>OX371263.1:15900157-16372599 GCA_947311025.1 Lypha dubia | reverse complement strand
TTTCGGTTAATTGCACATCAAAATTTGCACAACTTTTTGTTCAATTAACCGGGGAACCAATTAGCCGATACCCGCTTAATTGAACAATTCGTTCAATTACAAGAATCCCGTTTAATTGAACAATTTGTTCAATTACAGAAATCACGCATAATTGGAACTACATACTAATGAATTAAAAGAAATCGCATATGTGCACTTTAAGTTTTTCAAAATAATTTTTTTTTACCTTAAACAAAAAAAAAGGCAAGTAACAGAAAAAAATGTACATATATGTGTATCGCAGGTATTTATTATTGTAGGTACATACTATGTACTATTAAATGCACTATTTGTGTGCACATGAGTTTTACAAAAAAATTAAATTTATAAACTAAATAAAAAACAATTCATATATTGGTTTTACAAAAAAAAACATAAACTTGAACACAAATTTTTTCACAAATGATGTCAATAATGTATGTGCAAAAATGCCAGATTATTTTTCAATAATAATGCAATTAACCGGGTAAAAGTAAGAGGAAATTTATTTTTGATTACATGAATTTTGAACCAATTAAGCGGGAAAATCAATTAACCGGGTTCAATTATCCGAGGAAATTTACATGTGTTTTCGTATGCAATATTTTTTTGCCCGATCATGTGGTTCAATTAAGCGTGGAAACCAATTAACCGTAGGGTCAATTAACCGAAAAATACTGTATTATTTTTAGTTCAATAGATAAATATAATTAACATGAAAAATTTAATAAAATTTACAAGATAAATAGTGTTTTATCACGTGCAGATCTTTAGTCAATTAAAAATGATTACGAAAACATTAAGAATAGTCTAAACGACATTGTTAAGACATATTTTTACAAATCGAAACTTTCAAATTCGTTACAAAATCGAAGTTTTTGGTTTGATGGGTAACTTTGTTTTATATTTATACGCACATTTTTACATACATATGTACATACATATGTTTGCCTTATGTTGGCTTGTTACTTTCATTTCAGCACGGATTTAAAGTTGATATTGTTATATGTACATATTGATATAATTGCTATGTAGGTACCTACATATGTATGTATGTATATTGTTATTTGTTACACACATAATTACCTATTATTTTAACTGTAGGTAATAATTTGATATTTGAAAAGTCAACACTATTTTGAGTTAGCTTAAAGCTTAGTACATATGTACATACCTACTTGCTTAGATGAAAATTCAAATTACTAGGGGGTTTTTAAAAACACATACATATGTACATACATATGTATGTAGCTTTTATACATATTAGTTACATACATATGTACTTACTTAGATTATCCAATCAGCCTAACAGAACGTATCAGTTTATCGATTTCGAGAAGGCTAAAACAATATTCATTGTTCTAACGTAGGGCTATTTCAAATAGTAATTATGTAAGTTATTTATTCTTCGTTATTGACCTATTACATAGGTACTTATGTATGTATGTACATACATTTCAAAAAACACCTCATAAATGAAAAGTTATTTTACTGGTGACAAAATACTTTTTAGCGACGGCTCATTTCAATTATGTATATGTATATATATATATATATGTATAAAATAACCTGTTTATTATTTTCAAATATAGTTACAAGCCTATGTACATATATTTCAATTTTTAAAATGAAAAACAAATTGACAAATATACAACATTTTAAAAGATAAATACAGAAGCATTTTTAACATACATATAAATACATCAGAGTATATATGTAATCATCAGTGTGCGACATTTTTTTCCACAGAGTTTACTTGTCTGGTACGTATGTATAGTGTTTGTGTGCATACATACATGTTTATGTTTATAATGTGCTTTGGTGAAAAAAAAATTGAAATTTTTATGTGTGTAGAATATTGCTTGGTATGTAAAAGCAAATAACGATTTGAATGTGTGTGATCTTTCAAAAGCAAATGCCTTGTATTTTTATACACACATGCTTAGATGTGTGACAAAAAGGGGGTTGTACGAAAAAATACGTTGAGTTATTATTAAGGTAATATACACAAAGAACTAACAAGCCTCAGTAGCACGATGGGTCGTGTGTTGAATTATTGTCTCTGACACATATTCAATGCGCGTGACCCCGTATTCAATACTACTGAGGCACCTAGTGTATTTATAAATTTATTTCTGCAATGAATATATATATATCTTCATTTATTTGTATATATATCCATTTCAGAATCGATACTTTTATTTTTGCTGATTTTCAATACGAAGCATCCTTAGAAAAATCCCTACATTTTACTTTAAGAAACAATTCTCTAGCTCTTCTTGTGTCTTCAGAAAATAGATTTCACGTACAGACAGACGGATAGACGGACAGACGGACAGACGGACAGACGGACAGGGCTCAGTTAAATTTTTTAATTATAAGGATCCAGTATATATATACTATATGGACCTCATATAAATATTGTGGAAATTACACACGTAATGACAAACCTATAAATACCCTTACCATTTTTGGTGAAGGGTATAAAAAAATTCTCAAATACAATTGAGAAATTGGACTTAAATAGTCTATAAGTATTGATTCTTGGCTTTAATTTCCCATTGGTCCAAATGAGTGACAAACAAAGTTTATAGAAAAATTATCAAATACAATTGAGAAATCGGACTTACATAGTCTATAAGTATTGATTCTTTGCTTTAATTTCCCATTGGTCCAAATGAGTGACAAACATAAATGTGTCCACAAATAGCTAAATTCCCGTAGAGCTGAACAAAATTTACACAATTTTAATCTTTAAAATTTTATAGAAATATTATCAAATACAATTGAGAAATCGGACTTAAATAGTCTATAAGTATGGATCCTTGGCTTTAATTTCCCATTGGTCCAAATGAGTGACAAACAAAGTTTATAGAAAAATTCTCAAATACAATTGAGAAATCGGACTTACATAGACTATAAGTATGGATCCTTGGCTTTAATTTCCCATTGGTCCAAATGAGTGACAAGCAAATTTTATAGAAAAATTCTCAAATACAATTGAGAAATTGGGCTTAAATAGTCTATAAGTATTGATTCTTGGCTTTAATTTCCCATTGGTCCAAATGAGTGACAAACATAAATGTGCCCACAAATAGCTAAATTCCCGTAGAGCTGAACAAAATTTACACAATTTTAATCTTTAAAATTTAATAGAAAAATTCTCAAACACAATTGAGAAATCGGACTTAAATAGACTATAAGTATGGATCCTTGGCTTTAATTTCCCATTGGTCCAAATGAGTGACAAACAAAGTTTATAGAAAAATTCTCAAATACAATTGAGAAATTGGACTTAAATAGTCTATAAGTATTGATTCTTGGCTTTAATTTCCCATTGGTCCAAATGAGTGACAAGCAAATTTTATAGAAAAATTATCAAATACAATTGAGAAATCGGACTTACATAGTCTATAAGTATTGATTCTTTGCTTTAATTTCCCATTGGTCCAAATGAGTGACAAACATAAATGTGCCCACAAATAGCTAAATTCCCGTAGAGCTGAACAAAATTTACACAATTTTAATCTTTAAAATTTTATAGAAAAATTATCAAATACAATTGAGAAATCGGACTTACATAGACTATAAGTATGGATCCTTGGCTTTAATTTCCCATTGGTCCAAATGAGTGACAAACAAAGTTTATAAAAAAATTTTCAAATACAATTGAGAAATTGGACTTAAATAGTCTATAAGTATTGATTCTTGGCTTTAATTTCCCATTGGTCCAAATGAGTGACAAGCAAATTTTATAGAAAGATTCTCAAATACAATTGAGAAATCGGACTTACATAGACTATAAGTATGGATCCTTGGCTTTAATTTCCCATTGGTCCAAATGAGTGAGAAACATAAATGTGCCCACAAATAGCCAAATTCCCGTAGAGCTGAACAAAATTTACACAATTTTAATCTTTAAAATTTTATAGAAAAATTCTCAAATACAATTGAGAAATTGGACTTAAATAGTCTATAAGTATTGATTCTTGGCTTTAATTTCCTATTGGTCCAAATGAGTGAGAAACATAAATGTGCCCACAAATAGCCAAATTCCCGTAGAGCTGAACAAAATTTACACAATTTTAATCTTTAAAATTTTATAGAAAAATTATCAAATACAATTGAGAAATCGGACTTACATAGAATATAAGTATGGATCCTTGGCTTTAATTTCCCATTGGTCCAAATGAGTGACAAACAAAGTTTATAGAAAAATTCTCAAATACAATTGAGAAATTGGACTTAAATAGTCTATAAGTATTGATTCTTGGCTTTAATTTCCCATTGGTCCAAATGAGTGACAAACAAAGTTTATAGAAAAATTATCAACTACAATTGAGAAATCGGACTTACATAGACTATAAGTATGGATCCTTGGCTTTAATTTCCCATTGGTCCAAATGAGTGACAAACAAAGTTTATAGAAAAATTATCAAATACAATTGAGAAATCGGACTTACATAGTCTATAAGTATTGATTCTTGGCTTTAATTTCCCATTGGTCCAAATGAGGAACAAACAAAGTTTATAGAAAAATTCTCAAATACAATTGAGAAATTGGACTTAAATAGTCTATAAGTATTGATTCTTGGCTTTAATTTCCCATTGGTCCAAATGAGTGACAAACATAAATGTGCCCACAAATAGCTAAATTCCCGTAGAGCTGAACAAAATTTACACAATTTTAATCTTTAAAATTTAATAGAAAAATTCTCAAATACAATTGAGAAATTGGACTTAAATAGTCTATAAGTATTGATTCTTGGCTTTAATTTCCCATTGGTCCAAATGAGTGACAAACAAAGTTTATAGAAAAATTCTCAAATACAATTGAGAAATTAGACTTAAATAGTCTATAAGTATTGATTCTTGGCTTTAATTTCCCATTGGTCCAAATGAGTGAGAAACATAAATGTGCCCACAAATAGCCAAATTCCCGTAGAGCTGAACAAAATTTACACAATTTTAATCTTTAAAATTTAATAGAAAAATTCTCAAATACAATTGAGAAATCGGACTTAAATAGTCTATAAGTAATGATTCTTGGCTTTAATTTCCCATTGGTCCAAATGAGTGAGAAACATAAATGTGCCCACAAATAGCCAAATTCCCGTAGAGCTGAACAAAATTTACACAATTTTAATCTTTAAAATTTAATAGAAAAATTCTCAAATACAATTGAGAAATTGGACTTAAATAGTCTATAAGTATTGATTCTTGGCTTTAATTTCCCATTGGTCCAAATGAGTGACAAGCAAATTTTATAGAAAAATTCTCAAATACAATTGAGAAATCGGACTTAAATAGTCTATAAGTATTGATTCTTGGCTTTAATTTCCCATTGGTCCAAATGAGTGAGAAACATAAATGTGCCCACAAATAGCCAAATTCCCGTAGAGCTGAACAAAATTTACACAATTTTAATCTTTAAAATTTAATAGAAAAATTCTCAAATACAATTGAGAAATCGGACTTAAATAGTCTATAAGTATTGATCCTTGGCTTTAATTTCCCATTGGTCCAAATGAGTGACAAACATAAATGTGCCCACAAATAGCTAAATTCCCGTAGAGCTGAACAAAATTTACACAATTTTAATCTTTAAAATTTAATAGAAAAATTCTCAAACACAATTGAGAAATCGGACTTAAATAGACTATAAGTATGGATCCTTGGCTTTAATTTCCCATTGGTCCAAATGAGGAACAACCAAATTTTATAGAAAAATTCTCAAATACAATTGAGAAATCGGACTTACATAGTCTATAAGTATGGATCCTTGGCTTTAATTTCCAATTGGTCCAAATGAGTGACAAACATAAATGTGCCCACAAATAGCTAAATTCCCGTAGAGCTGAACAAAATTTACACAATTTTAATCTTTAAAATTTAATAGAAAAATTCTCAAACACAATTGAGAAATCGGACTTAAATAGACTATAAGTATGGATCCTTGGCTTTAATTTCCCATTGGTCCAAATGAGGAACAACCAAATTTTATAGAAAAATTCTCAAATACAATTGAGAAATCGGACTTACATAGTCTATAAGTATTGATCCTTGGCTTTAATTTCCCATTGGTCCAAATGAGTGACAAACATAAATGTGCCCACAAATAGCTAAATTCCCGTAGAGCTGAACAAAATTTACACAATTTTAATCTTTAAAATTTAATAGAAAAATTCTCAAACACAATTGAGAAATCGGACTTAAATAGACTATAAGTATGGATCCTTGGCTTTAATTTCCCATTGGTCCAAATGAGGAACAACCAAATTTTATAGAAAAATTCTCAAATACAATTGAGAAATCGGACTTACATAGACTATAAGTATGGATCCTTGGCTTTAATTTCCAATTGGTCCAAATGAGTGACAAACATAAATGTGCCCACAAATAGCCAAATTCCCGTAGAGCTGAACAAAATTTACACAATTTTAATCTTTAAAATTTAATAGAAAAATTCTCAAATACAATTGAGAAATCGGACTTAAATAGTCTATAAGTATTGATCCTTGGCTTTAATTTCCCATTGGTCCAAATGAGTGACAAACATAAATGTGCCCACAAATAGCTAAATTCCCGTAGAGCTGAACAAAATTTACACAATTTTAATCTTTAAAATTTAATAGAAAAATTCTCAAACACAATTGAGAAATCGGACTTAAATAGACTATAAGTATGGATCCTTGGCTTTAATTTCCCATTGGTCCAAATGAGGAACAACCAAATTTTATAGAAAAATTCTCAAATACAATTGAGAAATCGGACTTACATAGTCTATAAGTATGGATCCTTGGCTTTAATTTCCAATTGGTCCAAATGAGTGACAAACATAAATGTGCCCACAAATAGCCAAATTCCCGTAGAGCTGAACAAAATTTACACAATTTTAATCTTTAAAATTTAATAGAAAAATTCTCAAACACAATTGAGAAATCGGACTTAAATAGACTATAAGTATGGATCCTTGGCTTTAATTTCCCATTGGTCCAAATGAGGAACAACCAAATTTTATAGAAAAATTCTCAAATACAATTGAGAAATCGGACTTACATAGTCTATAAGTATTGATCCTTGGCTTTAATTTCCCATTGGTCCAAATGAGTGACAAACATAAATGTGCCCACAAATAGCTAAATTCCCGTAGAGCTGAACAAAATTTACACAATTTTAATCTTTAAAATTTAATAGAAAAATTCTCAAACACAATTGAGAAATCGGACTTAAATAGACTATAAGTATGGATCCTTGGCTTTAATTTCCCATTGGTCCAAATGAGGAACAACCAAATTTTATAGAAAAATTCTCAAATACAATTGAGAAATCGGACTTACATAGTCTATAAGTATGGATCCTTGGCTTTAATTTCCAATTGGTCCAAATGAGTGACAAACATAAATGTGCCCACAAATAGCCAAATTCCCGTAGAGCTGAACAAAATTTACACAATTTTAATCTTTAAAATTTAATAGAAAAATTCTCAAACACAATTGAGAAATCGGACTTAAATAGACTATAAGTATGGATCCTTGGCTTTAATTTCCCATTGGTCCAAATGAGGAACAACCAAATTTTATAGAAAAATTCTCAAATACAATTGAGAAATCGGACTTACATAGTCTATAAGTATTGATCCTTGGCTTTAATTTCCCATTGGTCCAAATGAGTGACAAACATAAATGTGCCCACAAATAGCTAAATTCCCGTAGAGCTGAACAAAATTTACACAATTTTAATCTTTAAAATTTAATAGAAAAATTCTCAAACACAATTGAGAAATCGGACTTAAATAGACTATAAGTATGGATCCTTGGCTTTAATTTCCCATTGGTCCAAATGAGGAACAACCAAATTTTATAGAAAAATTCTCAAATACAATTGAGAAATCGGACTTACATAGTCTATAAGTATTGATCCTTGGCTTTAATTTCCCATTGGTCCAAATGAGTGACAAACATAAATGTGCCCACAAATAGCTAAATTCCCGTAGAGCTGAACAAAATTTACACAATTTTAATCTTTAAAATTTAATAGAAAAATTCTCAAACACAATTGAGAAATCGGACTTAAATAGACTATAAGTATGGATCCTTGGCTTTAATTTCCCATTGGTCCAAATGAGGAACAACCAAATTTTATAGAAAAATTCTCAAATACAATTGAGAAATCGGACTTACATAGTCTATAAGTATGGATCCTTGGCTTTAATTTCCCATTGGTCCAAATGAGGAACAACCAAATTTTATAGAAAAATTCTCAAATACAATTGAGAAATCGGACTTACATAGTCTATAAGTATGGATCCTTGGCTTTAATTTCCCATTGGTCCAAATGAGTGACAAGCAAATTTTATAGAAAAATTCTCAAATACAATTGAGAAATCGGACTTAAATAGTCTATAAGTATTGATTCTTGGCTTTAATTTCCCATTGGTCCAAATGAGTGACAAGCAAATTTTATAGAAAAATTCTCAAATACAATTGAGAAATCGGACTTACATAGACTATAAGTATGGATCCTTGGCTTTAATTTCCCATTGTTCCAAATGAGTGACAAACAAAGTTTATAGAAAAATTCTCAAATACAATTGAGAAATTGGACTTAAATAGTCTATAAGTATTGATTCTTGGCTTTAATTTCCCATTGGTCCAAATGAGTGACAAGCAAATTTTATAGAAAAATTCTCAAATACAATTGAGAAATCGGACTTAAATAGTCTATAAGTATTGATTCTTGGCTTTAATTTCCCATTGGTCCAAATGAGTGAGAAACATAAATGTGCCCACAAATAGCTAAATTCCCGTAGAGCTGAACAAAATTTACACAATTTTAATCTTTAAAATTTAATAGAAAAATTCTCAAACACAATTGAGAAATCGGACTTAAATAGTCTATAAGTATTGATTCTTGGCTTTAATTTCCCATTGGTCCAAATGAGGAACAACCAAATTTTATAGAAAAATTCTCAAATACAATTGAGAAATTGGACTTAAATAGTCTATAAGTATTGATTCTTGGCTTTAATTTCCCATTGGTCCAAATGAGTGACAAGCAAATTTAATAGAAAAATTCTCAAATACAATTGAGAAATTGGACTTAAATAGTCTATAAGTATTGATCCTTGGCTTTAATTTCCCATTGGTCCAAATGAGTGACAAACAAAGTTTATAGAAAAATTCTCAAATACAATTGAGAAATTGGACTTAAATAGTCTATAAGTATTGATTCTTGGCTTTAATTTCCCATTGGACCAAATGAGTGACTAACAAAGTTTATAGAAAAATTCTCAAATACAATTGAGAAATTGGACTTAAATAGTCTATAAGTATTGATTCTTGGCTTTAATTTCCCATTGGTCCAAATGAGTGACAAGCAAATTTTATAGAAAGATACTCAAATACAATTGAGAAATCGGACTTACATAGACTATAAGTATGGATCCTTGGCTTTAATTTCCCATTGGACCAAATGAGTGACAAACAAAGTTTATAGAAAAATTCTCAAATACAATTGAGAAATTGGGCTTAAATAGTCTATAAGTATTGATTATTGGCTTTAATTTCCCATTGGTCCAAATGAGTGACAAACATAAATGTGCCCACAAATAGCCAAATTCCCGTAGAGCTGAACAAAATTTACACAATTTTAATCTTTAAAATTTAGTAGAAAAATTATCACATACAATTGCGAAATCGGACTTACATAGACTATAAGTATGGATCCTTGGCTTTAATTTCCCATTGGACCAAATGAGTGACAAACAAAGTTTATAGAAAAATTCTCAAATACAATTGAGAAATTGGACTTACATAGACTATAAGTATGGATCCTTGGCTTTAGTTTCCCTTTGGTCCAAATGAGTGACAAACAAATTTTATAGAAAAATTCTCAAATACAATTGAGAAATCGGACTTATATAGACTATAAGTATGGATCCTTGGCTTTAAGTTCCCATTGGTCCAAATGAGTGACAAACAAACTTTATAGAAAAATTCTCAAATACAATTGAGAAATCGGACTTACATAGACTATAAGTATGGATCCTTGGCTTTAATTTCCCATATGTCCAAATGAGTGACAAACAAATTTTATAGAAAAATTCTCAAATACATTTGAGAAATCGGACTTACATAGTCTATAAGTATTGGCTTTAATTTCCCATTGGTCCAAATGAGTGACAAACAAATTTTATAGAAAAATTCTCAAATACAATTGAGAAATCGGACTTACATAGACTATAAGTATGGATCCTTGGCTTTAATTTCCCATATGTCCAAATGAGTGACAAACAAATTTTATAGAAAAATTCTCAAATACAATTGAGAAATCGGACTTACATAGACTATAAGTATGGATCCTTGGCTTTAATTTCCCATTGGTCCAAATGAATGACAAACAAATTTTATAAAAAAATTCTCAAATACAATTGAGAAATCGGACTTACATAGACTATAAGTATGGATCCTTGGCTTTAATTTCCCATTGGTCCAAATGAATGACAAACAAATTTTATAAAAAAATTCTCAAATACAATTGAGAAATCGGACTTACATAGACTATAAGTATGGATCCTTGGCTTTAATTTCCCATTGGTCCAAATGAGTGACAAACAAATTTTATAGAAAGATTCTCAAATACAATTAAGAAATCGGACTTACATAGGCTATAAGTATGGATCCTTGGCTTTAATTTCCCATTGGTCCAACTGAGTGACAAACAAATTTTATAGAAAAATTCTCAAATACAATTGAGAAATCGGAGTTACATAGACTATAAGTATGGATCCTTGGCTTTAGTTTCCCTTTGGTCCAAATGATTGACAAACAAATTTTATAGAAAAATTCTCAAATACAATTGAGAAATCGGACTTACATAGACTATAAGTATGGATCCTTGGCTTTAATTTCCCATTGGTCCAAATGAGTGACAAACAAATTTTATAGAAAAATTCTCAAATACAATTGAGAAATCGGACTTACATAGACTATAAGTATGGATCCTTGGCTTTAGTTTCCCTTTGGTCCAAATGAGTGACAAACAAATTTTATAGAAAGATTCTCAAATACAATTGAGAAATCGGACTTACATAGACTATAAGTATGGATCCTTGGCTTTAATTTCCCATAAGTCCAAATGAGTGACAAGCAAATTTTATAGAAAGATTCTCAAATACAATTGAGAAATCGGACTTACATAGACTATAAGTATGGATCCTTGGCTTTAATTTCCCATTGGTCCAAATGAGTGACAAACAAATTTTATAGAAAAATTCTCAAATACAATTGAGAAATCGGACTTACATAGACTATAAGTATGGATCCTTGGCTTTAATTTCCCATTGTTCCAAATGAGTGACAAACAAATTTTATAGAAAAATTCTCAAATACAATTGAGAAATCGGACTTACATACTCTATAAGTATGGATCCTTGGCTTTAATTTCCCATTGGTCCGAATGAGTGACAAACAAATTTTATAGAAAAATTCTCAAATACAATTGAGAAATCGGACTTACATAGACTATAAGTATGGATCCTTGGCTTTAGTTTCCCTTTGGTCCAAATGAGTGACAAACAAATTTTATAGAAAAATTCTCAAATACAATTGAGAAATCGGACTTACATAGACTATAAGTATGGATCCTTGGCTTTAGTTTCCCTTTGGTCCAAATGAGTGACAAACAAATTTTATAGAAAAATTCTCAAATACAATTGAGAAATCGGACTTACATAGACTATAAGTATGGATCCTTGGCTTTAATTTCCCATTGGTCCAAATGAGTGACAAACAAATTTTATAGAAAAATTCTCAAATACAATTGAGAAATCGGACTTACATAGACTATAAGTATGGATCCTTGGCTTTAATTTCCCATTGGTCCAAATGAGTGACAAACAAATTTTATAGAAAAATTCTCAAATACAATTGAGAAATCGGACTTACATAGACTATAAGTATGGATCCTTGGCCTTAATTTCCCATATGTCCAAATTAGTGACAAACAAATTTTATAGAAAAATTCTCAAATACAATTGAGAAATCGGAGTTACATAGACTATAAGTATGGATCCTTGGCTTTAGTTTCCCTTTGGTCCAAATGAGTGACAAACAAATTTTATAGAAAAATTCTCAAATACAATTGAGAAATCGGACTTACATAGACTATAAGTATGGATCCTTGCCTTTAGTTTCCCTTTGGTCCAAATGAGTGACAAACAAATTTTATAGAAAAATTCTCAAATACAATTGAGAAATCGGACTTACATAGACTATAAGTATGGATCCTTGGCTTTAGTTTCCCTTTGGTCCAAATGAGTGACAAACAAATTTTATAGAAAGATTCTCAAATACAATTGAGAAATCGGACTTACATAGACTATAAGTATGGATCCTTGGCTTTAGTTTCCCTTTGGTCCAAATGAGTGACAAACAAATTTTATAGAAAAATTCTCAAATACAATTGAGAAATCGGACTTACATAGACTATAAGTATGGATCCTTGGCTTTAATTTCCCATATGTCCAAATGAGTGACAAACAAATTTTATAGAAAAATTCTCAAATACATTTGAGAAATCGGACTTACATAGTCTATAAGTATTGGCTTTAATTTCCCATTGGTCCAAATGAGTGACAAACAAATTTTATAGAAAAATTCTCAAATACAATTGAGAAATCGGACTTACATAGACTATAAGTATGGATCCTTGGCTTTAATTTCCCATATGTCCAAATGAGTGACAAACAAATTTTATAGAAAAATTCTCAAATACAATTGAGAAATCGGACTTACATAGACTATAAGTATGGATCCTTGGCTTTAATTTCCCATTGGTCCAAATGAGTGACAAACAAATTTTATAGAAAGATTCTCAAATACAATTAAGAAATCGGACTTACATAGACTATAAGTATGGATCCTTGGCTTTAATTTCCAATTGGTCCAAATGAGTGACAAACAAATTTTATAGAAAAATTCTCAAATACAATTGAGAAATCGGACTTACATAGACTATAAGTATGGATCCTTGGCTTTAGTTTCCCTTTGGTCCAAATGAATGACAAACAAATTTTATAAAAAAATTCTCAAATACAATTGAGAAATCGGACTTACAAAGACTATAAGTATGTATCCTTGGCTTTAATTTCCCATTGGTCCAAATGTGTGACAAACAAAGTTTATAGAAAAATTCTCAAATACAATTGAGAAATTGGACTTAAATAGTCTATAAGTATTGATTCTTGGCTTTAATTTCCCATTGGTCCAAATGAGTGACAAGCAAATTTTATAGAAAGATTCTCAAATACA
Organism: Lypha dubia; assembly: GCA_947311025.1. Classification (NCBI taxonomy): domain Eukaryota; kingdom Metazoa; phylum Arthropoda; class Insecta; order Diptera; family Tachinidae; genus Lypha; species Lypha dubia. The sequence goes on along the minus strand of OX371263.1, from coordinate 16,359,268 downwards.
ATTAAGAAATCGGACTTACATAGACTATAAGTATGGATCCTTGGCTTTAATTTCCAATTGGTCCAAATGAGTGACAAACAAATTTTATAGAAAAATTCTCAAATACAATTGAGAAATCGGACTTACATACTCTATAAGTATGGATCCTTGGCTTTAATTTCCCATTGGTCCAAATGAGTGACAAACAAATTTTATAGAAAAATTCTCAAATACAATTGAGAAATCGGACTTACATAGACTATAAGTATGGATCCTTGGCTTTAGTTTCCCTTTGGTCCAAATGAGTGACAAACAAATTTTATAGAAAAATTCTCAAATACAATTGAGAAATCGGACTTATATAGACTATAAGTATGGATCCTTGGCTTTAAGTTCCCATTGGTCCAAATGAGTGACAAACAAACTTTATAGAAAAATTCTCAAATACAATTGAGAAATCGGACTTACATAGACTATAAGTATGGATCCTTGGCTTTAATTTCCCATATGTCCAAATGAGTGACAAACAAATTTTATAGAAAAATTCTCAAATACATTTGAGAAATCGGACTTACATAGTCTATAAGTATTGGCTTTAATTTCCCATTGGTCCAAATGAGTGACAAACAAATTTTATAGAAAAATTCTCAAATACAATTGAGAAATCGGACTTACATAGACTATAAGTATGGATCCTTGGCTTTAGTTTCCCTTTGGTCCAAATGAGTGACAAACAAATTTTATAGAAAAATTCTCAAATACAATTGAGAAATCGGACTTACATAGACTATAAGTATGGATCCTTGGCTTTAATTTCCCATTGGTCCAAATGAGTGACAAACAAATTTTATAGAAAAATTCTCAAATACAATTGAGAAATCGGACTAACATAGACTATAAGTATGGATCCTTGGCTTTAGTTTCCCTTTGGTCCAAATTAGTGACAAACAAATTTTATAGAAAAATTCTCAAATACAATTGAGAAATCGGACTTACATAGACTATAAGTATGGATCCTTGGCTTTAGTTTCCCTTTGGTCCAAATGAGTGACAAACAAATTTTATAGAAAAATTCTCAAATACAATTGAGAAATCGGACTTACATAGACTATAAGTATGGATCCTTGGCTTTAGTTTCCCTTTGGTCCAAATGAGTGACAAACAAATTTTATAGAAAAATTCTCAAATACAATTGAGAAATCGGACTTACATAGACTATAAGTATGGATCCTTGGCATTAGTTTCCCTTTGGTCCAAATGAGTGACAAACAAATTTTATAGAAAAATTCTCAAATACAATTGAGAAATCGGACTTACATAGACTATAAGTATGGATCCTTGGCTTTAGTTTCCCTTTGGTCCAAATGAGTGACAAACAAATTTTATAAAAAAATTCTCAAATACAATTGAGAAATCGGACTTACATAAACTATAAGTATGGATCCTTGGCTTTAGTTTCCCTTTGGTCCAAATGAGTGACAAACAAATTTTATAGAAAAATTCTCAAATACAATTGAGAAATCGGACTTACATAGACTATAAGTATGGATCCTTGGCTTTAATTTCCCATTGGTCCAAATGAGTGACAAACAAATTTTATAGAAAAATTCTCAAATACAATTGAGAAATCGGACTTACATAGACTATAAGTATGGATCCTTGGCTTTAGTTTCCCTTTGGTCCAAATGAGTGACAAACAAATTTTATAGAAAAATTCTCAAATACAATTGAGAAATCGGACTAACATAGACTATAAGTATGGATCCTTGGCTTTAGTTTCCCTTTGGTCCAAATTAGTGACAAACAAATTTTATAGAAAAATTCTCAAATACAATTGAGAAATCGGACTAACATAGACTATAAGTATGGATCCTTGGCTTTAGTTTCCCTTTGGTCCAAATGAGTGACAAACAAATTTTATAGAAAAATTCTCAAATACAATTGAGAAATCGGACTAACATAGACTATAAGTATGGATCCTTGGCTTTAGTTTCCCTTTGGTCCAAATTAGTGACAAACAAATTTTATAGAAAAATTCTCAAATACAATTGAGAAATCGGACTTACATAGACTATAAGTATGGATCCTTGGCTTTAGTTTCCCTATGGTCCAAATGAGTGACAAACAAATTTTATAGAAAAATTCTCAAATACAATTGAGAAATCGGACTTACATAGACTATAAGTATGGATCCTTGGCTTTAGTTTCCCTTTGGTCCAAATGAGTGACAAACAAATTTTATAGAAAAATTCTCAAATACAATTGAGAAATCGGACTTACATAGACTATAAGTATGGATCCTTGGCTTTAGTTTCCCTTTGGTCCAAATTAGTGACAAACAAATTTTATAGAAAAATTCTCAAATACAATTGAGAAATCGGACTTACATAGACTATAAGTATGGATCCTTGGCTTTTGTTTCCCTTTGGTCCAAATGAGTGACAAACAAATTTTATAGAAAAATTCTCAAATACAATTGAGAAATCGGACTTACATAGACTATAAGTATGGATCCTTGGCTTTAGTTTCCCTTTGGTCCAAATTAGTGACAAACAAATTTTATAGAAAAATTCTCAAATACAATTGAGAAATCGGACTTACATAGACTATAAGTATGGATCCTTGGCTTTAGTTTCCCTTTGGTCCAAATGAGTGACAAACAAATTTTATAGAAAAATTCTCAAATACAATTGAGAAATCGGACTTACATAGACTATAAGTATGGATCCTTGGCTTTAGTTTCCCTTTGGTCCAAATGAGTGACAAACAAATTTTATAGAAAAATTCTCAAATACAATTGAGAAATCGGACTTACATAGACTATAAGTATGGATCCTTGGCTTTAATTTCCCATTGGTCCAAATGAGTGACAAACAAATTTTATAGAAAAATTCTCAAATACAATTGAGAAATCGGACTTACATAGACTATAAGTATGGATCCTTGGCTTTAGTTTCCCTTTGGTCCAAATGAGTGACAAACAAATTTTATAGAAAAATTCTCAAATACAATTGAGAAATCGGACTTACATAGACTATAAGTATGGATCCTTGGCTTTAATTTCCCATTGGTCCAAATGAGTGACAAACAAATTTTATAGAAAAATTCTCAAATACAATTGAGAAATCGGACTTACATAGACTATAAGTATGGATCCTTGGCTTTAGTTTCCCTTTGGTCCAAATGAGTGACAAACAAATTTTATAGAAAGATTCTCAAATACAATTGAGAAATCGGACTTACATAGACTATAAGTATGGATCCTTGGCTTTAATTTCCCATTGGTCCAAATGAGTGACAAACAAATTTAATAGAAAAATTCTCAAATACAATTGAGAAATCGGACTTACATAGACTATAAGTATGGATCCTTGGCTTTAGTTTCCCTTTGGTCCAAATGAGTGACAAACAAATTTTATAGAAAGATTCTCAAATACAATTGAGAAATCGGACTTACATAGACTATAAGTATGGATCCTTGGCTTTAATTTCCCATTGGTCCAAATGAGTGACAAACAAATTTAATAGAAAAATTCTCAAATACAATTGAGAAATCGGACTTACATAGACTATAAGTATGGATCCTTGGCTTTAGCTTCCCTTTGGTCCAAATGAGTGACAAAAAAATTTTATGGAAAGATTCTCAAATACAATTGAGAAATCGGATTTACATAGACTATAAGTATGGATCCTTGGCTTTAATTTCCCATTGGTCCAAATGAGTGACAAGCAAATTTTATAGAAAAATTCTCAAATACAATTGAGAAATCGGACTTACATAGACTATAAGTATGGATCCTTGGCTTTAATTTCCCATTGGTCCAAATGAGTGACAAACAAATTTTATAGAAAAATTCTCAAATACAATTGAGAAATCGGACTGACATAGACTATAAGTATGGATCCTTGGCTTTAGTTTCCCTTTGGTCCAAATGAGTGACAAAAACATTTTATAGAAAGATTCTCAAATACAATTGAGAAATCGGACTTACATAGACTATAAGTATGGATCCTTGGCTTTAGCTTCCCTTTGGTCCAAATGAGTGACAAAAAAATTTTATGGAAAGATTCTCAAATACAATTGAGAAATCGGATTTACATAGACTATAAGTATGGATCCTTGGCTTTAATTTCCCATTGGTCCAAATGAGTGACAAGCAAATTTTATAGAAAAATTCTCAAATACAATTGAGAAATCGGACTTACATAGACTATAAGTATGGATCCTTGGCTTTAATTTCCCATTGGTCCAAATGAGTGACAAACAAATTTTATAGAAAAATTCTCAAATACAATTGAGAAATCGGACTGACATAGACTATAAGTATGGATCCTTGGCTTTAGTTTCCCTTTGGTCCAAATGAGTGACAAAAACATTTTATAGAAAGATTCTCAAATACAATTGAGAAATCGGACTTACATAGACTATAAGTATGGATCCTTGGCTTTAATTTCCCATTGGTCCAAATGAGTGACAAACAAATTTTATAGAAAAATTCTCAAATACAATTGAGAAATCGGACTGACATAGACTATAAGTATGGATCCTTGGCTTTAGTTTCCCTTTGGTCCAAATGAGTGACAAAAACATTTTATAGAAAGATTCTCAAATACAATTGAGAAATCGGACTTACATAGACTATAAGTATGGATCCTTGGCTTTAATTTCCCATTGGTCCAAATGAGTGACAAACAAATTTTATAGAAAAATTCTCAAATACAATTGAGAAATCGGACTGACATAGACTATAAGTATGGATCCTTGGCTTTAGTTTCCCTTTGGTCCAAATGAGTGACAAACAAATTTTATAGAAAAATTCTCAAATACAATTGAGAAATCGGACTTACATAGACTATAAGTATGGATCCTTGGCTTTAGTTTCCCTTTGGTCCAAATGAGTGACAAAGAAATTTTATAGAAAAATTCTCAAATACAATTGAGAAATCGGACTTACATAGACTATAAGTATGGATCCTTGGCTTTAATTTCCCATTGGTCCAAATGAGTGACAAACAAATTTTATAGAAAAATTCTCAAATACAATTGAGAAATCGGACTTACATAGACTATAAGTATGGATCCTTGGCTTTAATTTCCCATTGGTCCAAATGAGTGACAAACAAATTTTATAGAAAAATTCTCAAATACAATTGAGAAATCGGACTTACATAGACTATAAGTATGGATCCTTGGCCTTAATTTCCCATATGTCCAAATTAGTGACAAACAAATTTTATAGAAAAATTCTCAAATACAATTGAGAAATCGGAGTTACATAGACTATAAGTATGGATCCTTGGCTTTAGTTTCCCTTTGGTCCAAATGAGTGACAAACAAATTTTATAGAAAAATTCTCAAATACAATTGAGAAATCGGACTTACATAGACTATAAGTATGGATCCTTGCCTTTAGTTTCCCTTTGGTCCAAATGAGTGACAAACAAATTTTATAGAAAAATTCTCAAATACAATTGAGAAATCGGACTTACATAGACTATAAGTATGGATCCTTGGCTTTAGTTTCCCTTTGGTCCAAATGAGTGACAAACAAATTTTATAGAAAGATTCTCAAATACAATTGAGAAATCGGACTTACATAGACTATAAGTATGGATCCTTGGCTTTAGTTTCCCTTTGGTCCAAATGAGTGACAAACAAATTTTATAGAAAAATTCTCAAATACAATTGAGAAATCGGACTTACATAGACTATAAGTATGGATCCTTGGCTTTAATTTCCCATATGTCCAAATGAGTGACAAACAAATTTTATAGAAAAATTCTCAAATACATTTGAGAAATCGGACTTACATAGTCTATAAGTATTGGCTTTAATTTCCCATTGGTCCAAATGAGTGACAAACAAATTTTATAGAAAAATTCTCAAATACAATTGAGAAATCGGACTTACATAGACTATAAGTATGGATCCTTGGCTTTAGTTTCCCTTTGGTCCAAATGAGTGACAAACAAATTTTATAGAAAGATTCTCAAATACAATTGAGAAATCGGACTTACATAGACTATAAGTATGGATCCTTGGCTTTAGTTTCCCTTTGGTCCAAATGAGTGACAAACAAATTTTATAGAAAAATTCTCAAATACAATTGAGAAATCGGACTTACATAGACTATAAGTATGGATCCTTGGCTTTAGTTTCCCTTTGGTCCAAATGAGTGACAAACAAATTTTATAGAAAAATTCTCAAATACAATTGAGAAATCGGACTGACATAGACTATAAGTATGGATCCTTGGCTTTAGTTTCCCTTTGGTCCAAATGAGTGACAAAAACATTTTATAGAAAGATTCTCAAATACAATTGAGAAATCGGACTTACATAGACTATAAGTATGGATCCTTGGCTTTAATTTCCCATTGTTCCAAATGAGTGACAAACATAAATGTGCCCACAAATAGCCAAATTCCCGTAGAGCTGAACAAAATTTACACAATTTTAATCTTTAAAATGTTATAGAAAAATTCTCAAATACAATTGAGAAATCGGACTTACATAGTCTATAAGTATGGATCCCTGGCTTTAATTTCCCATTGGTCCAAATGAGTGACAAACAAATGTTATAGAAAAATTCTCAAATACAATTGAGAAATCGGACATACATAGTCTTTAAGTATGGATCCTTGGCTTTAATTTCTTATTGGTCCAAATGAGTGACAACCAAATGTTATAGAAAAATTCTCAAATACAATTGAGAAATCGGACTTACATAGTCTATAAGTATGGATCCCTGGCTTTAATTTCTTATTGGTCCAAATGAGTGACAACCAAATGTTAAAAAAAAATTCTCAAATACAATTGAGAAATCGGACTTACATAGACTATAAGTATGGATCCTTGGCTTTAGTTTCCCTTTGGTCCAAATGAGTGACAAACAAATTTTATAGAAAAATTCTCAAATACAATTGAGAAATCGGACTTACATAGACTATAAGTATGGATCCTTGGCTTTAGTTTCCCTTTGGTCCAAATGAGTGACAAACAAATTTTATAGAAAAATTCTCAAATACAATTGAGAAATCGGACTTACATAGACTATAAGTATGGACCCTTGGCTTTAGTTTCCCTTTGGTCCAAATGAGTGACAAAGAAATTTTATAGAAAAATTCTCAAATACAATTGAGAAATCGGACTTACATAGACTATAAGTATGGATCCTTGGCTTTAATTTCCCATTGGTCCAAATGAGTGACAAACAAATTTTATAGAAAAATTCTCAAATACAATTGAGAAATCGGACTTACATAGACTATAAGTATGGATCCTTGGCTTTAATTTCCCATTGGTCCAAATGAGTGACAAACAAATTTTATAGAAAAATTCTCAAATACAATTGAGAAATCGGACTTACATAGACTATAAGTATGGATCCTTGGCCTTAATTTCCCATATGTCCAAATTAGTGACAAACAAATTTTATAGAAAAATTCTCAAATACAATTGAGAAATCGGAGTTACATAGACTATAAGTATGGATCCTTGGCTTTAGTTTCCCTTTGGTCCAAATGAGTGACAAACAAATTTTATAGAAAAATTCTCAAATACAATTGAGAAATCGGACTTACATAGACTATAAGTATGGATCCTTGCCTTTAGTTTCCCTTTGGTCCAAATGAGTGACAAACAAATTTTATAGAAAAATTCTCAAATACAATTGAGAAATCGGACTTACATAGACTATAAGTATGGATCCTTGGCTTTAGTTTCCCTTTGGTCCAAATGAGTGACAAACAAATTTTATAGAAAGATTCTCAAATACAATTGAGAAATCGGACTTACATAGACTATAAGTATGGATCCTTGGCTTTAGTTTCCCTTTGGTCCAAATGAGTGACAAACAAATTTTATAGAAAAATTCTCAAATACAATTGAGAAATCGGACTTACATAGACTATAAGTATGGATCCTTGGCTTTAATTTCCCATATGTCCAAATGAGTGACAAACAAATTTTATAGAAAAATTCTCAAATACATTTGAGAAATCGGACTTACATAGTCTATAAGTATTGGCTTTAATTTCCCATTGGTCCAAATGAGTGACAAACAAATTTTATAGAAAAATTCTCAAATACAATTGAGAAATCGGACTTACATAGACTATAAGTATGGATCCTTGGCTTTAATTTCCCATATGTCCAAATGAGTGACAAACAAATTTTATAGAAAAATTCTCAAATACAATTGAGAAATCGGACTTACATAGACTATAAGTATGGATCCTTGGCTTTAATTTCCCATTGGTCCAAATGAGTGACAAACAAATTTTATAGAAAGATTCTCAAATACAATTAAGAAATCGGACTTACATAGACTATAAGTATGGATCCTTGGCTTTAATTTCCAATTGGTCCAAATGAGTGACAAACAAATTTTATAGAAAAATTCTCAAATACAATTGAGAAATCGGACTTACATAGACTATAAGTATGGATCCTTGGCTTTAGTTTCCCTTTGGTCCAAATGAATGACAAACAAATTTTATAAAAAAATTCTCAAATACAATTGAGAAATCGGACTTACAAAGACTATAAGTATGTATCCTTGGCTTTAATTTCCCATTGGTCCAAATGTGTGACAAACAAAGTTTATAGAAAAATTCTCAAATACAATTGAGAAATTGGACTTAAATAGTCTATAAGTATTGATTCTTGGCTTTAATTTCCCATTGGTCCAAATGAGTGACAAGCAAATTTTATAGAAAGATTCTCAAATACAATTAAGAAATCGGACTTACATAGACTATAAGTATGGATCCTTGGCTTTAATTTCCAATTGGTCCAAATGAGTGACAAACAAATTTTATAGAAAAATTCTCAAATACAATTGAGAAATCGGACTTACATACTCTATAAGTATGGATCCTTGGCTTTAATTTCCCATTGGTCCAAATGAGTGACAAACAAATTTTATAGAAAAATTCTCAAATACAATTGAGAAATCGGACTTACATAGACTATAAGTATGGATCCTTGGCTTTAGTTTCCCTTTGGTCCAAATGAGTGACAAACAAATTTTATAGAAAAATTCTCAAATACAATTGAGAAATCGGACTTATATAGACTATAAGTATGGATCCTTGGCTTTAAGTTCCCATTGGTCCAAATGAGTGACAAACAAACTTTATAGAAAAATTCTCAAATACAATTGAGAAATCGGACTTACATAGACTATAAGTATGGATCCTTGGCTTTAATTTCCCATATGTCCAAATGAGTGACAAACAAATTTTATAGAAAAATTCTCAAATACATTTGAGAAATCGGACTTACATAGTCTATAAGTATTGGCTTTAATTTCCCATTGGTCCAAATGAGTGACAAACAAATTTTATAGAAAAATTCTCAAATACAATTGAGAAATCGGACTTACATAGACTATAAGTATGGATCCTTGGCTTTAGTTTCCCTTTGGTCCAAATGAGTGACAAACAAATTTTATAGAAAGATTCTCAAATACAATTGAGAAATCGGACTTACATAGACTATAAGTATGGATCCTTGGCTTTAGTTTCCCTTTGGTCCAAATGAGTGACAAACAAATTTTATAGAAAAATTCTCAAATACAATTGAGAAATCGGACTTACATAGACTATAAGTATGGATCCTTGGCTTTAGTTTCCCTTTGGTCCAAATGAGTGACAAACAAATTTTATAGAAAAATTCTCAAATACAATTGAGAAATCGGACTGACATAGACTATAAGTATGGATCCTTGGCTTTAGTTTCCCTTTGGTCCAAATGAGTGACAAAAACATTTTATAGAAAGATTCTCAAATACAATTGAGAAATCGGACTTACATAGACTATAAGTATGGATCCTTGGCTTTAATTTCCCATTGTTCCAAATGAGTGACAAACATAAATGTGCCCACAAATAGCCAAATTCCCGTAGAGCTGAACAAAATTTACACAATTTTAATCTTTAAAATGTTATAGAAAAATTCTCAAATACAATTGAGAAATCGGACTTACATAGTCTATAAGTATGGATCCCTGGCTTTAATTTCCCATTGGTCCAAATGAGTGACAAACAAATGTTATAGAAAAATTCTCAAATACAATTGAGAAATCGGACATACATAGTCTTTAAGTATGGATCCTTGGCTTTAATTTCTTATTGGTCCAAATGAGTGACAACCAAATGTTATAGAAAAATTCTCAAATACAATTGAGAAATCGGACTTACATAGACTATAAGTATGGATCCTTGGCTTTAGTTTCCCTTTGGTCCAAATGAGTGACAAACAAATTTTATAGAAAAATTCTCAAATACAATTGAGAAATCGGACTTACATAGACTATAAGTATGGATCCTTGGCTTTAGTTTCCCTTTGGTCCAAATGAGTGACAAACAAATTTTATAGAAAAATTCTCAAATACAATTGAGAAATCGGACTTACATAGACTATAAGTATGGATCCTTGGCTTTAGTTTCCCTTTGGTCCAAATGAGTGACAAAGAAATTTTATAGAAAAATTCTCAAATACAATTGAGAAATCGGACTTACATAGACTATAAGTATGGATCCTTGGCTTTAATTTCCCATTGGTCCAAATGAGTGACAAACAAATTTTATAGAAAAATTCTCAAATACAATTGAGAAATCGGACTTACATAGACTATAAGTATGGATCCTTGGCTTTAATTTCCCATTGGTCCAAATGAGTGACAAACAAATTTTATAGAAAAATTCTCAAATACAATTGAGAAATCGGACTTACATAGACTATAAGTATGGATCCTTGGCCTTAATTTCCCATATGTCCAAATTAGTGACAAACAAATTTTATAGAAAAATTCTCAAATACAATTGAGAAATCGGACTTACATAGACTATAAGTATGGATCCTTGGCCTTAATTTCCCATATGTCCAAATTAGTGACAAACAAATTTTATAGAAAAATTCTCAAATACAATTGAGAAATCGGACTTACATAGACTATAAGTATGGATCCTTGCCTTTAGTTTCCCTTTGGTCCAAATGAGTGACAAACAAATTTTATAGAAAAATTCTCAAATACAATTGAGAAATCGGACTTACATAGACTATAAGTATGGATCCTTGGCTTTAGCTTCCCTTTGGTCCAAATGAGTGACAAAAAAATTTTATGGAAAGATTCTCAAATACAATTGAGAAATCGGATTTACATAGACTATAAGTATGGATCCTTGGCTTTAATTTCCCATTGGTCCAAATGAGTGACAAGCAAATTTTATAGAAAAATTCTCAAATACAATTGAGAAATCGGACTTACATAGACTATAAGTATGGATCCTTGGCTTTAATTTCCCATTGGTCCAAATGAGTGACAAACAAATTTTATAGAAAAATTCTCAAATACAATTGAGAAATCGGACTGACATAGACTATAAGTATGGATCCTTGGCTTTAGTTTCCCTTTGGTCCAAATGAGTGACAAAAACATTTTATAGAAAGATTCTCAAATACATTTGAGAAATCGGACTTACATAGTCTATAAGTATTGGCTTTAATTTCCCATTGGTCCAAATGAGTGACAAAAAAATTTTATGGAAAGATTCTCAAATACAATTGAGAAATCGGATTTACATAGACTATAAGTATGGATCCTTGGCTTTAATTTCCCATTGGTCCAAATGAGTGACAAGCAAATTTTATAGAAAAATTCTCAAATACAATTGAGAAATCGGACTTACATAGACTATAAGTATGGATCCTTGGCTTTAATTTCCCATTGGTCCAAATGAGTGACAAACAAATTTTATAGAAAAATTCTCAAATACAATTGAGAAATCGGACTGACATAGACTATAAGTATGGATCCTTGGCTTTAGTTTCCCTTTGGTCCAAATGAGTGACAAAAACATTTTATAGAAAGATTCTCAAATACAATTGAGAAATCGGACTTACATAGACTATAAGTATGGATCCTTGGCTTTAATTTCCCATTGGTCCAAATGAGTGACAAACAAATTTTATAGAAAAATTCTCAAATACAATTGAGAAATCGGACTGACATAGACTATAAGTATGGATCCTTGGCTTTAGTTTCCCTTTGGTCCAAATGAGTGACAAGAACATTTTATAGAAAGATTCTCAAATACAATTGAGAAATCGGACTTACATAGACTATAAGTATGGATCCTTGGCTTTAATTTCCCATTGGTCCAAATGAGTGACAAACAAATTTTATAGAAAAATTCTCAAATACAATTGAGAAATCGGACTGACATAGACTATAAGTATGGATCCTTGGCTTTAATTTCCAATTGGTCCAAATGAGTGACAAACAAATTTTATAGAAAAATTCTCAAATACAATTGAGAAATCGGACTTACATACTCTATAAGTATGGATCCTTGGCTTTAATTTCCCATTGGTCCAAATGAGTGACAAACAAATTTTATAGAAAAATTCTCAAATACAATTGAGAAATCGGACTGACATAGACTATAAGTATGGATCCTTGGCTTTAGTTTCCCTTTGGTCCAAATGAGTGACAAAAACATTTTATAGAAAGATTCTCAAATACAATTGAGAAATCGGACTTATATAGACTATAAGTATGGATCCTTGGCTTTAAGTTCCCATTGGTCCAAATGAGTGACAAACAAACTTTATAGAAAAATTCTCAAATACAATTGAGAAATCGGATTTACATAGACTATAAGTATGGATCCTTGGCTTTAATTTCCCATTGGTCCAAATGAGTGACAAACAAATTTAATAGAAAAATTCTCAAATACAATTGAGAAATCGGACTTACATAGACTATAAGTATGGATCCTTGGCTTTAGTTTCCCTTTGGTCCAAATGAGTGACAAACAAATTTTATAGAAAGATTCTCAAATACAATTGAGAAATCGGACTTACATAGACTATAAGTATGGATCCTTGGCTTTAATTTCCCATTGGTCCAAATGAGTGACAAACAAATTTAATAGAAAAATTCTCAAATACAATTGAGAAATCGGACTTACATAGACTATAAGTATGGATCCTTGGCTTTAGCTTCCCTTTGGTCCAAATGAGTGACAAAAAAATTTTATGGAAAGATTCTCAAATACAATTGAGAAATCGGATTTACATAGACTATAAGTATGGATCCTTGGCTTTAATTTCCCATTGGTCCAAATGAGTGACAAGCAAATTTTATAGAAAAATTCTCAAATACAATTGAGAAATCGGACTTACATAGACTATAAGTATGGATCCTTGGCTTTAATTTCCCATTGGTCCAAATGAGTGACAAACAAATTTTATAGAAAAATTCTCAAATACAATTGAGAAATCGGACTGACATAGACTATAAGTATGGATCCTTGGCTTTAGTTTCCCTTTGGTCCAAATGAGTGACAAAAACATTTTATAGAAAGATTCTCAAATACAATTGAGAAATCGGACTTACATAGACTATAAGTATGGATCCTTGGCTTTAGCTTCCCTTTGGTCCAAATGAGTGACAAACAAATTTTATAGAAAAATTCTCAAATACAATTGAGAAATCGGACTGACATAGACTATAAGTATGGATCCTTGGCTTTAGTTTCCCTTTGGTCCAAATGAGTGACAAAAACATTTTATAGAAAGATTCTCAAATACAATTGAGAAATCGGACTTACATAGACTATAAGTATGGATCCTTGGCTTTAATTTCCCATTGGTCCAAATGAGTGACAAACAAATTTTATAGAAAAATTCTCAAATACAATTGAGAAATCGGACTGACATAGACTATAAGTATGGATCCTTGGCTTTAGTTTCCCTTTGGTCCAAATGAGTGACAAAAACATTTTATAGAAAGATTCTCAAATACAATTGAGAAATCGGACTTACATAGACTATAAGTATGGATCCTTGGCTTTAATTTCCCATTGGTCCAAATGAGTGACAAACAAATTTTATAGAAAAATTCTCAAATACAATTGAGAAATCGGACTGACATAGACTATAAGTATGGATCCTTGGCTTTAGTTTCCCTTTGGTCCAAATGAGTGACAAAAACATTTTATAGAAAGATTCTCAAATACAATTGAGAAATCGGACTTACATAGACTATAAGTATGGATCCTTGGCTTTAGCTTCCCTTTGGTCCAAATGAGTGACAAACAAATTTTATAGAAAAATTCTCAAATACAATTGAGAAATCGGACTGACATAGACTATAAGTATGGATCCTTGGCTTTAGTTTCCCTTTGGTCCAAATGAGTGACAAAAACATTTTATAGAAAGATTCTCAAATACAATTGAGAAATCGGACTTACATAGACTATAAGTATGGATCCTTGGCTTTAATTTCCCATTGGTCCAAATGAGTGACAAACAAATTTTATAGAAAAATTCTCAAATACAATTGAGAAATCGGACTGACATAGACTATAAGTATGGATCCTTGGCTTTAGTTTCCCTTTGGTCCAAATGAGTGACAAAAACATTTTATAGAAAGATTCTCAAATACAATTGAGAAATCGGACTTACATAGACTATAAGTATGGATCCTTGGCTTTAATTTCCCATTGGTCCAAATGAGTGACAAACAAATTTTATAGAAAAATTCTCAAATACAATTGAGAAATCGGACTGACATAGACTATAAGTATGGATCCTTGGCTTTAGTTTCCCTTTGGTCCAAATGAGTGACAAAAACATTTTATAGAAAGATTCTCAAATACAATTGAGAAATCGGACTTACATAGACTATAAGTATGGATCCTTGGCTTTAGCTTCCCTTTGGTCCAAATGAGTGACAAACAAATTTTATAGAAAAATTCTCAAATACAATTGAGAAATCGGACTGACATAGACTATAAGTATGGATCCTTGGCTTTAGTTTCCCTTTGGTCCAAATGAGTGACAAAAACATTTTATAGAAAGATTCTCAAATACAATTGAGAAATCGGACTTACATAGACTATAAGTATGGATCCTTGGCTTTAATTTCCCATTGGTCCAAATGAGTGACAAACAAATTTTATAGAAAAATTCTCAAATACAATTGAGAAATCGGACTGACATAGACTATAAGTATGGATCCTTGGCTTTAGTTTCCCTTTGGTCCAAATGAGTGACAAAAACATTTTATAGAAAGATTCTCAAATACAATTGAGAAATCGGACTTACATAGACTATAAGTATGGATCCTTGGCTTTAATTTCCCATTGGTCCAAATGAGTGACAAACAAATTTTATAGAAAAATTCTCAAATACAATTGAGAAATCGGACTGACATAGACTATAAGTATGGATCCTTGGCTTTAGTTTCCCTTTGGTCCAAATGAGTGACAAAAACATTTTATAGAAAGATTCTCAAATACAATTGAGAAATCGGACTTACATAGACTATAAGTATGGATCCTTGGCTTTAGCTTCCCTTTGGTCCAAATGAGTGACAAACAAATTTTATAGAAAAATTCTCAAATACAATTGAGAAATCGGACTGACATAGACTATAAGTATGGATCCTTGGCTTTAGTTTCCCTTTGGTCCAAATGAGTGACAAAAACATTTTATAGAAAGATTCTCAAATACAATTGAGAAATCGGACTTACATAGACTATAAGTATGGATCCTTGGCTTTAATTTCCCATTGGTCCAAATGAGTGACAAACAAATTTTATAGAAAAATTCTCAAATACAATTGAGAAATCGGACTGACATAGACTATAAGTATGGATCCTTGGCTTTAGTTTCCCTTTGGTCCAAATGAGTGACAAAAACATTTTATAGAAAGATTCTCAAATACAATTGAGAAATCGGACTTACATAGACTATAAGTATGGATCCTTGGCTTTAATTTCCCATTGGTCCAAATGAGTGACAAACAAATTTTATAGAAAAATTCTCAAATACAATTGAGAAATCGGACTGACATAGACTATAAGTATGGATCCTTGGCTTTAGTTTCCCTTTGGTCCAAATGAGTGACAAAAACATTTTATAGAAAGATTCTCAAATACAATTGAGAAATCGGACTTACATAGACTATAAGTATGGATCCTTGGCTTTAATTTCCCATTGGTCCAAATGAGTGACAAACAAATTTTATAGAAAAATTCTCAAATACAATTGAGAAATCGGACTGACATAGACTATAAGTATGGATCCTTGGCTTTAGTTTCCCTTTGGTCCAAATGAGTGACAAAAACATTTTATAGAAAGATTCTCAAATACAATTGAGAAATCGGACTTACATAGACTATAAGTATGGATCCTTGGCTTTAGCTTCCCTTTGGTCCAAATGAGTGACAAACAAATTTTATAGAAAAATTCTCAAATACAATTGAGAAATCGGACTGACATAGACTATAAGTATGGATCCTTGGCTTTAGTTTCCCTTTGGTCCAAATGAGTG
The DNA here is from genome assembly GCA_947311025.1 of Lypha dubia. NCBI lineage: Eukaryota > Metazoa > Arthropoda > Insecta > Diptera > Tachinidae > Lypha > Lypha dubia. Next base: position 16,342,939 of record OX371263.1, on the reverse strand, counting down.
ACAAAAACATTTTATAGAAAGATTCTCAAATACAATTGAGAAATCGGACTTACATAGACTATAAGTATGGATCCTTGGCTTTAATTTCCCATTGGTCCAAATGAGTGACAAACAAATTTTATAGAAAAATTCTCAAATACAATTGAGAAATCGGACTGACATAGACTATAAGTATGGATCCTTGGCTTTAGTTTCCCTTTGGTCCAAATGAGTGACAAAAACATTTTATAGAAAGATTCTCAAATACAATTGAGAAATCGGACTTACATAGACTATAAGTATGGATCCTTGGCTTTAGCTTCCCTTTGGTCCAAATGAGTGACAAAAAAATTTTATGGAAAGATTCTCAAATACAATTGAGAAATCGGATTTACATAGACTATAAGTATGGATCCTTGGCTTTAATTTCCCATTGGTCCAAATGAGTGACAAGCAAATTTTATAGAAAAATTCTCAAATACAATTGAGAAATCGGACTTACATAGACTATAAGTATGGATCCTTGGCTTTAATTTCCCATTGGTCCAAATGAGTGACAAACAAATTTTATAGAAAAATTCTCAAATACAATTGAGAAATCGGACTGACATAGACTATAAGTATGGATCCTTGGCTTTAGTTTCCCTTTGGTACAAATGAGTGACAAAAACATTTTATAGAAAGATTCTCAAATACAATTGAGAAATCGGACTTACATAGACTATAAGTATGGATCCTTGGCTTTAATTTCCCATTGGTCCAAATGAGTGACAAACAAATTTTATAGAAAAATTCTCAAATACAATTGAGAAATCGGACTGACATAGACTATAAGTATGGATCCTTGGCTTTAGTTTCCCTTTGGTCCAAATGAGTGACAAAAACATTTTATAGAAAGATTCTCAAATACAATTGAGAAATCGGACTTACATAGACTATAAGTATGGATCCTTGGCTTTAATTTCCCATTGGTCCAAATGAGTGACAAACAAATTTTATAGAAAAATTCTCAAATACAATTGAGAAATCGGACTGACATAGACTATAAGTATGGATCCTTGGCTTTAGTTTCCCTTTGGTCCAAATGAGTGACAAAAACATTTTATAGAAAGATTCTCAAATACAATTGAGAAATCGGACTTACATAGACTATAAGTATGGATCCTTGGCTTTAGCTTCCCTTTGGTCCAAATGAGTGACAAAAAAATTTTATGGAAAGATTCTCAAATACAATTGAGAAATCGGATTTACATAGACTATAAGTATGGATCCTTGGCTTTAATTTCCCATTGGTCCAAATGAGTGACAAGCAAATTTTATAGAAAAATTCTCAAATACAATTGAGAAATCGGACTTACATAGACTATAAGTATGGATCCTTGGCTTTAATTTCCCATTGGTCCAAATGAGTGACAAACAAATTTTATAGAAAAATTCTCAAATACAATTGAGAAATCGGACTGACATAGACTATAAGTATGGATCCTTGGCTTTAGTTTCCCTTTGGTCCAAATGAGTGACAAAAACATTTTATAGAAAGATTCTCAAATACAATTGAGAAATCGGACTTACATAGACTATAAGTATGGATCCTTGGCTTTAATTTCCCATTGGTCCAAATGAGTGACAAACAAATTTTATAGAAAAATTCTCAAATACAATTGAGAAATCGGACTGACATAGACTATAAGTATGGATCCTTGGCTTTAGTTTCCCTTTGGTCCAAATGAGTGACAAAAACATTTTATAGAAAGATTCTCAAATACAATTGAGAAATCGGACTTACATAGACTATAAGTATGGATCCTTGGCTTTAATTTCCCATTGGTCCAAATGAGTGACAAACAAATTTTATAGAAAAATTCTCAAATACAATTGAGAAATCGGACTGACATAGACTATAAGTATGGATCCTTGGCTTTAGTTTCCCTTTGGTCCAAATGAGTGACAAAAACATTTTATAGAAAGATTCTCAAATACATTTGAGAAATCGGACTTACGTAGTCAATAAGTATGGATCCCTGGCTTTAATTTCCCATTGGTCCAAATGAGTGACAAAAACATTTTATAGAAAGATTCTCAAATACAATTGAGAAATCGGACTTACATAGACTATAAGTATGGATCCTTGGCTTTAATTTCCCATTGGTCCAAATGAGTGACAAACAAATTTTATAGAAAAATTCTCAAGTACAATTGAGAAATCGGACTGACATAGACTATAAGTATGGATCCTTGGCTTTAGTTTCCCTTTGGTCCAAATGAGTGACAAAAACATTTTATAGAAAGATTCTCAAATACAATTGAGAAATCGGACTTACATAGACTATAAGTATGGATCCTTGGCTTTAATTTCCCATTGGTCCAAATGAGTGACAAACAAATTTTATAGAAAAATTCTCAAATACAATTGAGAAATCGGACTGACATAGACTATAAGTATGGATCCTTGGCTTTAGTTTCCCTTTGGTCCAAATGAGTGACAAAAACATTTTATAGAAAGATTCTCAAATACAATTGAGAAATCGGACTTACATAGACTATAAGTATGGATCCTTGGCTTTAATTTCCCATTGGTCCAAATGAGTGACAAACAAATTTTATAGAAAAATTCTCAAATACAATTGAGAAATCGGACTGACATAGACTATAAGTATGGATCCTTGGCTTTAGTTTCCCTTTGGTCCAAATGAGTGACAAAAACATTTTATAGAAAGATTCTCAAATACAATTGAGAAATCGGACTTACATAGACTATAAGTATGGATCCTTGGCTTTAATTTCCCATTGGTCCAAATGAGTGACAAACAAATTTTATAGAAAAATTCTCAAATACAATTGAGAAATCGGACTGACATAGACTATAAGTATGGATCCTTGGCTTTAGTTTCCCTTTGGTCCAAATGAGTGACAAAAACATTTTATAGAAAGATTCTCAAATACAATTGAGAAATCGGACTTACATAGACTATAAGTATGGATCCTTGGCTTTAGCTTCCCTTTGGTCCAAATGAGTGACAAAAAAATTTTATGGAAAGATTCTCAAATACAATTGAGAAATCGGATTTACATAGACTATAAGTATGGATCCTTGGCTTTAATTTCCCATTGGTCCAAATGAGTGACAAGCAAATTTTATAGAAAAATTCTCAAATACAATTGAGAAATCGGACTTACATAGACTATAAGTATGGATCCTTGGCTTTAATTTCCCATTGGTCCAAATGAGTGACAAACAAATTTTATAGAAAAATTCTCAAATACAATTGAGAAATCGGACTGACATAGACTATAAGTATGGATCCTTGGCTTTAGTTTCCCTTTGGTCCAAATGAGTGACAAAAACATTTTATAGAAAGATTCTCAAATACAATTGAGAAATCGGACTTACATAGACTATAAGTATGGATCCTTGGCTTTAATTTCCCATTGGTCCAAATGAGTGACAAACAAATTTTATAGAAAAATTCTCAAATACAATTGAGAAATCGGACTGACATAGACTATAAGTATGGATCCTTGGCTTTAGTTTCCCTTTGGTCCAAATGAGTGACAAAAACATTTTATAGAAAGATTCTCAAATACAATTGAGAAATCGGACTTACATAGACTATAAGTATGGATCCTTGGCTTTAATTTCCCATTGGTCCAACTGAGTGACAAACAAATTTTATAGAAAAATTCTCAAATACAATTGAGAAATCGGACTGACATAGACTATAAGTATGGATCCTTGGCTTTAGTTTCCCTTTGGTCCAAATGAGTGACAAAAACATTTTATAGAAAGATTCTCAAATACAATTGAGAAATCGGACTTACATAGACTATAAGTATGGATCCTTGGCTTTAGTTTCCCTTTGGTCCAAATGAGTGACAAACAAATTTTATAGAAAGATTCTCAAATACAATTGAGAAATCGGACTTACATAGACTATAAGTATGGATCCTTGGCTTTAATTTCCCATTGGTCCAAATGAGTGACAAACAAATTTAATAGAAAAATTCTCAAATACAATTGAGAAATCGGACTTACATAGACTATAAGTATGGATCCTTGGCTTTAGCTTCCCTTTGGTCCAAATGAGTGACAAAAAAATTTTATAGAAAGATTCTCAAATACAATTGAGAAATCGGACTTACATAGACTATAAGTATGGATCCTTGGCTTTAGCTTCCCTTTGGTCCAAATGAGTGACAAACAAATTTTATAGAAAAATTCTCAAATACAATTGAGAAATCGGACTTACATAGACTATAAGTATGGATCCTTGGGTTTAATTTCCTATTGGTCCAAATGAGTGACAAACAAATTTTATAGAAAAATTCTCAAATACAATTGAGAAATCGGACTTACATAGACTATAAGTATGGATCCTTGGCTTTAGTTTCCCTTTGGTCCAAATGAGTGACAAACAAATTTTATAGAAAGATTCTCAAATACAATTGAGAAATCGGACTTACATAGACTATAAGTATGGATCCTTGGCTTTAATTTCCCATTGGTCCAAATGAGTGACAAACAAATTTTATAGAAAAATTCTCAAATACAATTGAGAAATCGGACTGACATAGACTATAAGTATGGATCCTTGGCTTTAGTTTCCCTTTGGTCCAAATGAGTGACAAACAAATTTTATAGAAAGATTCTCAAATACAATTGAGAAATCGGACTTACATAGACTATAAGTATGGATCCTTGGCTTTAAGTGCCCATTGGTCCAAATGAGTGACAAGCAAATTTTATAGAAAAATTCTCAAATACAATTGAGAAATCGGACTTACATAGACTATAAGTATGGATCCTTGCCTTTAATTTCCCATATGTCCAAATGAGTGACAAACAAATTTTATAGAAAAATTCTCAAATACAATTGAGAAATCGGACTTACATAGACTATAAGTATGGATCCTTGGCTTTAGCTTCCCTTTGGTCCAAATGAGTGACAAAAAAATTTTATAGAAAGATTCTCAAATACAATTGAGAAATCGGACTTACATAGACTATAAGTATGGATCCTTGGCTTTAGTTTCCCTTTGGTCCAAATGAGTGACAAACAAATTTTATAGAAAGATTCTCAAATACAATTGAGAAATCGGACTTACATAGACTATAAGTATGGATCCTTGGCTTTAATTTCCCATTGGTCCAAATGAGTGACAAACAAATTTAATAGAAAAATTCTCAAATACAATTGAGAAATCGGATTTACATAGACTATAAGTATGGATCCTTGGCTTTAATTTCCCATTGGTCCAAATGAGTGACAAGCAAATTTTATAGAAAAATTCTCAAATACAATTGAGAAATCGGACTTACATAGACTATAAGTATGGATCCTTGGCTTTAATTTCCCATTGGTCCAAATGAGTGACAAACAAATTTTATAGAAAAATTCTCAAATACAATTGAGAAATCGGACTGACATAGACTATAAGTATGGATCCTTGGCTTTAGTTTCCCTTTGGTCCAAATGAGTGACAAAAACATTTTATAGAAAGATTCTCAAATACAATTGAGAAATCGGACTTACATAGACTATAAGTATGGATCCTTGGCTTTAGTTTCCTTTTGGTCCAAATGAGTGACAAACAAATTTTATAGAAAGATTCTCAAATACAATTGAGAAATCGGACTTACATAGACTATAAGTATGGATCCTTGGCTTTAGTTTCCTTTTGGTCCAAATGAGTGACAAACAAATTTTATAGAAAGATTCTCAAATACAATTGAGAAATCGGACTTACATAGACTATAAGTATGGATCCTTGGCTTTAAGTGCCCATTGGTCCAAATGAGTGACAAGCAAATTTTATAGAAAAATTCTCAAATACAATTGAGAAATCGGACTTACATAGACTATAAGTATGGATCCTTGCCTTTAATTTCCCATATGTCCAAATGAGTGACAAACAAATTTTATAGAAAAATTCTCAAATACAATTGAGAAATCGGACTTACATAGACTATAAGTATGGATCCTTGGCTTTAGCTTCCCTTTGGTCCAAATGAGTGACAAAAAAATTTTATAGAAAGATTCTCAAATACAATTGAGAAATCGGACTTACATAGACTATAAGTATGGATCCTTGGCTTTAGTTTCCCTTTGGTCCAAATGAGTGACAAACAAATTTTATAGAAAGATTCTCAAATACAATTGAGAAATCGGACTTACATAGACTATAAGTATGGATCGTTGGCTTTAATTTCCCATTGGTCCAAATGAGTGACAAACAAATTTAATAGAAAAATTCTCAAATACAATTGAGAAATCGGACTTACATAGACTATAAGTATGGATCCTTGGCTTTAGTTTCCCTTTGGTCCAAATGAGTGACAAACAAATTTTATAGAAAAATTCTCAAATACAATTGAGAAATCGGACTTACATAGACTATAAGTATGGATCCTTGGCTTTAGCTTCCCTTTGGTCCAAATGAGTGACAAAAAAATTTTATAGAAAGATTCTCAAATACAATTGAGAAATCGGACTTACATAGACTATAAGTATGGATCCTTGGCTTTAGTTTCCCTTTGGTCCAAATGAGTGACAAACAAATTTTATAGAAAGATTCTCAAATACAATTGAGAAATCGGACTTACATAGACTATAAGTATGGATCCTTGGCTTTAATTTCCCATTGGTCCAAATGAGTGACAAACAAATTTTATAGAAAAATTCTCAAATACAATTGAGAAATCGGACTTACATAGACTATAAGTATGGATCCTTGGCTTTAATTTCCCATTGGTCCAAATGAGTGACAAACAAATTTTATAGAAAAATTCTCAAATACAATTGAGAAATCGGACTTACATAGACTATAAGTATGGATCCTTGGCTTTAATTTCCCATTGGTCCAAATGAGTGACAAACAAATTTTATAGAAAAATTCTCAAATACAATTGAGAAATCGGACTTACATAGACTATAAGTATGGATCCTTGGCTTTAAGTGCCCATTGGTCCAAATGAGTGACAAGCAAATTTTATAGAAAAATTCTCAAATACAATTGAGAAATCGGACTTACATAGACTATAAATATGGATCCTTGGCTTTAAGTGCCCATTGGTCCAAATGAGTGACAAGCAAATTTTATAGAAAAATTCTCAAATACAATTGAGAAATCGGACTTACATAGACTATAAGTATGGATCCTTGGCTTTAGTTTCCCTTTGGTCCAAATGAGTGACAAAAAAATTTTATAGAAAGATTCTCAAATACAATTGAGAAATCGGACTTACATAGACTATAAGTATGGATCCTTGGCTTTAGCTTCCCTTTGGTCCAAATGAGTGACAAAAAAATTTTATAGAAAGATTCTCAAATACAATTGAGAAATCGGACTTACATAGACTATAAGTATGGATCCTTGGCTTTAGTTTCCTTTTGGTCCAAATGAGTGACAAACAAATTTTATAGAAAGATTCTCAAATACAATTGAGAAATCGGACTTACATAGACTATAAGTATGGATCCTTGGCTTTAGTTTCCTTTTGGTCCAAATGAGTGACAAACAAATTTTATAGAAAGATTCTCAAATACAATTGAGAAATCGGACTTACATAGACTATAAGTATGGATCCTTGGGTTTAATTTCCTATTGGTCCAAATGAGTGACAAACAAATTTTATAGAAAAATTCTCAAATACAATTGAGAAATCGGACTTACATAGACTATAAGTATGGATCCTTGGCTTTAGCTTCCCTTTGGTCCAAATGAGTGACAAAAAAATTTTATAGAAAGATTCTCAAATACAATTGAGAAATCGGACTTACATAGACTATAAGTATGGATCCTTGGCTTTAGTTTCCTTTTGGTCCAAATGAGTGACAAACAAATTTTATAGAAAGATTCTCAAATACAATTGAGAAATCGGACTTACATAGACTATAAGTATGGATCCTTGGCTTTAATTTCCCATTGGTCCAAATGAGTGACAAACAAATTTTATAGAAAAATTCTCAAATACAATTGAGAAATCGGACCTACATAGACTATAAGTATGGATCCTTGGCTTTAAGTGCCCATTGGTCCAAATGAGTGACAAGCAAATTTTATAGAAAAATTCTCAAATACAATTGAGAAATCGGACTTACATAGACTATAAGTATGGATCCTTGCCTTTAATTTCCCATATGTCCAAATGAGTGACAAACAAATTTTATAGAAAAATTCTCAAATACAATTGAGAAATCGGACTTACATAGACTATAAGTATGGATCCTTGGCTTTAGTTTCCCTTTGGTCCAAATGAGTGACAAACAAATTTTATAGAAAGATTCTCAAATACAATTGAGACATCGGACTTACATAGACTATAGGTATGGATCCTTGGCTTTAATTTCCCATTGGTCCAAATGAGTGACAAACAAATTTAATAGAAAAATTCTCAAATACAATTGAGAAATCGGACTTACATAGACTATAAGTATGGATCCTTGGGTTTAATTTCCTATTGGTCCAAATGAGTGACAAACAAATTTTATAGAAAAATTCTCAAATACAATTGAGAAATCGGACTTACATAGACTATAAGTATGGATCCTTGGCTTTAGTTTCCCTTTGGTCCAAATGAGTGACAAACAAATTTTATAGAAAGATTCTCAAATACAATTGAGAAATCGGACTTACATAGACTATAGGTATGGATCCTTGGCTTTAATTTCCCATTGGTCCAAATGAGTGACAAAAAAATTTAATAGAAAAATTCTCAAATACAATTGAGAAATCGGACTTACATAGACTATAAGTATGGATCCTTGGCTTTAGTTTCCCTTTGGTCCAAATGAGTGACAAACAAATTTTATAGAAAGATTCTCAAATACAATTGAGAAATCGGACTTACATAGACTATAAGTATGGATCCTTGGCTTTAATTTCCCATTGGTCCAAATGAGTGACAAACAAATTTAATAGAAAAATTCTCAAATACAATTGAGAAATCGGACTTACATAGACTATAAGTATGGATCCTTGCCTTTAATTTCCCATATGTCCAAATGAGTGACAAACAAATTTTATAGAAAAATTCTCAAATACAATTGAGAAATCGGACTTACATAGACTATAAGTATGGATCCTTGGGTTTAATTTCCTATTGGTCCAAATGAGTGACAAACAAATTTTATAGAAAAATTCTCAAATACAATTGAGAAATCGGACTTACATAGACTATAAGTATGGATCCTTGGCTTTAGCTTCCCTTTGGTCCAAATGAGTGACAAAAAAATTTTATAGAAAGATTCTCAAATACAATTGAGAAATCGGACTTACATAGACTATAAGTATGGATCCTTGGCCTTAGTTTCCCTTTGGTCCAAATGAGTGACAAACAAATTTTATAGAAAGATTCTCAAATACAATTGAGAAATCGGACTTACATAGACTATAAGTATGGATCCTTGGCTTTAATTTCCCATTGGTCCAAATGAGTGACAAACAAATTTTATAGAAAAATTCTCAAATACAATTGAGAAATCGGACTTACATAGACTATAAGTATGGATCCTTGGCTTTAATTTCCCATTGGTCCAAATGAGTGACAAACAAATTTTATAGAAAAATTCTCAAATACAATTGAGAAATCGGACTTACATAGACTATAAGTATGGATCCTTGGCTTTAATTTCCCATTGGTCCAAATGAGTGACAAACAAATTTTATAGAAAAATTCTCAAATACAATTGAGAAATCGGACTTACATAGACTATAAGTATGGATCCTTGGCTTTAGCTTCCCTTTGGTCCAAATGAGTGACAAACAAATTTTATAGAAAAATTCTCAAATACAATTGAGAAATCGGACTTACATAGACTATAAGTATGGATCCTTGGCTTTAGCTTCCCTTTGGTCCAAATGAGTGACAAAAAAATTTTATAGAAAGATTCTCAAATACAATTGAGAAATCGGACTTACATAGACTATAAGTATGGATCCTTGGCTTTAGTTTCCTTTTGGTCCAAATGAGTGACAAACAAATTTTATAGAAAGATTCTCAAATACAATTGAGAAATCGGACTTACATAGACTATAAGTATGGATCCTTGGCTTTAATTTCCCATTGGTCCAAATGAGTGACAAACAAATTTTATAGAAAAATTCTCAAATACAATTGAGAAATCGGACTTACATAGACTATAAGTATGGATCCTTGGCTTTAAGTGCCCATTGGTCCAAATGAGTGACAAGCAAATTTTATAGAAAAATTCTCAAATACAATTGAGAAATCGGACTTACATAGACTATAAGTATGGATCCTTGCCTTTAATTTCCCATTGGTCCAAATGAGTGACAAACAAATTTTATAGAAAAATTCTCAAATACAATTGAGAAATCGGACTTACATAGACTATAAGTATGGATCCTTGGGTTTAATTTCCTATTGGTCCAAATGAGTGACAAACAAATTTTATAGAAAAATTCTCAAATACAATTGAGAAATCGGACTTACATAGACTATAAGTATGGATCCTTGGCTTTAGTTTCCCTTTGGTCCAAATGAGTGACAAACAAATTTTATAGAAAGATTCTCAAATACAATTGAGAAATCGGACTTACATAGACTATAAGTATGGATCCTTGGCTTTAATTTCCCATTGGTCCAAATGAGTGACAAACAAATTTAATAGAAAAATTCTCAAATACAATTGAGAAATCGGACTTACATAGACTATAAGTATGGATCCTTGGCTTTAGTTTCCCTTTGGTCCAAATGAGTTACAAACAAATTTTATAGAAAAATTCTCAAATACAATTGAGAAATCGGACTTACATAGACTATAAGTATGGATCCTTGGGTTTAATTTCCTATTGGTCCAAATGAGTGACAAACAAATTTTATAGAAAAATTCTCAAATACAATTGAGAAATCGGACTTACATAGACTATAAGTATGGATCCTTGGCTTTAGCTTCCCTTTGGTCCAAATGAGTGACAAAAAAATTTTATAGAAAGATTCTCAAATACAATTGAGAAATCGGACTTACATAGACTATAAGTATGGATCCTTGGCTTCAGTTTCCTTTTGGTCCAAATGAGTGACAAACAAATTTTATAGAAAGATTCTCAAATACAATTGAGAAATCGGACTTACATAGACTATAAGTATGGATCCTTGGCTTTAATTTCCCATTGGTCCAAATGAGTGACAAACAAATTTTATAGAAAAATTCTCAAATACAATTGAGAAATCGGACTTACATAGACTATAAGTATGGATCCTTGGCTTTAAGTGCCCATTGGTCCAAATGAGTGACAAGCAAATTTTATAGAAAAATTCTCAAATACAATTGAGAAATCGGACTTACATAGACTATAAGTATGGATCCTTGCCTTTAATTTCCCTTTGGTCCAAATGAGTGACAAACAAATTTTATAGAAAGATTCTCAAATACAATTGAGAAATCGGACTTACATAGACTATAAGTATGGATCCTTGGCTTTAAGTGCCCATTGGTCCAAATGAGTGACAAGCAAATTTTATAGAAAAATTTTCAAATACAATTGAGAAATCGGACTTACATAGACTATAAGTATGGATCCTTGGCTTTAGTTTCCCTTTGGTCCAAATGAGTGACAAACAAATTTTATAGAAAGATTCTCAAATACAATTGAGAAATCGGACTTACATAGACTATAGGTATGGATCCTTGGCTTTAATTTCCCATTGGTTTAAATGAGTGACAAACAAATTTAATAGAAAAATTCTCAAATACAATTGAGAAATCGGACTTACATAGACTATAAGTATGGATCCTTGGGTTTAATTTCCTATTGGTCCAAATGAGTGACAAACAAATTTTATAGAAAAATTCTCAAATACAATTGAGAAATCGGACTTACATAGACTATAAGTATGGATCCTTGGCTTTAGTTTCCCTTTGGTCCAAATGAGTGACAAACAAATTTTATAGAAAGATTCTCAAATACAATTGAGAAATCGGACTTACATAGACTATAGGTATGGATCCTTGGCTTTAATTTCCCATTGGTCCAAATGAGTGACAAACAAATTTAATAGAAAAATTCTCAAATACAATTGAGAAATCGGACTTACATAGACTATAAGTATGGATCCTTGGCTTTAGTTTCCCTTTGGTCCAAATGAGTGACAAACAAATTTTATAGAAAGATTCTCAAATACAATTGAGAAATCGGACTTACATAGACTATAAGTATGGATCCTTGGCTTTAATTTCCCATTGGTCCAAATGAGTGACAAACAAATTTAATAGAAAAATTCTCAAATACAATTGAGAAATCGGACTTACATAGACTATAAGTATGGATCCTTGGCTTTAGCTTCCCTTTGGTCCAAATGAGTGACAAAAAAATTTTATAGAAAGATTCTCAAATACAATTGAGAAATCGGACTTACATAGACTATAAGTATGGATCCTTGGCTTTAGCTTCCCTTTGGTCCAAATGAGTGACAAACAAATTTTATAGAAAAATTCTCAAATACAATTGAGAAATCGGACTTACATAGACTATAAGTATGGATCCTTGCCTTTAATTTCCCATATGTCCAAATGAGTGACAAACAAATTTTATAGAAAAATTCTCAAATACAATTGAGAAATCGGACTTACATAGACTATAAGTATGGATCCTTGGGTTTAATTTCCTATTGGTCCAAATGAGTGACAAACAAATTTTATAGAAAAATTCTCAAATACAATTGAGAAATCGGACTTACATAGACTATAAGTATGGATCCTTGGCTTTAGCTTCCCTTTGGTCCAAATGAGTGACAAAAAAATTTTATAGAAAGATTCTCAAATACAATTGAGAAATCGGACTTACATAGACTATAAGTATGGATCCTTGGCTTTAGTTTCCCTTTGGTCCAAATGAGTGACAAACAAATTTTATAGAAAGATTCTCAAATACAATTGAGAAATCGGACTTACATAGACTATAAGTATGGATCCTTGGCTTTAATTTCCCATTGGTCCAAATGAGTGACAAACAAATTTTATAGAAAAATTCTCAAATACAATTGAGAAATCGGACTTACATAGACTATAAGTATGGATCCTTGGCTTTAATTTCCCATTGGTCCAAATGAGTGACAAACAAATTTTATAGAAAAATTCTCAAATACAATTGAGAAATCGGACTTACATAGACTATAAGTATGGATCCTTGGCTTTAATTTCCCATTGGTCCAAATGAGTGACAAACAAATTTTATAGTAAAATTCTCAAATACAATTGAGAAATCGGACTTACATAGACTATAAGTATGGATCCTTGGCTTTAGCTTCCCTTTGGTCCAAATGAGTGACAAACAAATTTTATAGAAAAATTCTCAAATACAATTGAGAAATCGGACTTACATAGACTATAAGTATGGATCCTTGGCTTTAGCTTCCCTTTGGTCCAAATGAGTGACAAAAAAATTTTATAGAAAGATTCTCAAATACAATTGAGAAATCGGACTTACATAGACTATAAGTATGGATCCTTGGCTTTAGTTTCCTTTTGGTCCAAATGAGTGACAAACAAATTTTATAGAAAGATTCTCAAATACAATTGAGAAATCGGACTTACATAGACTATAAGTATGGATCCTTGGCTTTAATTTCCCATTGGTCCAAATGAGTGACAAACAAATTTTATAGAAAAATTCTCAAATACAATTGAGAAATCGGACTTACATAGACTATAAGTATGGATCCTTGGCTTTAAGTGCCCATTGGTCCAAATGAGTGACAAGCAAATTTTATAGAAAAATTCTCAAATACAATTGAGAAATCGGACTTACATAGACTATAAGTATGGATCCTTGCCTTTAATTTCCCATTGGTCCAAATGAGTGACAAACAAATTTAATAGAAAAATTCTCAAATACAATTGAGAAATCGGACTTACATAGACTATAAGTATGGATCCTTGGCTTTAGTTTCCCTTTGGTCCAAATGAGTGACAAACAAATTTTATAGAAAGATTCTCAAATACAATTGAGAAATCGGACTTACATAGACTATAAGTATGGATCCTTGGCTTTAATTTCCCATTGGTCCAAATGAGTGACAAACAAATTTAATAGAAAAATTCTCAAATACAATTGAGAAATCGGACTTACATAGACTATAAGTATGGATCCTTGGCTTTAGTTTCCCTTTGGTCCAAATGAGTTACAAACAAATTTTATAGAAAAATTCTCAAATACAATTGAGAAATCGGACTTACATAGACTATAAGTATGGATCCTTGGGTTTAATTTCCTATTGGTCCAAATGAGTGACAAACAAATTTTATAGAAAAATTCTCAAATACAATTGAGAAATCGGACTTACATAGACTATAAGTATGGATCCTTGGCTTTAGCTTCCCTTTGGTCCAAATGAGTGACAAAAAAATTTTATAGAAAGATTCTCAAATACAATTGAGAAATCGGACTTACATAGACTATAAGTATGGATCCTTGGCTTTAGTTTCCCTTTGGTCCAAATGAGTGACAAACAAATTTTATAGAAAGATTCTCAAATACAATTGAGAAATCGGACTTACATAGACTATAAGTATGGATCCTTGGCTTTAATTTCCCATTGGTCCAAATGAGTGACAAACAAATTTAATAGAAAAATTCTCAAATACAATTGAGAAATCGGACTTACATAGACTATAAGTATGGATCCTTGGCTTTAATTTCCCATTGGTCCAAATGAGTGACAAACAAATTTAATAGAAAAATTCTCAAATACAATTGAGAAATCGGACTTACATAGACTATAAGTATGGATCCTTGACTTTAATTTCCCTTTGGTCCAAATGAGTGACAAACAAATTTTATAGAAAGATTCTCAAATACAATTGAGAAATCGGACTTACATAGACTATAAGTATGGATCCTTGGCTTTAATTTCCCATTGGTCCAAATGAGTGACAAACAAATTTAATAGAAAAATTCTCAAATACAATTGAGAAATCGGACTTACATAGACTATAAGTATGGATCCTTGGCTTTAGCTTCCCTTTGGTCCAAATGAGTGACAAAAAAATTTTATAGAAAGATTCTCAAATACAATTGAGAAATCGGATTTACATAGACTATAAGTATGGATCCTTGGCTTTAATTTCCCATTGGTCCATATGAGTGACAAGCAAATTTTATAGAAAAATTCTCAAATACAATTGAGAAATCGGACTTACATAGACTATAAGTATGGATCCTTGGCTTTAATTTCCCATTGGTCCAAATGAGTGACAAACAAATTTTATAGAAAAATTCTCAAATATAATTGAGAAATCGGACTGACATAGACTATAAGTATGGACCCTTGGCTTTAGTTTCCCTTTGGTCTAAATGAGTGACAAACAAATTTTATAGAAAGATTCTCAAATACAATTGAGAAATCGGACTTACATAGACTATAAGTATGGATCCTTGGCTTTAGTTTCCCTTTGGTCCAAATGAGTGACAAAAAAATTTTATAGAAAGATTCTCAAATACAATTGAGAAATCGGACTTACATAGACTATAAGTATGGATCCTTGGCTTTAGTTTCCCTTTGGTCTAAATGAGTGACAAACAAATTTTATAGAAAGATTCTCAAATACAATTGAGAAATCGGACTTACATAGACTATAAGTATGGATCCTTGGCTTTAGTTTCCCTTTGGTCCAAATGAGTGACAAAAAAATTTTATAGAAAGATTCTCAAATACAATTGAGAAATCGGACTTACATAGACTATAAGTATGGATCCTTGGCTTTAATTTCCCTTTGGTCCAAATGAGTGACAAACAAATTTTATAGAAAGATTCTCAAATACAATTGAGAAATCGGACTTACATAGACTATAAGTATGGATCCTTGGCTTTAATTTCCCATTGGTCCAAATGAGTGACAAACAAATTTTATAGAAAAATTCTCAAATACAATTGAGAAATCGGACTTACATAGACTATAAGTATGGATCCTTGGCTTTAATTTGCCATTGGTCCAAATGAGTGACATACAAATTTTATAGAAAAATTCTCAAATACAATTGAGAAATCGGACTTACATAGACTATAAGTATGGATCCTTGGCTTTAGTTTCCCTTTGGTCCAAATGAGTGACAAACAAATTTTATAGAAAAATTCTCAAATACAATTGAGAAATCGGACTTACATAGACTATAAGTATGGATCCTTGGCTTTAGTTTCCCTTTGGTCCAAATGAGTGACAAACAAATTTTATAGAAAAATTCTCAAATACAATTGAGAAATCGGACTTACATAGACTATAAGTATGGATCCTTGGCTTTAGTTTCCCTTTGGTCCAAATGAGTGACAAACAAATTTTATAGAAAAATTCTCAAATACAATTGAGAAATCGGACTTACATAGACTATAAGTATGGATCCTTGGCTTTAGTTTCCCTTTGGTCCAAATGAGTGACAAACAAATTTTATAGAAAAATTCTCAAATACAATTGAGAAATCGGACTTACATAGACTATAAGTATGGATCCTTGGCTTTAGTTTCCCTTTGGTCCAAATGAGTGACAAACAAATTTTATAGAAAAATTCTCAAATACAATTGAGAAATCGGACTTACATAGACTATAAGTATGGATCCTTGGCTTTAGTTTCCCTTTGGTCCAAATGAGTGACAAACAAATTTTATAGAAAAATTCTCAAATACAATTGAGAAATCGGACTTACATAGACTATAAGTATGGATCCTTGGCTTTAATTTCCCATTGGTCCAAATGAGTGACAAACAAATTTTATAGAAAAATTCTCAAATACAATTGAGAAATCGGACTTACATAGACTATAAGTATGGATCCTTGGCTTTAGTTTCCCTTTGGTCCAAATGAGTGACAAACAAATTTTATAGAAAAATTCTCAAATACAATTGAGAAATCGGACTTACATAGACTATAAGTATGGATCCTTGCCTTTAGTTTCCCTTTGGTCCAAATGAGTGACAAACAAATTTTATAGAAAAATTCTCAAATACAATTGAGAAATCGGACTTACATAGACTATAAGTATGGATCCTTGGCTTTAGTTTCCCTTTGGTCCAAATGAGTGACAAACAAATTTTATAGAAAGATTCTCAAATACAATTGAGAAATCGGACTTACATAGACTATAAGTATGGATCCTTGGCTTTAGTTTCCCTTTGGTCCAAATGAGTGACAAACAAATTTTATAGAAAAATTCTCAAATACAATTGAGAAATCGGACTTACATAGACTATAAGTATGGATCCTTGCCTTTAGTTTCCCTTTGGTCCAAATGAGTGACAAACAAATTTTATAGAAAAATTCTCAAATACAATTGAGAAATCGGACTTACATAGACTATAAGTATGGATCCTTGCCTTTAGTTTCCCTTTGGTCCAAATGAGTGACAAACAAATTTTATAGAAAAATTCTCAAATACAATTGAGAAATCGGACTTACATAGACTATAAGTATGGATCCTTGGCTTTAGTTTCCCTTTGGTCCAAATGAGTGACAAACAAATTTTATAGAAAGATTCTCAAATACAATTGAGAAATCGGACTTACATAGACTATAAGTATGGATCCTTGGCTTTAGTTTCCCTTTGGTCCAAATGAGTGACAAACAAATTTTATAGAAAAATTCTCAAATACAATTGAGAAATCGGACTTACATAGACTATAAGTATGGATCCTTGGCTTTAGTTTCCCTTTGGTCCAAATGAGTGACAAACAAATTTTATAGAAAAATTCTCAAATACAATTGAGAAATCGGACTTACATAGACTATAAGTATGGATCCTTGCCTTTAGTTTCCCTTTGGTCCAAATGAGTGACAAACAAATTTTATAGAAAAATTCTCAAATACAATTGAGAAATCGGACTTACATAGACTATAAGTATGGATCCTTGGCTTTAGTTTCCCTTTGGTCCAAATGAGTGACAAACAAATTTTATAGAAAAATTCTCAAATACAATTGAGAAATCGGACTTACATAGACTATAAGTATGGATCCTTGGCTTTAGTTTCCCTTTGGTCCAAATGAGTGACAAACAAATTTTATAGAAAAATTCTCAAATACAATTGAGAAATCGGACTTACATAGACTATAAGTATGGATCCTTGGCTTTAGTTTCCCTTTGGTCCAAATGAGTGACAAACAAATTTTATAGAAAAATTCTCAAATACAATTGAGAAATCGGACTTACATAGACTATAAGTATGGATCCTTGGCTTTAGTTTCCCTTTGGTCCAAATGAGTGACAAACAAATTTTATAGAAAAATTCTCAAATACAATTGAGAAATCGGACTTACATAGACTATAAGTATGGATCCTTGCCTTCAGTTTCCCTTTGGTCCAAATGAGTGACAAACAAATTTTATAGAAAAATTCTCAAATACAATTGAGAAATCGGACTTACATAGACTATAAGTATGGATCCTTGGCTTTAGTTTCCCTTTGGTCCAAATGAGTGACAAACAAATTTTATAGAAAAATTCTCAAATACAATTGAGAAATCGGACTTACATAGACTATAAGTATGGATCCTTGGCTTTAGTTTCCCTTTGGTCCAAATGAGTGACAAACAAATTTTATAGAAAAATTCTCAAATACAATTGAGAAATCGGACTTACATAGACTATAAGTATGGATCCTTGGCTTTAGTTTTCCTTTGGTCCAAATGAGTGACAAACAAATTTTATAGAAAAATTCTCAAATACAATTGAGAAATCGGACTTACATAGACTATAAGTATGGATCCTTGGCTTTAGTTTCCCTTTGGTCCAAATGAGTGACAAACAAATTTTATAGAAAAATTCTCAAATACAATTGAGAAATCGGACTTACATAGACTATAAGTATGGATCCTTGGCTTTAGTTTCCCTTTGGTCCAAATGAGTGACAAACAAATTTTATAGAAAGATTCTCAAATACAATTGAGAAATCGGACTTACATAGACTATAAGTATGGATCCTTGGCTTTAGTTTCCCTTTGGTCCAAATGAGTGACAAACAAATTTTATAGAAAAATTCTCAAATACAATTGAGAAATCGGACTTACATAGACTATAAGTATGGATCCTTGGCTTTAGTTTCCCTTTGGTCCAAATGAGTGACAAACAAATTTTATAGAAAGATTCTCAAATACAATTGAGAAATCGGACTTACATAGACTATAAGTATGGATCCTTGGCTTTAGTTTCCCTTTGGTCCAAATTAGTGACAAACAAATTTTATAGAAAAATTCTCAAATACAATTGAGAAATCGGAGTTACATAGACTATAAGTATGGATCCTTGGCTTTAGTTTCCCTTTGGTCCAAATGAGTGACAAACAAATTTTATAGAAAAATTCTCAAATACAATTGAGAAATCGGACTTACATAGACTATAAGTATGGATCCTTGGCTTTAGTTTCCCTTTGGTCCAAATGAGTGACAAACAAATTTTATAGAAAAATTCTCAAATACAATTGAGAAATCGGACTTACATAGACTATAAGTATGGATCCTTGCCTTTAGTTTCCCTTTGGTCCAAATGAGTGACAAACAAATTTTATAGAAAAATTCTCAAATACAATTGAGAAATCGGACTTACATAGACTATAAGTATGGATCCTTGGCTTTAGTTTCCCTTTGGTCCAAATGAGTGACAAACAAATTTTATAGAAAAATTCTCAAATACAATTGAGAAATCGGACTTACATAGACTATAAGTATGGATCCTTGGCTTTAGTTTCCCTTTGGTCAAAATGAGTGACAAACAAATTTTATAGAAAAATTCTCAAATACAATTGAGAAATCGGACTTACATAGACTATAAGTATGGATCCTTGGCTTTAGTTTCCCTTTGGTCCAAATGAGTGACAAACAAATTTTATAGAAAAATTCTCAAATACAATTGAGAAATCGGACTTACATAGACTATAAGTATGGATCCTTGGCTTTAATTTCCCATTGGTCCAAATGAGTGACAAACAAATTTTATAGAAAAATTCTCAAATACAATTGAGAAATCGGACTTACATAGACTATAAGTATGGATCCTTGGCTTTAATTTCCCATTGGTCCAAATGAGTGACAAGCAAATTTTATAGAAAGATTCTCAAATACAATTGAGAAATCGGACTTACATAGACTATAAGTATGGATCCTTGGCTTTAATTTCCCATTGGTCCAAATGAGTGACAAGCAAATTTTATAGAAAAATTCTCAAATACAATTGAGAAATCGGACTTACATAGACTATAAGTATGGATCCTTGGCTTTAGTTTCCCTTTGGTCCAAATGAGTGACAAACAAATTTTATAGAAAAATTCTCAAATACAATTGAGAAATCGGACTTACATAGACTATAAGTATGGATCCTTGGCTTTAGTTTCCCTTTGGTCCAAATGAGTGACAAACAAACTTTATAGAAAGATTCTCAAATACAATTGAGAAATCGGACTTACATAGATTATAAGTATGGATCCTTGGCTTTAATTTCCCATTGTCTAAATGAGTGACAAACAAATTTTATAGAAAAATTCTCAAATACAATTGAGAAATCGGACTTAAATAGTCTATAAGTATTGATTCTTGGCTTTAATTTCCCATTGGTCTAAATGAGTGACAAACAAATTTTATAGAAAAATTCTCAAATACAATTGAGAAATCGGACTTACATAGACTATCAGTATGGATCCTTGGCTTTAGTTTCCCTTTGGTCCAAATGAGTGACAAACAAACTTTATAGAAAGATTCTCAAATACAATTGAGAAATCGGACTTACATAGACTATAAGTATTGATTCTTGGCTTTAATTTCCCATTGTCTAAATGAGTGACAAACAAATTTTATAGAAAAATTTTCAAATACAATTGAGAAATCGGACTTAAATAGTCTATAAGTATTGATTCTTGGCTTTAATTTCCCATTGGTCCAAATGAGTGACAAACAAATTTTATAGAAAAATTTTCAAATACAATTGAGAAATCGGACTTAAATAGTCTATAAGTATGGATCCTTGGCATGCATACATGTATAAATATATGTACGTAAGCCCATGTATATGCATGTATGTATACTCGTATATCATATGTTTCAAATTATTAATTAAACAAATTTTATATATTACTTCCGTTTTATTAAACCCAACAACATGCCTGCATAAAAGTTACATTTGATGCTTTCTCAGCACAAAACAATCCTTGAACTAAACCAAAAAAATATATATCAAATATAAAAAAAAAGATGTCAAAGCCACACATGATTTTAATTTTCAAGATATGTGGCAGTTTGACATGCAACATATAAATTAAGAAAACATAATTTACATTATCATGCACTCATGGGGAATAACAAACAGGTGGACTCTTTACATACGAAAATTATTTATGAAGAAAATTTTAACAAACCCCCAAAAGAACAAGAGAGTCATGTTTAAATAGAGACAAGAAGCATATACAAATTGATTTCTAATTAGTTGCAGAGTAACAGCCCACTGAAACCAAACCACACCACACTATACACACACAACGTGTACTACTCCCCAGAAATTGAGGACGAAGAACTAGCTGCTGCATAGCACAAGATTTTGTAGGTACAACATGTTGCTTAAACGAAAAAGCAAAAAAAAAAAAAAAAAAAGAAACATAAGAAATTGAATTTAAAACTGAAATTTGAGATTTTTCTAAGGAGCAACCCAAAAACGAACCACAGCCTGATGTCACACGTCTTCAACAAATTATTTTTTCATTTCGTTTCTTTTATTTTATGTATTTTTTGTTTTTGTCCTTTTCAATAATATTTTTTGGAAATGATATATTTTCTTAAATATGGACGTAAAATGAAATGCCTTTTTCAGTAGCAAACTGCACTTAAAGTTTAATGATGATGTAGTTGAGTCTTTGGGAGCCATATGGATCCATACTTTGGATTCTTTCCACAGACTTTTTATATGATTTTTTATTTTGTTCCTTTTTGGTTCTTGTTGGAACAGATTAAGTTACAATTACTATGGAGGAGCAAAGTTTTTAAAACAACATTAGCAAAACAAAAAAAAGGTTAAAATGTATCGTTGCATATGTGATGATGAATGTCCATGTTAATAGTCCTTAAATGCTTGTACGTGTAGGAGTTCTTTTTTTTTCGTTAAATTTTGTTACTAAACTTTATATAAGAAGAAAAAAATCTTTAAATTTAAAATTCATATTCAGTTGCGAACAATATTCTTTAAAATCTATTAATAACAGCTGGCTGAGTCTTGTTTAGGTGTTTAAAAGGTAAATGAGAATTTTTTCAATTAACGGTATTAAAGTTTCAACAGCACATGATGTTTCAAATTTTAGGGATTTTGTTTTCTTTTTCCAGATTATGATTGAAAGCTAAAATTTGGTAGCCAGAAACTTTAAAGTGACATGTGTCAAATTAAGTATGTGCATTCCGGTAGGATGCACAAGTACACAATTAGTACTAAGTAGCTTTATTTGGTAATAGGAGATATCTGAGAAGCCTAAAGTTAGACTTATTATTCCGACTATGAGCCTCTTTTTTTCCCTATCAATTTTATATTTTCTGGATATTTACAACTCTCGTATAGAGGCCACTTTGTCTAACCCTAATTTTTATATTTTCTAATAAAATGTTCATGAAAGTGTTTTTTACAATCTTAAAAGATGACAGATGAAAATAGAGAAGACCTTTCAATTTGTAAATTTTTATACATAATTATTTTTGAATTAAGTTATGAATTTTTAGTCCAACTGAGTGATATTTTTTCAAAGAAATCAGGCTTAAGTTCGTTTTACTTTTTAAATTTAATTTTTGTAAATTAAATTATTAATTTTATTAGAAAGGAAAATTAGTTTTTGCTAAAAATTCTCCCATAAGTGGAAAATTATGTATTTAATGCATAGAAAATAAGTTACTAACTAAATATTCTAATTCCCAAAAATATTTAAAAAATCGCATTATGGAGATTTTTTAGTATTTTTTGGCAAATTTTTTTTTAACATCAGATGCAAAATTTTTTTTTTATAGGTGAAAAATTGTGCAGTTAAAGCATTAAAAATAAATTACTAACTATATTTGCTAATTCCCAAAAATATTTCAAAAATCCCATGATGAAGATTATTTAGTATTTTTTATGAAATTTTTTTTTATTTCTCGCCAGATGCAAACGTTTTTCTTTATAGGTGAAAAATTATGCAGTTAAAGCATTAAAAATAAATTACTAACTATATTTGCTAATTCCCAAAAATATTTCAAAAATCCCAATAATGAAATTATTTAGTATTTTTTAAAAAATTTTTTTTTTATTTTTCGCCAGATGCAAAAAATGTTTCTTTCTTTGAAATTATTAAAAGTATATAATGCCTCAAGACAGCGTGATAATTTCTTGTGTTACCGCTTTTCAATTCGAGAAAACAATCCTTAAAATTTATATTGTTAAAAAAAGGACATTTTTTTAAAATGAAACTTTCTATGCTCTGCACTATTGTACTATCTTTCATTAAAGACCAGCAATACAAAAATATCGGATCTTCTAATTTCGAATAACAGTAGAAAAAAATATTATTTTCATTTCTCAGATCTCAGAAAAATTATTAATTATCAATATTTTCGGCTAAAAAAAATATTCACACTTATGTGGCAAATGATGCAGTTAGTGCAGAGAAAGTAAAAAAACATATTGTTGAATTTTTTCCGGGAACCCCGGAATTCCCAAAAAATTTTAAAAAATCCCAAAAATGTTTTTTTTTTTAGTATGATCGCCGTGTGTTGTCTTTTTTTCATTTTCCACCAGCTGCTGATAATATTTAAAGAACTATTTGAAAGCATACTAGGCCTGTAGATGGCATTATTTTGATTTAAAATTCAGGACACATCTCTAGATCTTAAACAAAGGTTTTTGCGAGCAGAAAGTGTTTGATCGTTATTTACAACATTTTCCTATGTGCAAGCGCAATTTGTAGTTAAGTACATAATATAAAAAATCCTATTTAAGCATTTTAAAATTTAGCTTTTTAGGATTAAATTTTCAGTGGCTGTATCCTCCTAATAAAGCCTAAAGAGTAATCTATCAAATAAATAACAGAACACAAAATATATGCTTATTTACCAAAACGTCGCATTGTGCTGCTTGCTGGCAGCAGTAAAATAGTAAAAAGGCTAATTGTTTAAAAACACCTTTTAGCAATTTCTTAAACTCAATTTTTTTTAATAAAACAAGAGGGTTGGTGCAGCGCAAACTACAACCCGCCATGCATATGCTATCTTTTTTACATTTTATTACATAAAACCAAAAACCAAATTCTCTACATTTTTAAACTATAAAACTTTACATTTACTTGGTTTTTAAAATTTAATGCATTTAGCAAAATATTTTGCTGAATCCACATGAACACCCTCAACGCTTGCTTTGTTTTTCGTAATAAAAAAAATTAAATTTTAAGTTTCAAAAAAAATTTTTCAAGCTACTCCCAACTTTCACTGAAATTCTGAAAGTTTTAAATATTTTAATATTCACCCACTCACAAGCACACACACACGCACACACATTTGTGCCAAAAACTTGCGTGTGTGTAGGTTTGCGTGTGTTTTTATTTTTGTTTTTAAATAAAAATATTTACTTAAAAAATATATAATTAAATAAATAAAAATAAATATCTATTGTAATATTTGTCACAACAACATAGGCGTGTGTGTGTATGCAAATAAACAAATTGACACTATACTCGTATGAACAAATAACACGTATATGTATATGTATATGTATACATACATGCATGCTTGTAGTTGTGTATTTACAAATCACATACACAAAGTGTCAACATAATACACATCCTTTTCAGTTTTGC
Source organism: Lypha dubia (assembly GCA_947311025.1). Taxonomy (NCBI): domain Eukaryota; kingdom Metazoa; phylum Arthropoda; class Insecta; order Diptera; family Tachinidae; genus Lypha; species Lypha dubia. The sequence goes on along the minus strand of OX371263.1, from coordinate 16,318,167 downwards.
TTATTTTCTCATTTTTATTTTTATGATTATTTTTATTTTCACAACAATAACAACAATGAAAACAAGCCAAAAGCATATTTATAATCACATACCATCATAGCCAGCAATAAAAACACATACACGCATGCAAACATACAAAAACTCTCATATTGTAATCATCGTCAGCATAAAACGGAAGGAAACTTTTTAACAGGGTTTGCCAAACGGAACAAATAAAGTTAAGGTGTGTATGTACATACTCGTTTGTATGTATGTGCTTGTCTGATCATACATATGGATGTGTATTTTCTTTATACTGAAGGAGTGTATTACGTGCAAGTTTTTTTTCTATTTAAAATATCTTAACATTTTAGAAGATGGCATTTAAAAGGCGGGGAAGGAATGTAATTTTTTTTAGTTTTAAATTGAAAAAGAGAGAAATTTTGGAAATAAATTATTTAAGAACAAAAAAAAAAAACTGAAAGCTAGAAAATTATTCCAAAAAAATTTTAAAAATATTATTATTTGAAAAATAAAACAAAACATATATGATCATTTCCGCAAAATGCTGAATTTGATCCCAGGATATCCCAAACTAATCGTTTTTAATATCCTGAACAATAAAACTTAAGTGTTTCTATTATCCTTCAATTGACCTTCTATGGTCCTTTTATGGTCCTTATATAGAATACAAAAATCAGTTCATTTAGGTACAGCACAAAATACCAGTAATTCTTAAAATCGGCATAGACGTAAAAGCTCTAGTTTATTCATTTCTCTTATTGAAACTTTAATCCTCTTTGAAAATTTCAATATGTTGCAACAATTTGAGGGTGGTGTTGGCTAAAGTGACTAGCAGAAACATCGGCGAAGTAAAATAATTAATAAACTGCCTGCTAATACAGCTTAACAAAGTTAATGCGTCTACTTAACACCGGAGGCGCCTCAACACTGCCTTAAAAATTAACATAACGCGCAAAGCAGAGTTGTGAAAGAGTTAAGTCTTCTAAATTTTCAACATCTATCTTCTCTACTCTATCCCTCTCTCTGAGTTCCGGCACAATTCACTGCATATGTAGGGGTCATCCCCTAAGTGCTGGTCCTAATTAAAAAAAAAAAACAAGGCTCAAGGAAATAGCTGCAACGTACTTTTTTATAGAGTGTCACAACTTTGATTTGGCATCACTGCTTTATTTGGGCACCCATTTAACAGCTGATAGTTGGTTTTTGTTTAGTTTGCTTTGAAATTTTATTATGAATCGACTTACACCAGAGCAACGCGTACAAATTGTTGCAATTTTTAATCAACACAATTGTTCTATTCGTTATGCGGGCGCTACAATTAATTCCCTCACATAAACTTTTGATGAAATAATAATTTCACGTAATGTCCCAATTAATTGGCCTCCGAGATCGTGTGATTTAACCCCATTAAATTATTTTCACTTGTCTACGTCGAAAAAACACCAACAATTGAACACCTGGAAATCAACATTCGAAGAGTTATCGGCGACCGCAAATGCTGCCAAAACTTGTTGAAAATTGGTGTTCCAGATTGCGCCTTATGTGGCCAGCCGTGCGGCCACATGGCAGAAATCATATTCAAACATTAATTTCATAAAATTTTGTTTCTAATAAAGCCCGTTTCATTGATATTAAAAATATATTTTCTTATTTTATTATGATTTAAATTTGTGTCACTCTTTAAAAAAACACCCTTTACTACCCAAGGAGACCGGTTATATGATTAGTCATGGAATCAGTACGCAATTTGCAACACATCATAAGGTTAGTCCAATAAGACATTCAACTGTGTATGGTTACTGATTGAGCCTCGAAAGAGACCCTTGAAAGATTAACTTTCTATAGACTTTGGTCTTGGACGAAGGCCTACTACTGGGCGCTCTACTTTGTGGGTAAGCAGAATTGTTAAGAATAGGGAACAATTAATTTTTACTACTTACAGGCGGTGAAAATATTCCTTTATAACTCTGTTAGTGAGAGTTTTGCTAATTTTTAGAGCAGTGTTTTTTGTCATACAATCCAATTTGTAGTCAACGTTTTCAATATTTCAGCCAAAAGCAGCTTCAGAGATCCTTGAGAGTTGTCTGAACAGAAAAATTGCTGTCGGTGGTCATTTCAATGTTAACAGTTTTCTCTCGATCTCTCCATTTGATCTACACAGCTAAAGAAAACGCCAGGATGTTAAGTTTGGGCTAAATGGGAGAGCAACATTCACTATAAAAATGTGCAAAAGAGTAAGAGGGAATTAAATTCCCCTCAAAAACTAAGGGACAGTCGCAAACTTTTAAAACGACCATAAACGTGTATTTTCAGAACAATTTTTATATTAAAAATTGTATTTTTTTACTAAAAAAAAATATACAAGAATTTTTTGGAGTAATCCTTAAGATTTTATATTTTGATTTGAATTGCTAATTTTTCGACCTTTTCATTAAAGTTATTTATACAGTCAACGCTCGGTATAACAAATACTCATTATAGCGAATTCGCGATATAACGAATGAGTTTTCTCTAAGTACTAAGTACCTTATATAACGAATATTTTGAAATTTTTACGCCCAGTATAACGAATGATTGAAAAAATAAACACAGAAAACATTGTTCATGTGTTTTAATAGAAAAGCAAAGACAAAAAAGAAGAATATTCGTGATGAATCTTGTATCATTGCACCTGCCTGGAGAAACATTGATCAACTTTCGTTAGCTAAATGCTGAAGCAAAGTCTTAATTTACAAAGATTCAGAATTTGATGAGGATGATGACATACCTTTGGCAAAAATTTTATAAGGAGATGAATTCGTTCCTCTTCGACGTGGTGTTAGACTTTTGAGCATAGTTTTTCCAAATGTAAGAAACTGCTGCACTTGGTTTTAGTTGTTTTCTATTTAAATGTTTTGTTTTACTAGATTCCTTTTAATGCAGAAGATTTAAATGTTTGGAACCAAAGTGATAATTTCATGTCAGACGAAGAAAACGACGAGTGTAGAAATTGTAGTTCCAGTGGCCGATAATGAAACAAAAATGAAACATGCTGAAGTAATTAAATGTTTGGACAAGTGCTTTCAATGGAGTCAGCAAAATAATATTTCTTTATCGAAATCATTAGTTTTAAGAGAATTACAAGAAAAAGCTGTTCAAAAAAGTTTGCAAATAGAGCAGAAACGAACAACTTTGAATAATTTTTAAAATTTGTTCAGTTTTAACATTGCATAAAAGTTCTTTTTAACATTCAATTTAAATAAATATATGTATATAAAATAAATAAATAAAATAAAAATCTTTTGTATATAACGAATTTTTCACTATAACGAATGGGTTTGACATTATATCATTCGCTATACCGGGCTTCGACTGTATTTGATTGATGAGTTTGAGGTAAATTTTTTTTATAAAAAACGTTATAAAATTTTATTTATCGATATTTCGCTACTCCTTTGTGTAGCTTCTTCAGGATTAAAGTTAAAAAACAACAAAACTGGATAACAACAATATTTTTAAACAAATTAATGAATCAAAAAATTATTCGCTTTAAAGAAAATTGATTTTTACATTTCCGGTTTTGAAATAAATTAATTCAGAAACCATTTGAAATATAAAAACAATATTTTAATTTATATTTTAAAATATTTTAATTTAAAATTTATTTTTAATGGTTTATCTAATAGGTGTACTGCATATCGTTGGCTGCTAACACCACACCATCAGCAGATAGTTAAAAATGTTTAAAAGGTTTTCAAACTCATTGCCCCGACTTGGGAGTTTTTGTATAACGAGGTTAAATTTTCTGATCTTTCGAATGCTGCAAGTTTCACTACTAATTTTAATATTCCCGACCCGATTACTACATTAAATGTTAACATTTTATATTTTTATTTCTAAATTATAAGAAAATTAAACTTACCACTTGCTCTGATTTATGTGCCATGTGATGAAATTCGGAGCGTCGTATGGGTTACAAAAGATTGAATTGGCACATTTAAATTTTAACTATTTTTATTATAAACTAAAACACTTTTCATACAAAGACTGTCCCTTCTCTTTTTTTTTACTAAGGTTGGCTATTTTTGCAGGCACTAATTTTAAATCTCGTGATCGAAAAAATACACTAAACTTTTATATTTCACAAATTGTATTAATTAACACTTAATTACCGTTACCGACTTAACTACCGTTGCTTCTAAAATACGCTTTAAAGTACCGTTACATATAAAAATTTCGTTACCGATTAAAGTGATGAATCGTAAAAGAATTAACGAACAAAACGCACAAAACGATCAAGACCAACCTTCATGGGACATTTTATTTTTTTCACACTTCACACGAATTTGGATATTTAAATACGATGATATCAGGAGTACCTGAAATAAAGTAAAAAAATAAAAGGCCACTAAATTAGATTTTTTTTTTTTAAGAAAATTGGAATAATTTAAATTTTATCATAAATTATATTGTGAAAAAATGTCAGAAAAAATGCATTACTTTTAGTTATAAAAAGTGTGTAATGCAGTTTTTAATAAAAGGAGGCAACAAATCATATTCTTCAATTTTTTAGAATTTTTTTAAATTTTTTTAGTTCATTCTATTTACGAAGCTTTCCATTTTTTAATTTTTGAAAATTTTAACGATTCTATTAACTTAAAACTGTGTGTGTTGTAAGCTAATCTTCCTATTTGTAGATCTTTAGTAAGAAGGAATTTTTTTTAAATACCAAATTTAAGGGGGTAAAAATATATAGAAACGGACAAAATTGGTTTACCTCTAGTATAATAAAGGTTGCATAAAAAATCCAACTTAATCTGATTATATGCAAAAAAAATTAGTAGATTGATCAGTGTGGTACTTTTTAATTTTTGTACTTTTAATAAGAAAAAAAAAAGGAAAAAAAGGAACAAGAGCTTAGGTACTTTTTGCAAAGTACGTCTTAAGAAAGCAACAAGTCTATCAATTCGTATGACTTGAGGACCATTCACGTGCTGTTTTCGGAGGCTTTTTTATCACAACCCTCCTTAACGCTTTCTACACATTATTCCCATCCGTAGAATATTTTTTACCCCCACCACCCAACCCCAGGAACATTACGTAATATGTGTACAGACATGTATTAATCGACTTCAATTATATAATTTTTTTTTTTTGTTTGAAAATGTTTTTTTTGCAGTTTGGTACAACAAATTCTTGTCCCAAACCGTGGCAAGGTGGCCGCCAACTCGTCCCCTTCCCAAAAAAAAAGAAATTATTATAAATTATAACTATTTATTTTATTCTTCTAGTTACGGAGTTATGGGCAAATTACTAATTTCAGTATTCCCGATCCGATTACTCCTTTTACGAAATAAAATCTATTATATTCCAAATTTTCTGATCTTTCGAATGCTGCAAGTTTCACTACCCTACGCTTTCTAGTTTTTATTAATAGAATTGAGAAACGAATGAATATCAAGAAGAAATTTTTAAAAATTTCATAGCGACTCCATAAGTTGCAAGAAGAAGTTTCGTTTTTATAAAAGCCTGCAGTTACAAATTATCTCTCCACTAAAGTCTTGTTATTCGAATTACTGTATTCTCACGCGTATTTTTACATGCACGGAGTATTTTTGATCCCATATCTCTAACATATAAGCAAAAATGTCAAGAAAAAAATAAGGAAACAAGATTAAAAAAAAATTATCCATTTCAATCGGCAATAAAAAAGCCAACACTAACAAAAACGTGTCAAAAAGAAAACCTAATTTAGCAAAACACGTACGATGAAATTTTTTGGGAAAATAAAATCTTAAAAAAAAAACTGAATACTCGTATAAAATCTCACGTTTGTAAAAGTATATTGCAAATTGTTTTTACAATTTAAAATTTTAGCATTTCCTTACAATAGCAAGAAATACATCCTACCCGTCACTACCCCTACCTAATTTTCCCACCATAAAACTCTTAGCTGTTACCACAAAAACCACCTTTATAAAAACTAAAAACACGCACATCCTTTACAGACTTTAACATATTGCAGCACAGCATAGCAATACCAATAATGGCACACGTCAAAAATAACACGAAAAATAAATGGCGGCAGGGGGCAAATGTCTGATATGTGGCGCTGCTTTTCACATTTTTCGCCTGTCATACCTTTTTCATGTTTAAGGTGGAAGTAGCGTGCTTAGGGAAGAAAGCTATTTTAAACATTAATATTTTTGTCTTTTCTTTTTTTTTTTTTAAAGAACTTTATTCTTGTAAAACACTATAAAAAATGCAAAACACATTATTAGATACCGCTTGTCCGTCTGTCTGTCTTACTGTTTGTTTGTCTATGTAGCGTCTATTTGTATGCGTATGTCACGAAGTTTGGATAAAATTTTAAACAAAATAAATAAAATATTCTGTTTGACTTGAGCGCGATTTATTTGTTTTACTTTTTTTTTATATTATTTCTTTCCCTTTTTTTTTTGTTTGTTTATATAGTAATTATATTTTCACGCAAGCATATCTGCTTGTAAACATACAAATATCTAAATATTATTTTAAGATAAAAAAAAACTCTAGCAGAGTAGAAGCTTTTTAATTGTAAAGAAGTGACTTTAAAAACAACTTAAAACCTTTGACACTTGACAATAAATGTTTGCCCCGTAACGAGGATGGTTTTCAAAGATCTTGAAACAGAAATAAGAATAAACATAAATATAAACATAAACCTGACCATAAACATAAACATAAACTCAAGACAATATCTGGTTTACACTATATTTTTATCCACAGCCCACTGCACCATAAATAGAAATGAAACCGCCGATGTGCTGATAAGAACAGGTTCAGCACTAAATGAGGAACTCAAGAACATATCGGTTAACTTACCAATCTGTTTATACTATACACAAAAAAGAGTAAAAATGAAAAATCAATTAAGAACAACAAAAATTAAAAATAAACAAATGAATTCGTTCTCAAAAAAAAAAAACGAGAATCGTAGTATTAACCAGAATTATTTAAAAATATATTGATTTTTTAGTTGAAAACCAACGTATGAATTCAAAATTTAATTAAAATATAAGGTGTTTTTTATAGAGTGACACAAGTTTAAATCATAATAAAACAAGGAAATATATTTTTAATATCAATGAAACGGGCTTTATTGGAAAGAAAATTTTATGAAATTAATGTTTAAATATGATTTCTGCCATGTGGCCGCCTACGTCTGGCGCGTAGAAGGCGCAATGTGGAACATAAATTTCCAACAACTTTTCGCATTATTTGCGGTCGTATTTCGCCGATAACACTTCGAATGTTGATTTCCAGGTGTTCAATTGTTTGTGGTTTATCGACGTAGACAAGTGACATAACATAACCCCAAAGAAAATAATCTAATGGGATTAAATCACACGAAATTACGTGAAATTATTTATTCATCGAAAGTTTCTTTGAGTAAATCAGTTGTAGCGCCCGCTGCACTATGAATTTGACGAAAAGAACAATTATTTTGATTAAAAATGTCAACAATTTGCACGCGTTGCGTTGCTCTGGTGTAAGTCGATTCATAATGAAATTTTAAAGCAAACTAAACAAAAAGCAACTATCAGCTGATAAATGGGTGCTCAAATAAAGCAGTGATGCCAACTCAAATTTGTGACACTCTATAAAAAACATACTTTATATTAAAAAAAAAATTAATTAATTTTCCCGAAACAATGTCGCATACTTAGAAGAACTATTCAATTTAATTAAATCTATTGATAACAAAATCAATGAAAAGAAATGTTGTTTCAATTAAAATATTAATTTAACGTAATTTCTTAGTTAAATAGTTATTTTAATTGGAAAAAATTTTACAAAAAGGAGAAGGGACTTTAGTAATTGTATGACAGCTTTTGAAAGATTAGAGAGGGGATGGCAGAGTTTCCAGGACTATATGGCCAAAACTTAACTCCGAAAGATTTGAACTACTGCAGGGAATGGATAGGACAGCTTTAGGAGTCTTAAGAGCTGTGTTGACTTACTAGTTTGTCGGTTAGAGTGAAGACCAGCATGTGTTACAATTGTACTCCCGATTTCAGTAGGATGTGCGAAGATGTAGAAGAATTTGAAAATAATTGTTACGGCTCTTTTTCTGTTTCTTTAAGGGCATTTGTGATAATGAGTAGAGATCTTTTTGGTTTATTAGACATAAAATAACCCAATAGCATTTAGCTGCAGGCATTCACTTTGGATCCAATTGAAGTGTCCTATAATATTAAATACCTAATTTGAGTGATTCGCAAAATACATTTCGTTTTTCTTTGTCACGGTCCAGAGTTCATTGACACAAGTTATCAAATTAAGATAAAATTTTTGACAAGAACAAGGGAAAATTATTTGCTATTTTAATCGGGATGATATCAGATCTGTACTGATATGACAAAAGTACTCGTAAGCACTTGCAAAACAAATCTAAGCATACGGAATAGTTCAGTTAAATAACAAAAACATTTCAAAGAACCACATGACGCGAAAATATGAAAAAGAAATATGAAAAATAAATTAAATCCCAAAAACATCAAAAAATTTTATCGTTGAAAAATCCCTGAATTGAAAAATATTTCATTAATCGCTAAAACGGAAAATATATCACAAAAAAAAGGGATAATCATCGATATGAAAAATTTTTAAAGCGTGAATTTGGAAAATGGAAGGATCGCCAAAAAGTGATAAAAAAAATCCAAGCCTTAGTAGCTCATTGGATAGTATGTTGAATTGTAATCTAAGATTGCAGATCACATACTTGGGACAGTGTCACGTACTCATATTTATATATTTATACCTGGAGGGGTTATATACTATACACATATGCGTATATTTAATCATATATCGGAACCGATATATTTTGTTTGCTAATTTTCAATACGAAGCGTCTTAAGACAAATCCTTACAGTTCAGTCTAAGACCCAAGTCTCCAAATCATCTGGTGCCTTCGTAAAGCTGATTTCAAGTTTTCACGTACAGACAGACGGACAGACGAACATTGCCCATTTCAAGTCCCTATCTAGAAGGTTCTAGAACAGTGATAGGCCAAAACAGGGCGCGGTGCCTTTTCATTTACTCTTCTATTACAATCAGCATTGCCAGAGAAAAAAAAATTGTCCCAACTTCTTTTGTAGGTACAATACGAAGAGATGTGTGAACAACAAAATTAAATGCATTGAAAATAATTGATAATGCAATGAAAAACATATATTTTTAAAATTACTTTTCAGCAAATGTCCTACTAAACCTTCCTTTTTACCCACCATTACATTGGCACCATCAGTGCATACAGAGCATAGTTTACTCTTATCAGTAACAGAAAGAACCTTGTCAAGTATGTATATAAGTAATACAATCGTAAAATGTAGTAGCATAGGTTGCCTATCACTGATCTAGAATATATATATTTTATGAGTTTCATCTGATTATTTTGGAAGTTACACAAGGAATGACAAACCTATAAGTAGCCCTACCATTTTTGGTAAAGGGTATAAAGAGGAAATCAGTGCAAAATTACCAGGTAGTTAAAATAAATATGAAAACGGGTAAAAAAAATCCTTAAACGGAAGAAATCGGAAGCTAAAACTAGAAATTAAAATTTTTAGAAGCAGCGAGGGAAAACGAATTCAGTCATAAGAGAAAGTTTTCGTATGTTTTTAACACTTACTGCTGCATTTTGTTTACAATATTATTCCCAAGAATGCGGGTTCAAATCTGGCCAAAGACCCTGCGCGTTTTCGCTTCGTGGGTGGGTTTTATGCAATTTTGCTTATTTTTTGCAATATTTTAATTTATTTTCAATTTAACTACTTGCTTTGCTTTCTGCCTTGCAGCTTGTGTTGTATTCCCTTTATTTTTTGGAGAAAACAATCCTTTTTCTCACCTTCATTTCGCTTTACACTGTTTTAATTTTTTTTTTTTTTTGTTTTTGTTTTTCATATGCCACATTAAGGTCACATGATATCAGCAAACAAATAAATACATACAATTTAATCGTTACATACACTCCAATTACACAGCTTGTACCCTTTTTATGTTTTCTTACTTTAAACTACTATTATTATTATTATTATTGTTGTTGTTGTCATCATTATCCTATCCTGGTTTTAGCTGTTTTCACATCCTTTTCTGTCGTTTATATTTTGCTTTTCTTTTTTTCTTGTGGATATGTGTCTATTTCATACAATGCAAACATGTTTTTGAATTTTATTGTGGTTACACTGTTTGACGGCATAGCAAATGATGATGATGATGATAATGTTGTGGCAAAAGCTTTTGCTACACGTGTAAAGGAGGCATGAATAAATGTTTTCACTTTTCACTCTTCTGGGATTTTATCTGCTTGCTGTTGCTGTTGCCTTTCTTTTGCCATACCTATTAGGGATTTTTAATGTGATAAATATTCATTAAATAATTATTTCATGTGGTTAACACTTCATTTTGTATGAAAAATAATTAGTTAAAATTTTGAGAAAATGCAAATAGTGTAAATAAAAATATGCAATACAAAGTATTTTCAATAGTTTGGCTTTGGTTGTGTTGGAGGTGTAACTTCTTTTAGATATGTATGTGTGTGCGTGGCTTTGTTAACGGATTTCCTCAACAATGTTTGCATATTTAAACAGCTTTCAGGATAATTATATTAGATTGGGTGCTTTTAAGATTAACAAATTAAATTAACTTTCGAGTGTGTTGTTTGTCTCTATGTGCTAAGCGAAAAATTTAATGGAGTTTTCGTTTTAAAAATAAAATTAATGAAAACTTACTTTTCATTAGGAAACTAAATGAAGTAATGCCTGAACCGATTAAAATTAAATTATTAGGGCCACTTTTATGTTTGTATTTCCAGCTTAGATTAACAAACCAATTGAATACTTAATCTGATATGTTCGCATAAAATACTCAATCGAATGAAATGAAATTGAGAATTACGAATAACATAAATTCTCATTTAAACGAACACCCTACATCGTTATTAAATGCTTTTAAATATAAAAGTTTGAAAGAATTTGGTAAATTGAAACCGATATCCTGTCGATAATATTTAATAGATGTATAAAGATGTATACAATTTATTTCATTGAAAATACTTCATCCTGTCTGAGTGACAATCAAACGTATAAAACATGAACAAACACACACACACATGCACAAGCTAACATACCTTCAAATACGCAATACTACCGTATAAAGTATTGAATTTGATATTATTTTTTTCCGTGTGCAAAACAACTAGTAAAAAACTTTTTGAAGGAGTTAATGAAACAAATTTCCATGTATCATTTTAGCAACGTGTCAAGTATCGAATTGTTGTGGTTGCTCCTATTGACTTGTAGTAATGCATGTGATTGTGTGTGTATTTTTGTGTCAGTTTTTATTAAAAAAAAAAAACGCAAAATCATAATGTGATCGGAAATAGGTGGAAATATTATGGTTGATGCATGTGATTGTGGTAAATACTCCTACCAGCTAACGCCCATATTTGTGTTGAAAGATAAAACGCGAAGAATTTTTTTTGCTTTATTTTGGCAATATTTAGTTTTTATATATAAAAAATTTTTTGGTTGTTATATTTTGTGCTCAAGAGCAGGGTGTTATTCTATAAAGTGTTACAAGCATACAAGTTAATAAATGTTTTACTTCAGCTTGTATAATACTTAAATTTACTAATGAATACAACTAAACCTAAACAATGGTTACGTTAAAGCACCAGACGAAATTCGTATGGATGACAGACTGATGATGTCATTAATGTTGTGGCAAATAAAGCTAACTCGCTTACATAAACTTTATGGCACAGGACAGTAGAATATTTCGTCATATTGTAAATGACAACATATTACGTGTGATATTGATATACATTTGTCAACATTATTATGACAAAACTTTTATAAAAATGGCATCGCATTCATGTACATTATTCATCATTATTATTATGACAAAACTAATAGGATAGATTTTATTACATATTTTCACTGTCATCTATATTATGACTGCAAATTCAGACACATTTTTATGTTTCTAATGTTAAAAATTTTTAATTGAATTTATGTTTTTTAGTTCTTTAACGTATTTTAACATTTTTTTTATAAAAATAGCATCGCATTCATGTACAATATATGATAACGACAAATACAGTCACATATTAAAAATCTAAGTCTTTATTTTCGCTGTCATCTATATTATGACGACAAATGCAGTCACATATTAAAAATCTAAGTCTTTATTTTCGATGTCATCTATATTCCGACGGCAATTCAGTCACATATTTAAAATCTAAGTGTTTATTTTTGCTGTCATCTATGTTATGACGGCAAATTCAGTCATATAATAAAAATATATGTCTTTATTTTTTTGTTGTCATCTATATGATAACGACAAATACAGTCACATATTAAAAATCGAAGTCTTTATGTTTTTGCTGTCATCTATATGATAACGACAAATACAGTCACATATTAAAAATCTAAGTCTTTATTTTCGCTGTCATCTATATTATGACGACAAATTCAGTCACATATTAAAAATCTAAGTCTTTATTTTCGATGTCATCTATATTATGACGGCAATTCAGTCACAGATTTAAAATCTAAGTGTTTATTTTTGCTGTCATCTATGTTATGACGGCAAATTCAGTCATATATTAAAAATATATGTCTTTATTTTTTTGTTGTCATCTATATGATAACGACAAATACAGTCACATATTAAAAATCGAAGTCTTTATTTTCGCTGTCATCTATATTATGACGACAAATTCAGTCACATATTAAAAATCTAAGTCTTTATTTTCGATGTCATCAATATAATGACGGCATATATTTACAGTGTTATTCATAAAAAATTCTTATTGTAGAGATAATGTACACATTAGTTAATAATCAGTTTTTGTGTTATTACCCGGTAATAATAAACATTATTCACAAACGTTTAATAAAGCCAAATTAACTATTGTGTGATTTTTTCAGTTTTGTGGTTCTCTGTTAGCAACATTGTTTCATTTCAATTGTCAAGTTATGATTAGTGTTGTGTACAATAACATACTCGATAAGCAAGTAGTCTCTAATGGTTTGAAAATGTGAAAATAATGTCACATAAATTTTATTTAAACAAGTTAGAGTAATAGAGTATTGCTTATAATATTTCAAAAAATATTAGAATTTTTTAATATGTGTTGTATTGATATTGCTAGCAATGTGTTTTCATAAGTTATTACAAATGTATTCAAATACCGAGTTCGTTACAATTGATTACACACCACTAATTTGTTTGCTTTATTTATTTGGAAATATTTTTAATCTTATGTACGCACACATTTGTGTACATAGATACGTAAACATACATACATATGTACGTATGTATGTACATATTCACATACATTCATATTTATGTATTTCTTCTTGAATTTTCTTACTTTACGTACATACATACTTATGTATGTAAACATTGCAGAAGGACTGGAAGAATCGGGAGAGTTGAAATTGTAGTGTACTCTATATTTTATACATTATATTTTTTTGTTATATTATATTACATTATTAAAATATGTCATTTTATATTATATTATTATTTTATGTTTAAGTACCACCCTAATGCAAATTCCTTTGCACATTCCTTGGAATTTAAATTGGAATGTTTGTAGCTTAGGACAACAACAATTGTTAATTGATAAATAAATTTTGTAGCTTTTAAGGTACCGCTAAGTTAGTATTTAAGTCCTTGTTTTCGAAATAATAAATCACTCATTATTCAGCCTCGAATCGGCTTACATTTTTATTTATTTAAACACTGGCATTTAACTGCCTTGCAAATTTAGGCCAGTGGCGTTCTTCAGCGCCGGCACCATTATTAGGCAGGACAATTTTAAAATATAAAAATACACACCTCTATCATTACAAAATACATTATCTGCAAAATATTTAATTTAATAAAAAAATTATAGTTTTATGTATATATATTTTGTATAATACTAACGAATGTCGAAATTATATTTATTACAATCATTACTTTATTCGAATATTTTTTTTATTTTTCATACTTTTTGAAGTAAAAAGTAATTTTTTTACTTTAAAAAATGCAAAAGCCAACTTATTAAACGGCTAAAGTAGCGTGATGCCTACAATAAAATTTTCGAGTTTATTAGCGTGTAATAACCGCGTCATAGTGCTATTAAACGTTTGTGAATACTACTTTAGCGCATTTTGCTTATTAGCCTCTAATAAAACGTTTGTGAATAACACTGTTAAAATCTAATGGGTCGATTATGGATAGCAACCGAACTCCAGTTGCGTTGTCAGTTGCAGACAATTGTATTACGGATGGCAACTTTCAACAGAGAGGTTCCAGTTTCAGTTGCTATTTAGTGTTTTGCTGGCAACCACAAATTTTCAGTTCCCGGCTGGCAACGCAACTGAAGTTCGGTTGCTATCTATAATCGACCCATAAGTCTTTATTTTCGCTGTCATCAATATTATGACGGCAAATTCAGTCACATATTAAAATATGAACTCTTTATTTTCGCTGTCATCTTTATTATGACAAAAAATGCAGTCACATTTTTTATATTTTTAATAGAGAAAATTTATTCGGATTATTTTTTTCAATTATTAAATGATTTAAATTAGTTTAAAAAAAATTTCTCTTATCATTATGACAAAGCTAATAATAAAACACAAAACAGCAGAAATACGAAATGCGCAAAACATGAAAAAATTATTAAATACTACAATTATTCTGTTGGCATTTAAAAAGATGACATGAATGTAATGTAACTGCCTAAAATTAAATATATTATAGAACCTGAGATCAAGAAAACTAAAAAAAATGATAGTAAAATTGTTTCTCAGAATATTTTATATTTCATTAAATTAACCACTGGACAGATGAAAGAATTGTCATGGACATATTGACCAACTGAGCTGTAAAGTGTGGCATCGCATTGATGACTAGTGTCATGTGACCGAAATGGAAATTATTTGTCGTGGTTTAGAAATCTAAATCAATCATGATTATACAATTAAATAATAATAATAATAATTTTACTTTGTAAGAAAACAAATTTTTAAGTTCCTTAAAAAACACCTCCATTTGTATTAGCCTCTTACTTTGCGCCACATTCTTTTCTTGTGCCTTAACAAGGATGCTTTTGTTCCTGTTACCGCCATTGATTCTTCTACAACAATACTGTGAAGGTTGCTTGTATGTGTTTTGTTGTGCTCTTGTCAGTTCCATGATTTTATCTTGTGGAAAAGTATATGTTTCATTCAATTTGTGTTGAATCTTTTTGTATATTCCACTCAATACTTCATGCAACTTTATTATTTCGTTTTGTTCGCTATTTTTTTTTTTTTTTGCCAAATTCGTTATTTCTTTTTTATGCATTTTTTTTTTGTATTTTATTGTGTGTATATTCATACATTCTCATTCGAGTTTTTGGATGTTGCTGAAATTTGATACACGAACGAAAGTAGACTCTGCGGTATTCAATGTTGTAGCTGCTATTGTCGATATTTGGAGTACATATAATTGTATTGTTGGTAAGTGGAATTGTTAAGAGATTTTGTGTTAAATCTAGATTTGGCATATGAGGAGCAGCAAACAAAAAAGGAGGCTTAATTTAGTCTTTACCTTGTGGCATGCATGGTTCCGCTTGTATTGTAAACATGTTGTATCTTTTATTTCTACTTTAAATTTGATTGTCAGTTTTATTTTATTTTTTCTTTCAGTCACTATTCATTCTTATTATTTATGTGGAACATACGGAAATGCATTAAATTGTTTGTGGAGTATTTTTCTTTTTCTTTTTTTTTGGAATTTGTGATTTGAGAAGTGGCAACAGCTTTTTGCCATAGAATATTTTTGCGTGTGTCTATTCGAAACATGATACTTCCACACAGGTGCTCACGTACTGTGGTACTCGTACATGTGTACTCATATCCATACATACATACGTATATACGTTTTTAGAGAAGGAAACGAGTATTTGTTTCCGAGTTAATTTTGTAAAAAACAAAACAAAAAATAGAACCTTTAGTGGTTGGAAAAATAAAAAGAGGAGGTTTTATTTATGGCAAAATATTTATTCTACATCAATTGAATGAGTAATTTAAGCAAAAGGTCTATGTAGTATCAAAGTTCCTTTTTGGGGCAATAAATTTATATTTTTCTGTTTAATTTGATGCGTCAGGCAGTTTAGTTTTAGAGTGTGAGCATCCTTTAAAAGGATATAATTTCATATAACAGTAAAGTGTTTATCCTTTTTGCAGCTCCACATGGAAAAAATATACTATAATTTTAAGAGATATCTACGCCTAACTTAAGTCTATAATTTACATTTAAAGAACATAATTTTGTTGTAAATTTCAGTTTGAACTTTTCATTAGTAAAAGTAGTTTGGAAACGTGATTTTATTTTATAATTTTTTTTTTCTTTAACGTTAAGCAAATGGTTTGAAAATAAATAAAAGAAACGAAGACAATCGACTACTTAAAATACCATCTATTATTTATTTCTAATTAATATTCCCACGAAAGATTAAAGTACGTTCTCAAATAAACAATTGCTAAAATCGGTATATAAATAGCAGATGTATTTATGAATTTATATTTATAACTGGCCACTTACACTTCCGCGCACACTTTCAAAATCGAACTATAAATGATCGACTAATCATAATTTTTAGCGGTGACTTAACATAACCAAAAAGAAATTAATCTATTGGGGTTAAATAACACGATCTTGGTGGCTAATTAATTGGGCCATTACGTGAAATTATTTTTTCATCAGAAGTTTCTTTGAGTAAATCAATTATAGCGCCCGCTGCACGATGAGTTTGACGAATAGAACAATTATTTTGATTAAAAATTTCAACAATTTGCACGCGTGTTGCTCTGGTGTAAGTCGATTCATAATGAAATTTCAAAGCAAATAAAACAAAAAACAACTATCAGCTATTAAATGCGTGCTCAAATTAAGCATTGATCTCAACAAAGTTGTGACACTATAAAAAACACCCTATATTAAGCGGTTTTAAGTGCCTTTTAAAAATGAATAACGGCAAAAGGACATTGGTCCTATTCTCAAAAATAGTAGTGTAGTGTAGTGTCTCAAAAATAGTAGTGTAGTGTCTTAATGAATACCTTGGACTCAAAAAGTTTAATATTTCGTTTCCTTTCAAAGAAATTATAGAGTGGTTTTGAAAAAACCATATTAGAAATTTGAAAAAGGACATTGGCCCTTTTGTTAGAAGTCAGCTAAGAACAACATATATTTTGTTTGTTTAACTTTCTTTTAAAAATTTCCATTTTAGATGTCATCAATACAGCACAATTTAACACAAATTAATGAAAAGGCAAAAATTCCATCCTCTCCCCCTCCCATGCCTGCACTACATTTAAATCACTGTTTAAAAAAATATACTTAGTTTGGCTTTTGACAAAATGAAGGCAAAAAATTAAACTGCATAAATCGCTTTCAAATAAAAAAAAACATATTTGTATATTATTTGAGTGACCCGACAACCACCATCTGGTTTTATATGGAATTTTTCCTTTATTCTTTTTAGATTTTTTTTTATTTTCAAGTTTTATGCATATTTTTCTTGTTTGATGGAAAAAATATGCAAGAGATTTTTTTTCTCAAATATTATATGACCATTTATCAATAAAAAAAGTTATATGTAGTTTTTTTTTCACCCGTTTAAAATAACAAGCGTTTTCAGTGGGCAACAGAAAGGAAAAAAGAAATCTCATGTTTACCTGCATCTGTTGTTGGCTCTACTCGTACTTTTTATAGGTAGATTGTGTTTGTGGTAATCGATCGGTTTTTTTTTTCTCTCTATACACTTGTGGTTTATTTACATCCGTTATTGAAATTGTAATATTGATGACAAATATAGAAGAAGCAGAAGAAAAAATAAATAGAACCAAAAGAAATTATGTTGAAATAAAAAAAAAGAAAAAAAATAGCGGAACAAAAGCTATTGTCGTAGTTGCAGATGCGAATTTATATCCGGCACTTGTATATACTCGTATGTACCTGCAGGATTTACATTTCAACTTCCGAAAATATTATGCTAAAAACACATTTTCCATTGCTGGGGTGAGTAACAGGCAGTTCATTTATTAACATTTAAATAAAATATTCAATATCAATAATAATTTTTTTTAAATACATAAGTACATACATAAGTACATACGAGTATATTCCTTGTTTTTGTTTTTTCATAGTTTAATGGCCACAGAAAAATTTAATACTTTTGGGTCAAGAAAAAATAAAACGTTACACTGTGATTTAAATTTTTCAAAAATCCAAAATGACATTTACAATTTATTAGAGGTTTAAATTGAAAGTACATGGAAATGATCGCTTATTTTTTAGGTACTGGCCTTATATGGACATGCTCAATCATGATTACTGACGTTCTAAATATTATTTTCCCAAAAAAAAAAAATTTTGCAAGAATGCATTTCAAAACTCATTGTTTTTTATTGGCAAACAATTTAAAGCTTTTTTACGATACATATATGTAACAAGGGATAACATTAATTACACTGTGCAACAAGCATACTACTAAAGGGTGTTTTTTATAGAGTGACACAAGTTTAACTCATAATAAAACAAGGAAATATATTTTTAATATCAATGAAACGGGCTTTATTGGATAGAATATTTTATGAAATTAATGTTTAAATATGATTTCTGCCATGTGGCCGTTACGGCTGACGAGGAGATGGCGTAATCTGGAATATAAATTTTCAACAACTTTTCGCAGAATTTGCGGCCGTAGCTCTTCGAATGTTGATTTCCAGATGTTCAATTGTTTGAGGTTTATCGACGTAGACTAGTGACTCAACATAACCCTAATGAGGTTAAATCACACTATCTGGTTGGCCAATTAATTGGTACATTACGTGAAATTATTTTTTCATCAAACGTTTCCTTGAGTAAATCAATTGTAGCACTGCACGATGAGTTTGACGAATATAACAATTATTTTGATTAAAAATTTTAACAATTTGCACGCGTTTCTCTGGTTTAAGTCGATTCATAATGAAATTTCAAAGCAAGCTAAACAAAAAGCAACTATCAGCTGTTAAATGGGTGCGCAAATAAAGCAGTGATGCCAACTCAAAGTTGTGACACTCTATAAAAACACCCTATATACATATATATTTTTTTTTTCAAGAGTTATGGTGTTTTATGGATGGCAAACGGAGCCTCAGTAAGAGCTGTCAGTTGTAGAAAATTATATTACTGGGAGCTGTTAGTTTCAGTTCATATTTAGTGCTTTTGTGGCAATTACAAATTTTCAAGTTTCTGGCTCGCACACAACTGAAATTCGTTTGCTATCCATAATCGAGCCATTAGTAAGAAAATCTGGCGATATTTTAGGATGTCTTTTTAATCAAAATTTTGGATAATATTAAGTTTCGTAAAAAAGCAATATTTTAAAATCTTATTGATTTAATTACTTAAAATTTTGACTATTTCAGTTAACATGTACAACATCATAAAAACGTTTTGAGTTTTGTAGCCTAGTGTTATGAACAAAATTTCGAGTTAGGTTGAAAACCAAAACTTTTACCTTGCATCTGAAAAACGTTGACAATAAATCTGAAAGCAATCAAAACTAGAGATCCTCAGTTAATACCACAACGGCAAACATTAAACAAATTTCCTTTTTCAACTTTCGATCTCATTTTAGTCCTTCTTTTGCTTGAGATCTAAAAATATTCCACCTTTTTCGTTGATATTTTTTTCATACAAATCACCGCCTTTTCAGACTTTTGCAACACCACAAATAACTTGGCATACATAAATAATGTCCAGGTGAGAAATTTTTATGTTTTGTGCAGATAATAGCAAAACTGATTTTTTCTTATTGTCATTTATTTGGTCAGAACAATTCTTGGGATCATAATGAAAAGCATAAAACAGCAAATGATAAATGTGTTCAAATCAAATAAAATCCTTTTATAATTATTGTAGAAAAATGTCGAAAAGCAATTGTATGGGAAATTACAAAACAAAATGAGAATACAATAAACTCATACAAACAGGGTCCTTTATAAACAAACTTTGCACGCACACACAAAACACACACACACATAATCAAACTCACATGCACAAGTACATATATCTAATGTAATTTCTGAGTATATAGAAAGAATTTAACTTGGTTTATTTGAAAATCATTTAAGTAACGTTTAAGGAAAAATTACATGTCATTTTGTGAAACAATTATCCAATTGTAAGAACACCACTAAAGGCGTTCACTAATTACACTGTCCAACAATATTGATTTTTTTTTACATTAAAATTTTATGCTATAAAAACTGATTTCATAACCAACCGTTTTTGAAACTAAAATAACCGTTTAAGTATTGACTGATTTCTGGCATTTAAATAGAACTGGGAGCATTATTTGTTCTTAAAAGTTGATATAAAATTTTTTTTGTAGGATATTTTACACGTTAACGTTAAATTTTTGGTGATATTTACAAGATTTTGTGTGAGAAATTGATGTGACCACAACAACAAAATTTTCATATTTTATTTTTATTTTCGACATAAATAATTTTCAGATGCAATTTTCATATCAGTTAGTCGTTTCAGCCGGTTTTTTTTTTTTTTTTTTTTGTTGTTACACAGTGTTATTGTTAAATTCAGTTACAATTTGTATTATTGGCAAATGTTGCAAACAACTGGAATAAGTTTAAATAAAGATACTCATATAAAGAGTAAAAATTCTTAAATTGATACGGGTCAATTTCTATCATGGCAGTTAAAAAATACCCTACAATCTCAGTTTTCTACTTAAATAAATTGTTCTCATTAATGACCGAAAGAGTATGAAGTTGTATGATCCAAGTATAGATATATAAAAAAATATATTTTCAAAATAAACTCGTTTATGACTTTCGGCTACTTACTTCAGCATGGGCGACTGAAGTGCTTCAAAGAAAGAAAAGATATCGCAATGTATACTGCCCGTTTGCAAAATCCATATGGTCCTTCGAGCCGTCTAATTGAAAATGTACCTTTCTGAAAAAGTGTTTTTTCTACAAAGTAATCGTTTAAAACATTTACTGTTTCAAAAAAGATTTTTTTAAAGAGAATGGTAATTTTTAAAAGAGATTTTTTTATAAAAACAGTGTATTTTTTATTAAACACAATTCAAAAAAATAAATACTCTTTTAAATATGTAGAATATTTTCCTAACTAATAAATGATTAAATAAATTACTTCTTTCAAGTAATGCCTTTTCTTAAAGTACATTTTCCGAACGGAACATTTGTTAAAATATCGTTTATGAAAATTACCATTTCCCATAAGTACATTTTTCATAAAAGTACCTTATTTTTATAAACATTTTCTATACAAAACAGTACCATTTTTAAAAGTATCTTTTTTGAAAGCATTTTTTTGACAAGAGTCCTTTTTCAAAAAGTACCTTTTCTAAATCGTACATTTTCTTAAAATTATCTTTTCTGAAAAAGTACCTCTTGTAAAAAGTTCCTTTTGTAAAAAATATCTTTTGTCAAAAATGACCTTTTTCTTATAAGTACCTTTTGTTAAATTACCTTTTCTAAAAAAGTACCTTTTGTAAAAAGTAAATTTTTTTAAAAAATACCGTCCTAAAAAGTATATTTTTAATTCAGTTTACACTAATTTTGCACTAATTGATTATTATTTATAAAAATTGCATCGTTGGAAAGCAAGTTTTTCCAAAAAGTAAATTTCTATAGACTTCATTTTCGAAAATATTGCATTTTCTTAATAAAGTTCTTTCTACAAAAATTTGGCCAAAAAGGTGCCTTCCCTCAAATGATATATTCAAATGGTACCACTTTGATCTGAAAAGTTTTGTCAAAAAGTTTTGTCAAAAGGCAGATTTTCGATAATCTCTAAATTGTAGAAAAAGTACCAAAATATTTTAAAGTTTTGCAATTTACGGTTAACGGAATGTTATTTTTACAATAACCAGTTTGTCGAAGTGGTATTTTAAGCAGATCTCATAGCATAATCTGAAAGTATATGTATTTTATTATTTTAGAGACCGTGTTTTCATAAAAGTACCAAAATTTACTCAAATGTCCGTCCTTTGTGCCCTTTAATGGCCACAAGCCATATTATCTTATTTTATGTATTTTAAGCAAACTGTACAGCAAATTTAAAAAAAATAGTGTTTTGTTTAAGTATATTTTTCCCATTTTGGTACATATTTTCTCCCCCTTCAATAAAGCAACATTTTCTTAAATAATGGTTTGTTGTTTTGAAGGAGTCCGTATTACAAACAAAAAAAATATTCATTCAATATATGACCAAACATATATGAACATATGACCAAATATAAAAAAGTACCAAAAAAGGTACAGTTTTTAGGTTTAAATATTGGAAGTTTAAAAAAGTACTAACATGTATTTTAAAGTTTTTTAAGAAGCAAATGTTGAATGTTTAAAAAAGTACCAAAAACGTACAATTTTCAGGTTTAAATATTCGAATTTCAAAAAAGTACCAAGATATATTTTAAAGTTTTTCACGAAACAGTGCTGAATTTTGAAAAAGTACCAATTAGGTGTAATTTTCAGGTCTAATTGTTCGAATTTTGAAAAAAGTACCAAAATAGTACCAAAATTTATTTTAGAGCTTCTTACGAAGGTAATAATGAAATTTTAAATTTATTTTTCAGTTTTTTTTTAGAAAAAATATGAGGGAATTAAAAATACCATACAAGTTTTCAATTTTAAAAACATTTGTAAAAATAGTGTAACATTTTTCAAATTCGTTATTTATTTCTCTTCTCAAACTCTATTTCATTTGCTAATGCGAAAATAGAAACTAAATTAAAAGTAAACTATTACGAAATCGAATTAGTTTTGTAAAAAAAAAAAACTTGTTCTTGTTGTAATTTACGTATGTAGGTGTAGGTGTGGTTGGTTGCCGCCATGCTATTGTAATTGTAAATGTATGTACTCGTATTTGTGTGTGTGAAAGGTTGTAAAGCATATTCTTGCAAACACCTTTCGGCTAGCAAAACTGTTCTAGTTACAATTACATTCAAGCAACACAATAGATTAAAGGGTGTAACCTGTGAGCCAGAGAGAGAGAGAGTGAGAGTTAAGGTTAAAGGACTTCTTTTGTTGCCTTGTCTACAGAAATTCTAATTGTTTTCTAGTTACAAAGAAATTACTCGGTCAAATTCTATTGAAATCGTATTGGTTTGTTAATCAAATCTTGATGACTTGTAATTTTTCTTGTATTCTTTAGCATTATTCAACACAATTGTTGTACAAATGTTAAAGGTGTATTTTCTTTCTGGTAATCAGGCCAAACGATTTTCTTTTAATTTAGTTTTTCTCATACATTGTTCGTGTGGACGTTTGTCGGCAAAATTTTCTAATTACATTACAAAAGCAAATTAATGGCTTTAAAGGTTCCTTTGGGCACCACAATAAGCCTGCCACTGGCGCTTATTACACAAAATCAAAGAGAGTGTGGAGAAATTCGTTCTGAAATGAAAAGCAATTGTGAAATGCCAAAAAAAAACTAAATAAAAACTATGAAAATCACACCTTGACTTTCGTTCTGCTTTGTTAAGGTTAATCAGAAAAGTATTTATTTCGTTTCAAAACGGTCATAAGGTCAATTAATATCGTATTTCTTTACCAAAGAAATAACAAAGAAGGAAATTTTGAAGTAGTTCTTTAAAATCGATAAGACATCACCGGCAAAAATAATTTATGGCTAAATATTTTTTTCTAAACTTTCTATTTATCAGAATCCAAAGATCTTGTGAAATTGGTTATATGAATATGTGAAAGGCAATAACTAAGTTAGTTTAGTGGAACCAATTCGTGCTACTGAAGGATGCTAACTTCCCAGGACACCACAATTTCACTTAAGCCTCAATGAGCTGGTCTGCCTCAGAGAAAATTGACTAGACTCGTCTGTTAGACACTTTGAGAGAAGCCCTGGATATGGCTGATTAACATATAGGAGTTGTATGATCCTTTGAGCATTAAAATGCATTGTAAAGGATTTTGAGGGAAAAAAGTGGAAATAAATCTGCAGTTTTTATACGGGAATTTGGGTTGCAATGAAGTTTCATAGGACATTTAAGACGGAGCTCTTGAACTAGATATTTTTACATCTTTTTTTGATAGTTTTAAGACACAGCAGAAAACGGCTGCCGCAAAACTTTTATTTATCAATATTAAACAATGTTATTTAAAAAAAAAAAAATTAAATAAATGAATAAAAATGAATAAAATATAATAAAAAAAAATTATTTTTGAAAATCCTGGAATTACTAAAAAAAAAATTAAAATGCCCAAAAATGGGATTTTAATATTTATTAGGAATTAATAATATTTTGAAATTAAAATTAGTTATATGACTATGTCAAAGGCAATAAATAAGTTGATTTAGTGGAAGACCTACTGAAGAATAATAATTTCCCAGGACAACATAATTTCATATAACCATCTCTGAACTACCCTGTCTCAGAGCAAATCGTTTGGACTCATCTGTTAAACACTTTGAGAGAAGCACTGGATATTTCTTAAGAAACGTATAGGAAGTTTATTATGATACTTTCAGCTTTAAAATGCATAGTGGAAGAAAAAAAAGTTTCACGGGCATAGCGATTCTAATGAAATTTCATAGGACATTTAAGACGGAGCTCTTGAACTTAGGTATTTTTACATATTTTGTTTATAATTTTGAAACACTGCAGAAAAAGAATTTCCGCAATTTTTCATAAATTAATAATATTGTGACATTAAAGGTCTCAGCAAAAGACTGCTGTAAAACTTTTATTTATTAATATTTTAGCAAATAAAGTTGTAAATTCGAAAAAAAAAGTTAAAAAAAAAATAAAAAAAAGTTTTTGAAAATCCCGCAAATTTCTAAAAAAAAAAATTTTAAATACCCAAAAATTCGATTTTTTACAATAATTTTTCTCCAGGTACTGATAATATATTTGCCATAATAGATTTTTTTCTTGCAGCTTTGGAATTTGAAACCAAAGGATTTTAAATTTGTGCTTCTCAATAAAAAATAGTACCAATTTGATGCCACAGCGTTACAAATTTGGTACTTAATTACAGAAAATTAAAAAAATATATATTTTCGATCTGCTATATACTACGTTCTTCGAAGTCGGTATAAATCTACATATATAAATTCGTAATTTTTTTTTTTCGTCTTTCCAGAACTATCTGAAGCCACCAGTTGGGCTTGAAAGCTGAAAATTGGTATACTTATAGTACTAACCGCGACGAAGAACCTAACGAAGCCGGATTTTTGATTTTCGGCCTGTGAGCAGAACGGTGCGCCTGGCATGGATAGGCTTTTCAACTAGTATTTTATAATTTTTATAAATATTTTTTATTTTTTCCTGCAAAAACGGGAGAAAATGGATTTTTTTTCAAAATTTCCTTAAGAAGGAAAAACTGGTCCCAACTGAAAAATTAAAAATTATTATAAAACTTTTACATTGCGATCAAAATTTATTTGGAGCTCTTTTTCCTATTTTGGGGCCATTAATTTTTTATTTTTGGATAATTTTTGCAATTTTTTTTCTTTACGAAAAAATGGCCTCAAACCATAAATAAAAAATTGGCCAAATTTTTGTATTGATAACAACAAAACGAACTTTTGGACCATTTTTTTCTTTTTTGGGGCCATTCTTCACAGAGAAAACAGTGCCTAATAAATACCTAATAAAATAGAACAAAATTGATAAGATATCTTTACGGATTTTTTTCAAGAAGGAAGTCTTATTATTTTAATAAGGAAAACCTTTTTCCAAAAAATCAAGAAGGAAACTTATGGTTTTTATTAGGTATTCTTAGTGATTATTTCAAGAAGGTTTTCTTCTTGATTTTATTAGGCCATCATCTAGATTTTTTAAAAAAGGTTTTCCTTATTAATATAATAAGACTTCCTTTTTGAAAAAAATTCGTAGAGATATCTTATTAATTTTGTTCTATTTTATTAGATATTTTTTAGGCAAGGTTTTCTCTGTGTGATGTTAGGAAATACCAATTTGATGTCATCAGAACGTCATGGTACGTCTGGAATGCTTATTTACAACATGAAGTTGTATTATCTGGATATTGGGTAATGAAAACATTTTTATAAAATTTACGTCTGTTGGGAATCGAACCAAGGGGCTTCGGTTTCGTAAATAGGCACTCTAACCACCTCACTACTACACCTTGCTACATGTTACCAGCCAGTTGAAGAAGATGATTTACACATGATCATAAAGGAACCTAATGAAATCAATGAGGAATACCTTTTTGAAAAAATCAATAAGATGGCCTAATGAAATCAATAAGAAATCCCTTTTTTGTACAATTCAGATGAAAACCTAACAGAATCAAAAAGGTGGTCTCTATGGATTGTTTTTTTGGTGCCGAAAATAACGGAAATTGTTCAAAAAAAATGTGCATAACAAGTTTTCTTCTTGATTTTATGTATTAAAAATAAAATTAAAAAGATTTATCACATGAAAATAATAAGGAATCTCTTCGGAAAAATCTTTGCTTCTTTCTGCTGGGATATCCCTTAGTCTAAAAACGTTTCATAGCGAAAATCTTCTTGATTCTATTAGGCAGTTTTGGCTCTGCGTTCATTTTGTAGATTTTTCATGGGTACTTTTTTTTGTATTTTGAGGCCATTTTTCATTTTTTAAAACCAGAAATGTTTAAAATTACCCAGATGTTTATGAAAAATAGCTCCAAATTTTAAAATAAAATATGTGAAATGCCTACAAAGTTCGTGTTATTATTTTCAATACAAAAATTTGGTGCCAAAATAGGTAAAATTACCCCAAATTAAAAATTAAAAATAGAAAATAAAAATGGCCCCAAAATGGGAAAATTACTTTAAAAAAATATTTTGTTTCTTTTGAACGTAAATATTTTTTGGGACCATTTTAAATTTTTAAGTTTAGGGCCATTTTTCCTACTTAGAGAAATTTTGAAAAGAATCAAATTTCTCCCGTTTTTTTCATTGGACAATTTTTTATAGTGCCCAGGTTGGCATGTGTTTGAATTGTTCATAAGTCCGAGGTGATCTTCTTAGGAGTCTTGTGGTTCCGCTCTCGCTATAGATATCAGATCCAAATTGAAAACTTAAGCACATTCTTAAAGGCTGTATAAAATTTTATTTTAGAAACTGCAGATTTTTTACAATTTGTTTCTAAAATCTCCCACTGTGCAATGGCTTAAACATGCTCCCTCCTTCTGCACTGACTAATCATCACTTTCAGCATTCCTTTCTAATAACATTAGTTTGTAAATGTTTTTCGACAACCTAAATATCATCAAATATTCTAATTGTTTCCACTTAAAGTTTGCATAGTTTCAATCAAACGTTTTTTTAATTCTTCTCCATAAATTCCAAACGATTTAACAATAAATTAAAAGGAAAGAATTAAAAAAAATTTAAGCAATTGTATGACAAATCTATAAAACAATGCAATCAATTTTCATGAATAAAAAGCAGATTAAACTAACAAACAAAAAAAAAAAAAAATTAACTGACAATTTTATTGAAGTCCATAAAAAAAATATAGCAACAACTCAAAACGATTTAAATAAAATGACTGAACAAATTGTTGATACACACCTCAATATGGCAAAATGAGTTATTTATTCACACATAAATTCCTGCAATTGGAAAAATTCAGTGCACAAAACGAACTAAACATAAATCCTATTGCATTTACACATGTCAAATAACATGAACAAAAACAGCAACAGAATGTAGGGAATGGCATTTTAATAGATTTGGACGGCCGGGCCTGGGCCTACCTGTCGTCAGACGAGAAAAATTTTTATTGAAAATTATCGAAAGGATATGCACAAAATTGTTTGCACTTTAAAGACTCAAATAAGTTTATTGGAAAAAAATATTAACCGGAAATGCTGTTATTCCCTTTTTTCCAGTAGCACAAAGCGTAGAAAGTTTTACGTGTAGTCTACACGAAAAAGGATATAAAAAACCAGAGACACTGGCATTCACAAATGTTTTGCATATTTGTAAGTATCCTTACAATAGTTTTATTATTATTTGCAAGTGTATGCAGATGCGGAAACAAGTGATACACTGACTAAAAATCCGCATGTAAATTTATTTATACACAGTCCCACACACAAACACACATACACAGACACACTCTTACTATAGCACATAAAAAGAAAAAAGAAAACTAATTTTGCATGCACATGCATATTTACCATTGTACAATAATACACTTATGCGAAAGTAAACACTCGGTTTATTTTCTATAGTTTTACCATGACAAGGCCTACGAGTAGTTGTCAGTGGTATACGGATGAGCATATCATTGTTGTTGTTGTTTTTGTTTTAGTTTTCAGCTTTTTGCAAATATCATCATGTTGTTGTTTCTGTTTGCTTCTATTACCTTTTTGTTTTTATGTGCCGTTGACCACCTGCAAATCGACTAAAATTGCTTGGAACAAACTAAAACAAAAAATACATAAGAAACATGCATAGTAGACTTTTAGAACACGCTACACTATTCTGATACTTACTAATACCAAGTCAAAAACCATATTATTTTTATTATATTTGTAGCAGAAGAATACGAAGCCTAAACGCCTTCAGAAAAATTACGTGGCAAAGGAACCCTACACAGGATGTCTATGGCTATGAAAATTATGATATACACAGTGGAAAAATTAAAGGATGCTGCACCAAATAATTTTGTATTTTCAGTGAATATGTAGAGCGTGATTTGTATAGAGTGACACAAGTTTAAATCATAATAAAACAAGAAAATATATTTTTAATATCAAGGAAACAGGTTATATTGGAAAGAAAACTTTATGAAATTAATGTTTAAATATGATTTCTGTCATGTGGCCGCCACGGCTGGCGCTGTGTGAGAGTGAAAAATTTTTAATTTTTTTTTTTTTTTTGCCGGAACTTTACAAATTCGGTGAAACTAAAGTATGCGAAACGATGTGCCAGCGTATCAGTTTGCATGCTAGAAAATATTTTGTCAATGATTTTCATACTAAATGTGCGATTTAATTAGCGCTTTACATGATAAAAAGGCACTTAGAAGAATGATGTAGATGATGCTTAGTATAGTTTTTTACCTTTTAGTATTTTCTACAACCTTCTTAATATAGTATAAAGCTTTGCTGGGGAAAAAAAACACTGAATTACATTCGATTTTTGTATATTTTTGTGTAACTTTAAAATAATTTTTTTTAAATTGGTCGAAAAGCAAGTGGTCTTGCATATTTTCCAAATGTGTTTAAAGTCTACTGGTGATTTGGAAAAATTTATAAATTTCTTTAAAACAAAATTAAGACAATTTTTTTCACATAATAATAGATTATGAAATGAAAAACAACAACAATAAGAAAATATACTAAATTTGTATGTTTTCTAACGATGACTACTTTACGCACAACACAAACGCAGTATTGTTGCAAATAATAATACAAATAAATTTTGGTGTAGGGTATAATGAAAAATCTATATATTTTAAGTTGATTTAAATGACAAGGGTTTGCTATTTCTATACTTGTGTGTTGAATTGTTAGAGAAAAAATGTTTGGTTTTTATTATTTTTTCTATAAAATAAATGGAAATTTAATTCTTTTGTTTTAGTTTTTTTTTTATGAATATTTTATTTTTAGAAAAAATGTACGTATAGCAAATCAATGACAGTACACAAATTTTCACACAATATGATCGAGTGGAATAGGCAAAAGTGGTCATAGAAAGTTTTCACTTTTTTTTTTAATCTTTAGAAAATATACCGGCTGTGAACACTTGTCAATTGGATTTTTTTAAACAATAACTAATCGATTATACTGATGAGAAATTTTTTTACAATTTTAGTGATAATTTCTTGTTGAATAGAATTGCTGGCATACCTGCTGGCATAAATTTTAAATATTTTATGTTTGTTTATTCAAATTTATTTTTTTGAAATATAATTATAGTCCTTTTAGGATTTAGTACAAGCGAAATATTTTAATTGAAATAAACCAACACCTGTGCACACAAATTTGACTGTTTATTAGGTGATTACATTTTGGGAGTGGGCGATAGATTAGAACAGATATTTGTATCTTCAAGACTGTCTATATTTTCATTTCTCACAAGTCTTGTCTGCGAAACAAGCAAAAATCCCTAATGACTTCCTAAAGCAGGAAGGAAGTTTTGTTTGGACTGGAGACTATTAAAAATTAAATTTATATATATATTTTTTTTTTTTTTTTACTCTTGATTTTTACTTCTGCCAATTATTTAATATTCTCTGTGAAAAAATCCAATTAATTGGCAAAGTTTTATCTTTCTCAGCAGCTGTAGTTTCTTTTTCCTTTTAATATTTTTTTTTTTTTCATAAAATAAATATATTACTTCTTCTTCACCTTTGCTGAAGTGTCGAGGTGTGGATTTTTTTTTTACAAAATTTATCAAACAAGCAAAAAGCCAATTTAAATCTTATTCAAATTGGAAACATCAACTTAAGAAAACACGAAATAAAAAAACATCTGTCGAATTTCTTTCTATGTATGTATGTCATGCATACATACATACCTACATTTCTTGTCTTCGAAATTGTTTTAAAAGGCCGAAGTAACAAACAAAAAAATATAAGAGAAACAACATTTTTTTTCCTTTTTATGTCTTTTGAAAATCTTTTTTTTTTTCTTTCAGCAGAGCAACAAAAAGCCAATTTGCCACCTTTTGAAAAGGTAAAAACATTCAAATATTTTTATTGTCAGGTTTTTCTAAAGTTTTATTATGTTCAACATTTGTTTGCACTGCATTTCTTATTGAAACACAATAAAAGAAACAAATGAAAAGATACATTTACAATAAAATCAATATTATTTGTTTCAAACTCGCAGTCAGAAAGTCATTTATTTACAATTTATTTGTATTTTTGTCTATTTCATTTTTAATTTCAAACTCAAGGTGTTTTTTTTTTTTACATCTCCTTTTAATTTCATTTGTTTCTTTTGACCATCATTGAAAATGCCCATTAATCTTTTATTGGTTTGCTTTGAAAAGAATTTTGTGAAAAGTTTGAAATTGTCTTGTGAAGGCTACGCCCTCAACAATTTCAATTTGAAAATTCAATGAACAATTGCGTTCTTGCACCAATTTCTTTTTCTATAGTGTCAGTGTGACAATAAAAGGACATCAATTTAATTTTTATTAAAAGTATACCTTGTTTTATTTCGTTTTAGGCCCTTGAGATGGATAATTTTTATTTTTTTTATTATCACCACAAAATTACCATTGTAATTTAAAGATGTGGCATAATGGTAAGAAATTAGCAGCAAACGAAGAAGTTATCAATGGAAAATTTATAGGATCTGAAGCAAATTTTATAATAAAAACATTAGAACGATGCTGGACTCAGGGTATCGAGCTTAAAGAATAGAGTAAAGTAACACTCAATACTTCAACAAACATTTAAAATGCAATGGAAAGGTTGTCTAAACGGCATCCCTTTTGGCATTTCGATTTTGTTTTATTTCGTTTTAGGCCCTTGAGATGCATAATTTTTATTTTTTGTTTTTTATTATCACCACAAAATAATTTTTCTATAAAATTTTAAAAATTAAAATTGTTTAAATTTTGATCAGCTCTACGGGAATTTGGTTATTTGTGGGCACATTTTTATTTGTCGCTCATTTGGACCAATTGGAAATTAAAGCCAAGAGTCCATACTTATAGACTACGTAAGTCCGATTTCTCAATTGTATTTGAGAAATTTTCTATAAAATTTGTTTGTCACTCATTTGGACCAACTGGAAATTAAAGCCAAGGATCCATACTTATAGACTATGTAAGTCCGATTTCTCAATTGTATTTGAGAAATTTTCTATACATTTTTGAAAATTAAAATTGTTTAAATTTTTGATGATCTCCGAGAGAATTTGGCCCTTTGTGGGCACATTTTAATGTGCCACTCATTTGGACCAATGAGAAATTAAAGCCAATGGTCCATCCTTATAGACTATGTAAGTCCGATTTCTCAATTGTATTTGAGAAATTTTCTATACATTTTTGAAAATTAAAATTGTTTAAATTTTTGATGATCTCCGAGAGAATTTGGCCATTTGTGGGCACATTTTTATTTGTCACTCATTTGGACCAACTGGAAATTAAAGCCAAGAGTCCATACTTATAGACTACGTAAGTCCGATTTCTCAATTGTATTTGAGAATTTTTCTATAAAATTTGTTTGTCACTCATTTGGACCAATGGGAAATTAAAGCCAAGGATCCATACTTATAGACTATGTAAGTCCGATTTCTCAATTGTATTTGAGAAATTTTCTATACATTTTTGAAAATTAAAATTGTTTAAATTTTTGATGATCTGCGAGAGAATTTGGCCCTTTGTGGGCACATTTTAATGTGCCACTCATTTGGACCAATGAGAAATTAAAGCCAATGGTCCATCCTTATAGACTATGTAAGTCCGATTTCTCAATTGTATTTGAGAAATTTTCTATACATTTTTGAAAATTAAAATTGTTTAAATTTTTGATGATCTCCGAGAGAATTTGGCCATTTGTGGGCACATTTTTATTTGTCACTCATTTGGACCAACTGGAAATTAAAGCCAAGAGTCTATACTTATAGACTACGTTAGTCCGATTTCTCAATTGTATTTGAGAATTTTTCTATAGAATTTGTTTGTCACTCATTTGGACCAATGGGAAATTAAAGCCAAGGATTCATACTTATAGACTATGTAAGTCCGATTTCTCAATGCTATTTGAGAAATTTTCTATACATTTTTGAAAATTAAAATTGTTTAAATTTTTGATGATCTGCGAGAGAATTTGGCCATTTGTGGGCACATTTTTATTTGTCACTCATTTGGACCAACTGGAAATTAAAGCCAAGGGTCCATACTTATAGACTATGTAAGTCCGATTTCTCAATTGTATTTGAGAATTTTTCTACAGAATTTGTTTGTCACTCATTTGGACCAATGGGAAATTAAAGCCAAGGATCCATACTTATAGACTATGTAAGTCCGATTTCTCAATTGTATTTGATAATTTTTCTATAAAATTTGTTTGTCACTCATTTGGACCAATGGGAAATTAAAGCCAAGGATCCATACTTATAGACTATGTAAGTCCGATTTCTCAATTGTATTTGAGAAATTTTCTATACATTTTTGAAAATTAAAATTGTTTAAATTTTTGATGATCTCCGAGAGAATTTTGCCCTTTGTGGGCACATTTTTATGTGCCACTCATTTGGACCAATGAGAAATTAAAGCCAATGGTCCATCCTTATAGACTACGTAAGTCCGATTTCTCAATTGTATTTGAGAATTTTTCTATCAAATTTGTTTGTCACTCATTTGGACCAATGGGAAATTAAAGCCAATGGTCCATCCTTATAGACTACGTAAGTCCGATTTCTCAATTGTATTTGAGAATTTTTCTATAAAATTTGTATGTCAGTCTACGGCTTCTATTTACGGAGTTATGGCCAATTAACTAATTTCAATATTCACTGTTCTACGGCTTCTATTTACGGAGTTATGGCCAAATTACTAATTTCAATATTCCCGACCCGATTACTCCTTCCACGATTTGTCCACATACATGAATCAATTCTATTATATTCATCACTTAAAACAGTCGATACAATTAAGTTCTAAATAAAACGTCATTCAAATGGCCTCCACGACCTCTACTGCAGGAACGAATTCGATGAACCCAATTTTCGAGCAATTTTTCCAAATGTTTTTAAGAATAATTTTATACGTATGCAAACACAAATAATTTCTCAAAGACCCCCAGGTTGTGGTCCCAATTGTTGAGAACGTCTTGGAATCGACGAATTGCGGTCTTCTTGAACACTTGCCTCAATGGCAGGTATATTTGCATTACTTCGAGCGGTTCTTTGTCTTATTGGCACTTGAACATTATCTAAAGAAAACGTAAGGTCAAAATTTCAACAATTCGACGAATAGCGAGCACACTTGGACGATTATTCCGACCATAAAATAGCAAAAGCGCTCGAAAAGTTGCAATTGTAGAACGATTATTTTCATAATAAAACTGAATAATTTGTAAACGTTATTCTTGCGTATATCTCTCCATAATGAAATTGTAAACACTGCTGAATACAATGAAAAACAAATGACACATCATGACATATTACAAATGGCAGAAACGTCACTTCAAAATCATATCATCCCTATTGGAAATCCTTTTATGTTATGATATATATCATAACAAATAATAATAATTTTTAGATTACATATTTATCAATAATATGTTTTCCACAATAATCCTCTGATCACCACCTTAAAATTTGCGTCACCAACCACAAAAATAAATTTCTTGTTTGAGAACAAGCCCTATAAACTCCGAAAGCAGCTTTGGGCCGTGACAGGGCTATATGACACTGGACACATCTAAATACTTTTAGTTAAGAACTTTATGTATGGAATTTTTTATTGTCGATGGACTTTTAAAGAGTCTGCCATTTAAAACATGAATTGGTATTTAATTTTAATTCCCTTAATGAAGTTGTTGTTAAAATTTAAAAAAAAAAATCTTCATAATATTTGTTTCATTTACGTAATTACAAAGGATTCAAGAAAATTATACCACCCAAGTTTAAATAAATGCATCCATTATCTTAACACAATGCCGCTTCGTTACTTCGTTTACAAAAGAAGGAAGAAAGTCCAGTAATTATTATTAAGTATACAGTCAAGTAGTATTTTTACAAAATATGTATTATTTTGTAAAATGTTACATTTACATGCAATGTCATTAAATGTGAATAAAAAGAAAAAGCCAACAACCAAACACTTTAAATGCGCTTTAAAAATAATCCTTAAGAATTATTTGTTAATCCACTGCAAAATCCACCTGTCCCCATTAAAAAGTATACGATTTGTTTTTATTATAAACATTAAGGTTTTTACTTTTTGCTTAAAGAAGTAGTCGCAAATAAACATCTTGTATGTTATTTTTATAGCAAAAGCCATACAGACAGACAGACAGACCGACAGACAGACAGACTTACACAGACATTGTTTGCTGTTTGTTAGCTTGATCTTGGCCTTTGGGTTGAGCAGGCAAAAGTAATAACAACAACACCGAAAGGTGGAATGGTTTAAAATATTTAATGCTAATAAACGTAAATGAACTAAAGCATGTTTTAATAAACTGTCCAATTTTTTGTTGTTAGTTTTTTTTTTCGTACGTGAAACCACCTGCAACATATTCGTACGATATGAATGGTAACAGCCAAAAATTGTTGAAAAAAAATCCAAATATTTATATGTTCGAGTTTTGTAGCAGATATAAATTTATTTAGTTTTTTTTTTATTATTTAGTTTCTTTTCGATACGCTTCATGGACCCAAATATTTTAATAAAAGAAGATGTTAAATCCAGCAAAATGTACGAATGTACGTACGTCTTTAGAACAAGAAACTGTGGTACATATTTGCCACAAAAAAAAAAAGGAAAACTCGAAATTATTACAAAAGAAAAACTGTGTGGTTTTTCTAATTTTCAGGAGCCGAATTCTTGAATCACTATGAAAGTGTAAAAAAAGTAGGGATGCAACCGATACCGATACCGATATATCAGCGATACTTCTGGTTTTCCGATATATCGATATCGGCGATATTTTACTGTCGATACGCGATACTTCTTATATTTTTCTTTAGAGTTTTTTGAACAAAATATTCAATTTTCAACTCTTTTTTTTTGCATGACAACTATGAGAAATACCATATTAAAATCAGAACATAAAATCAAAACAGAATACATAATGAAATTGTTTCTTCTATTTTGCTTTGCACCATAGTAATGAAATGTTCTCTCACGAACCTCTAATTTGCGCAACAAAAGAATAAAAACTGTGCTTATAACATCACCAATTTGAATACATCTTGATTTTCTTTTATTCATTTATACATGCGATGATTTAGTTCACCGATGTACAAGTTGCTACAACCTATTATTTTTCTACAATTCTTGACCCGCGATACAAAGCTCGAATATTTCAAAGACAATCGACTTCAATCCTATGGAAAAAACGTCTTATTGAGCTGCTTAACATGACTCTACATTCCGAAAGTGTTGACGACACAGTCCTCCCTACACCTCGCAAAAGTTCTGATAAGTCTAACGCTCGCCTTTGGAGCGTATGTGAAAAAATTATAAGAGAATCCCAGGAGGATGAGCCTCTCTCCATCCTAAGCTGTGGTTCTGCTAACGAAGAAGTCGAGAGTTACCTTAGATCTCCTAATATTCCTAGAGACGCAGACCCCCTTGTCTACTGGCGAAATGACATATCCTACCCAAACTTAAAGAAAATGGCGCAGAAATACTTAAGTTTTCAAATGAGTTCTGTGGCATCTGAGAGACTATTTTCCACTGCAGGTCTACTTCAAACGGATTTGGGAAATCGTCTATCTTCGCAAAATTTGAGAACACTTTGTTTTTTAAACAAAAATCTTATTAATATCAATTTTAAATATTAATCTTTTGCAATGTTGTTTTTATAATTTTAATTTAATTTTAACATGATCTTAAATTCAATTCGTTGTCTTTTAAATCTTATTAATATCAATTTTAAATATTAATCTTTTGCAATGTTGTTTTTATAATTTTAATTTCATTTTAACATGATCTCAAATTCAATTCTTTTTTTTAAGTCTTATTAATATCAATTTTAAATCTTGAGCCAATCTAAACTGAATGCCATCGTTTATTTTGTAAAATCATAAATATGGCAGACGTTTTGTAGTTTGAAAATTTGAATTTTAGAAACTGAAATGTATTGAAAATTTTGATGATTTGAATGGCTCATTAATAAACACTGTCATTTTGTATAATAGAAGAATTACTCTACTTGAGTTTTGCTAATTTTTACTTGAGCTCAATTTCAATATGCGTATCGGTATCGGAATCGGTATCGGCGATATTTATTTTTGAGTATCGGTATCAGTATCGGATCGGCGAAATGGCGTATCGTTACATCCCTAAAAAAAGCTTCAGCAGTAAAGGAAAAATTAAGAACTAGTACGTTGTTTTCGGAAGTCGTCGTACAACCATCGTCAGTGCTGACGTGTATCACTACTCGTTACTTACTCTATTGAAAATTTGAATACGATAATTACCTACATAACTATCAAATTATTATTTATCATAACAATAGCCGAAGAGATATCGTTAGATTATTTTTTTGATGTCAACTTTCCTGATATTTGATATATTGATCATCCCAGTTTAAAAATATTTTGTATGCATCACATATTATTGGATCCGACAACCTGAGAAACATGCTTTTATATATCTAGATGTCAGCTTTTAACAAAGACTTCGTTCACGGTACATGTTAATGGAGACCTAAACTGTTTTTATACCAAATTTATCGAAAAAACAAAAGGTACCTAAAACAAAATGTACCAAAAAAAAGATACCAAAAACAAAAGGTACCAAAAGTACCATTTTATCTGCTAGAAATTACAGTACATGTTATGATAAAATATGTAAAAAGTACAAAAAGTACCAAATTGTCCCTTTTTTAATCCTTAAAAAGTACCCTATATTTTAACAAAGACAAGAACAAGAACAGCAATTAAAAAAAATAGGGCAAATGATATTAAACAAATAGAATAATAAATTGCACACTTTTAGGAGCAAAAAAAATAAATTCTAACCCTGTGATTTTAAAATCGTTAGTGATTCGATATCTGCATGATTTCAAGCACATGTCTGATAAAATCGGTTATTTGTGAGACGATAATTTTTTTTTTTGCGTCTATAAAACAAGCGATCATTATTCTTCGAGATCGTGTGCCAGGCCGTTAATTTAAATTTCATTTTGGAATAAGTGTTTCTAAGTACGACAGACCAGTCAGTATATATGTTAGATGAAATGAAAAATTCATTTTCGCTATTAAAGGATACAAAATTTTACATATATTTGAGCATGTACTCATGTATAGGTGTAGAAAAGTAAACACATTCATAATGGAAAATTATTGTTGTGTGTGTTTGAAAAAATTTTTTTAAATGCTATTTTTATGCTTTGTAATTCACAAAAATATATTTGTGAGTTTTTGTATAAATAGATGATGAATTGGTATAGCTACCAACGAAATATATATCTAGATATTGCTAACCCGCAACAAATAAATAAAATTTAAAATATTAAACGATACTTTATACCGCTGTAAATTAATATTATTTTATCCTCGAAACTATATCCTAAGTAGAGCAATATGGCTCTTATCTGATCTCCTTATGAAATACATTTCAATTGAATATAATACGGAATGATGGCTCTAGCCATCGAGGAGACGTTTCAAAATTGCTGATGTTCGGTATTGTAAATCAAAGTATATATAGGGTGTTTTTTTAGAGTGTCGCAACTTTGAGTTGGCATCACCCATTTAACAGTTGATAGTTGCATTTGTTTAGTTTGCTTTGAAATTTCATTATTAATCGACTTACACCAGAGCAACGCGTGCAAATTGTTGAAATTTTTAATCAAAATAATTGTTCTATACGTCAAACTCATCATGCAGCGGGCGCTATAATTGATTTACTCTAAGAAACTTTTGATGAAAAAATAATTTCACCTAATGGCCCAATTAATTGGCCACCAAGATCGTGTGATTTAACCCCATTAGATTATTTTCTTTGGGGTTAAGTAAAATCACTTGTCTACGTCGAGAAACCACAAACAATTGAACACCTGGAAATCAACATTCGAAGAGTTATCGGCGAAATACGGCCGCAAATAATGCGAAAAGTTGTTGAAAACTTGTGTTCCAGATTGCGAATTCTACGCGCCAGCCGTGGCGGCCACATGGCAGAAATCATATTCAAACATTAATTTCCTAAAATTTTCTTTCCAATAAAGCCCGTTTCATTGATATTAAAAATATATTTCCTTGTTTTATTGTGATTTAAACTTGTGTCACTCTATAAAAAAAACACCCTTTATATATAGCATACTTCATGGCGTCCACTAGTAATAGCGGAAATCTCAACTGAAATATTAAACCACCTTTTGAACATTTCAGTAAATCTCGAGCCAACAAACTTTTTTTTCATTTTATTCACATTAAAAAAAGACTAAATAATTCTGGTGCGAAATAAATAAGTTAAGCCCACTGTGCATGCTAAATTAAAGCCGTGAATGAATGCTTAAACAGGCAACTGAATGTTAATGCTTTAAGTTGATTTTAATGTTGTGTTGTTGATGATGGTCGTGTTCCTATTGTTGATGTTGTTGATGCTTTTTCTTTTGTATAAATTTTCTTTCCTTTTTTCGTAACTTTTTTAATATTAACGATGATGATAATGATGCCTACATTTAGGATGGTTGTCCGCTCAATGTTCGCATGGGTTGATTGTGTGGCTGGTTGGCTGGCTGATTATTTAATTCTTTTTGTTTTCTTTTTGTTGCTGTTTTGATACGAATGAATTGATAAGTAGGAAGTAATGAAACTATGATAACCGTGAAGTTATGCGCGTTTGCACCTGTAGTCCGTTGTCAGGCCAAGAGCCAGCCAGTGACCGATTAAAATTACCCTTTAAGTATTAACTAAATAGTGTGTTTTAAATTGGCAGTGTTTTTTTTTTTTTTAATTTCCAACTCTGTTGTTGGCTGTTTCAAAATATGCGCGTCTTTCTTTTTAAGAAAATACAACCCCTACCGATAATATTAAATAACAGATTTCGTATGAATAAGTTCAAGGTTTCACTTATAGATACTCAAGAGGCCTTATTAAGTAATAAGTGTTTTGCTGTTTAGACACTCAATGACGCTGTCATAGATGATTATGACAGTATTGTTGATATAGACAAACAGCTGAGATTGTTATTACTTTAAGTTGATTTAATATTTTAATTAAGTATGGTTGGTTTAAGTTTATTAAAGGGAACAATTTTTCAAACATAATTAAATTAATCTCTTAAAGTTGTACTTTCTTTTTCTCGTTTAATGAAATTAAGGTCGTATACATAAACAAAAATTAGAAAGGATAGTTGTAGAGAAGGGTTTTTTGCTTTTGTTAAATTCTTATATAAGAAAATATGTTTAAATTTCCAAGATATCTTTAAAAAAAAATACTGCACAAAGAATGCGGACTAAAAACAAAAATTGCACGAATTTTTTCCAATTAAGTAAAACTTTATGTAACCCACACGAATAAATTGGATATAGTCCTGCTTAAATGTCCTTTTGCTACAATTATATATTTAGCACACAAACGTATTAAATTTTTAAGGTTTTTTTTTTTAATTTATTCGACCATCAATCAAGAAAAATTGATGTCATATCATTCACATTTCATTAAATACGAATTGTATTTTGCTTTGTGAAATAAAAAATTATGAATTTTAATAGACTTTCCACATCACTGGATTAAAAGGAGTTTTATATTTTTGAATAATAAACGAAATAATTATGTTTGAACGGTCAACACCGACGGTATGTTAAGCTATAAAAGGGCGGGAAAATTGACCCTAGGGGATCATGAACATCTGCAACCCCTTACTTGCGAAATTAGTTCAGTTTTCTACGGCAATAGCTCGAAATTACTTGGTTTTGCTTGCTTTCAGTTTTTTCTTTTTCTCACACTGCACACATAAAAATATTTAGATTACTGTAATACAGCCCATCTTAAAAGTTATCACCACCTACGCCCATTTCCCTGAGCTAGAGCCGAAGCATTGCTAGGTGTGCAGAAGCGTGATAACAAAGATGTCCAGTGGGTCGTTACAGAAATTTAATGGTGTGTATTCTTTGTTCATGGATAATTATGGGAATATCGATCTTTACAATTTGCTGTAGAACGAAAGGAATCTTGCCCCCGAGACTTTTAAGTTTATCTTGATACATACGTTCATACGTGACGAACTAATTCGAAAGAGGAGCCCACAAAACATTGAGGAACTTGTTTTAGATTAATGTGAATCGAAAGTATGGAACAGTCTCAAAAAAAAAAACCACCAGTCCGTGATGAAATGTATACAAAAGGCAAAAAAGGTCCAGAAATAGTCGTAAAAATTCTTCGGAAGCTAACAGTGGGGGAGTGCTTCAGTAAGCACTTGTTAGCACTGATTGTCGTGTTAAAGATGATTTCCATATTATCGAATAGAGAGGATTTTGGGGAGACAAGCACTTGTTGGCAGCCAAAAATCATTAAAAAGTCTAAATAAAATGCTATCGATTTCACAGAACTTAATCAGTTTTAATTGGGTTCAGAAATCAAGAGGATTGATCTGCGCGACTTTAGGAAGCGAAGTATAACTCTCTCTTTCATTTACACATGAATACTAACGATGTTTAGTGGCTTCTACTGAAAACAACTTTTGTTCGATTCGGCCGTGTAGTTGAAATCTAAGTGATGTTTGGATATTAAATTTTCCATTGTTACTTGAAATATGTTAAAAATGTAAAATTTTTTTCTCTGATTATTAAAATTACGAACTTTAGCCTTTAGAAAATATCGACACATAAAGCTTTTTTTTTTGTTTAGAGTGTCACAACTTTGAATTGGCATCACTGCTTTATTTGAGCACCTACTTAACACCTGATAGTTGCTATTTGTTTAGTTTGCTTTGAAATTTCATTATGAATCGACTTACACCAGAACAACAAGTGCAAATAGTTGAAATTTTTAATCAAAATAATTGTACAGGGGTATTAAAGATTTGTTACGGATTGGAAATTTTGCACTGAAAAATTATTAAAACAGATACGGTGGAGGGGGGGTTATAAAATGTCTGAAAACATCATTTCGTAATATGTGCATAGCCCCCTATTCATTAGTCAAACTCATCGTACACTTCTTCCATTTTATGGTGTACATAATCGTCCTTCAGAGCGGCTAATTCGAAGAACACCATGATCGTGTAATTTAACCCTATTCAATTATTTTCGTTGGGGTTATGTTAAGTCACTTATCTACGTCGATAAACCATAAACAATTGAACATCTGGTAATCAACATTCGAAGAGTTATCGGTGAAATACGCCCGCAGATTAGGGTTATATAGTACGAGCTAAAAGTCGACTTTTCGACTTTTCGACTTTTGAAAATTTTCAAAAAGTCGACTCCAGACTTTTCGACTTTTTGCTCAAAAAAAGTCGATTAAAGTCGACTTTTCGACTTTTTATATGAAAAATAATTCTAGCATATCTGACCTATAGAGTCTCGCTGCAAAATTGATAGTCATAAAATAAAAAGATAGTCATAGAATGCAAACTTTGGAAGTTATAAGTGAAAAACCAAAAAAAGA
The DNA here is from genome assembly GCA_947311025.1 of Lypha dubia. Classification (NCBI taxonomy): domain Eukaryota; kingdom Metazoa; phylum Arthropoda; class Insecta; order Diptera; family Tachinidae; genus Lypha; species Lypha dubia. The sequence continues at coordinate 16,275,847 of OX371263.1, read as the reverse complement.
CTAATTTTTACCCGGCAAAAATTTTATTAGACACATTCAGATTCGTGTTCAGCAGCCCAAAATCCATAAGGATAGCCAATAAAACCAAATACACCAGAACTTTTCACTGTAGACAAAAAAAAGTTAAATGACTGGGATATTTAAGTGAGCACATTATAAAAATGTGCCTCGAACCTAGTTTAGTGACATTGAGGGATTTTTTTAAATTAACATTGGTACACGTAGAAAAAAATTAGGGGATTATGAAACAAGAAACTTGGTAATTTAAACCGTACAAATTTCCTGGTAAAAGTTTAATAAGAACGTGGTCAAATATTTGTTTTTTAGCAAAATACTACCAATTATGTACAAGAAACTTGGCAAATAATTGTTATCATTGCTCAAATGTTAAAGTGCCTTGACAAATGATTACAAATTTAATAAACAATGATTTACCAATGAAATGACATAATCTTGCCCTCGGTATTTCTTTGTGTGTAGAGCTAGTTGCTGCAAACAAATTTTGGAAATTTTGAGTTAAGCTAGGGGCAAATCTAGAATAAGAGTAAAGAATTACCTGGCAAAACTGCATATAAACAATAACTGATAATAATTAGAGCGAGTGAACTAGCACTATTGTTATACACATATAGCAATCTTTTTTCTTCACATTGTTTTTATTGACTCGTTCAATGTTGCTAATTCCATAAACTAACAAAACCTTAAATTTGGAGGGAAAAAATATTAATAGCGTTTAATACGGAAAAACCTCAAAGTTGACTACAATTTATTGTTTGCTTCATCGAAAACCAGCAGAAGCAAGCAAAAACAAAAGAAAAAAAAGTCGATTAATCGAAAGCAAAAGTCGATTTTTAGACTTTTTGACCACAAAAAAGTCGACCTTAGACTTTTCGACTTTTTACTACAAAAAGTCGACTAGTCGATTAAACGATTAATCGACTATAGAACCCTACCGCAGATGCTGCGAAAAGTTGTTGCAAATTGGTGTTACAGATTGCGCCTTCTACGCGCCAGCTGTGGCGGCCACATGGCAGAAATCATATTCAAACATTAATTTCATAAAATTTTATTTCCAATAAAGCCCGTTTCATTGATATTAAAAATATATTTCCATGTTTTATTATGATTTATTCAACTTGTGTCACTCTATAAAAAACACCCTTTACTTGTACCAACTTTAAACGTTTCTAGCTTCCAACTTAATGAACTGATTTTATTAGGATATCGATTGTGCATATGTGTGAATAAATTCCTTTCAAACTGTAAATTTCCTGTGGAGATCTGTTACATTACGTGACCGTAAAAAGGGTAACCAAAAACCGTCTTTGTTTTTAGAAATGTATAAGGATGAGTTATGGAATAGTGTTATTCAATTCGCTTTCCATCTGATACAAGAACCAAACGATCCACATGATATGAAATAAATAATAAGTTCCGGAATCATATTTTTCGCTACAATGCTGATCTAAAGTCGTATCAAACACATGATATCCTTTTGTACCTGATAGGTATACATAAAGTTTAAAAAAAACACACCAATACAAATAATCATATTTATCTGAACTATATGTATGTACATTAAGGGTGTTCTTATTTTTAAATGTCGGATTTTTATAATCCGCCGGGCAGATTATTGTTCCTTTGTGCTACAAAAGTATGTAAATCCAATTTGGAGTAAATCCGATAACTCTTAATGGACCCGGAAACGACTTCAATATACCTCTACAGAGAAATTTTTTAAAAATTTTCGACACAAAATCAAGAGTTTATATTTTTACCATCTCCGATTTTAAGGAAATTTGACGTATATACGCTACTCTTACGTGCGTAACGCATGACGAAGGAATTAGTTCGATACCTCTTATGGTTCCGATTTTATTTCCGTCTAAACTTCTGGGCATCTGGGCCATTTTTGCGAAAAGTTCGTATTTTTTGTGCCACCCCCCTGTGGATATTTTAGTAGTTGAATTAACGTTAAAATTTCAAAAGTTAAAAACTTTAAAATTTATTACTTTAAAACTCTTTACTGTTTGTGTAAGCTATTCCTAGAAATTGTGTATTCCTCCGCTACAGTCGCTGCTGATAACGGAACATATTTGCAAACATTGTGATTAAACCGACAAATGACATTGTTGTAAAAACCGTGATTTAGTTTATTTTTTTCATTTGTAATGTAAGTGTTGATCGGAGTAAAGAGAGTTCTTAAGAGTAAAATTAATTAATTTGCAATTCAAGTGGTGTTAAGTTAAAAAATCATATACAGGCATCTTCCAGAAAAGTAAATGAAGTTTAGTTTTCAAACTTTCTATTTTTTGATTTTTTGCAAAACCAAAAGTTTGCTGTTCGTAATGAATATACATAATGTATTATAAATTCCATACGAAAACATAAATAGTGATTGTGATCTGTCATTTTTATGTAAAATTCAAAATAAGAAGTTTGAAAAGTAAACTTCATTTACTTTTACTTTTCTGGAACATGCCTGATACATATAAGAATTAAGATGTCGAAATCGACTGCGGGAAATTCACCAAGCACTTCAATCGTTACAACACGTAAGGCCATTGAAAATTTAAAATAAATTGATTTGGTTGGAAATGTTTCTCACCAGTCCTATTAAGTCCTATTTTACAATATGCGCTTTGTTAATCTTTTAGCAAAGCAAAGTCAAAATTGGAAATCGAAGCAGTTCAAATTTTTTGGCATTAAGCACGTATACCGATTTGAGAAGGTCATAAGTGTGTTGTCAAATTATTAAAATTATATGAAAAGTGGAAAAATATTCAAAAAACACTCCCAGAGAAAAGATCAAATGCCCAAAAAAGCGGTCGATACTATTCGAATTTAATAGACTTTAAAAAATACTCCTTATGTGATTTTGTATCAGAGAAAACAATGTATTTCTTCAGTCGGTTTAGTTTATCCCTGAAATTTCTAGACTTTGATCCCTCAACTTGGGAAACATCATTTGAATTTCAGGAAGGTTGGACATTCTGAAAGGACTTATTTGTTGCAAATGACACTGCTGAAAGAGGCATTAAATTCATACAAGACTAACAGAATATTAACCAATGATGAAGAGGAAAAACAATTTTTGCTTCAGGGTTTTGAGACTTACCGACAGAAATATCCATCCTATAAAAAATCTGATCTAATATTAAATCCATAATTTTAAGATATATACATTAAAAAAACCCTTATACTAAAATTCATTAAAAAAAATATTTTAAATATATCCCTCGGCTCAAGTAAAACGTTAAATTTAAATCCTGTAAAAAATAGTAAATTTTTGTAACTGAGTAAATTTCTTTCGAGTGCAGATACAGAAACTAATTTTATTCAAATCAATTAAAATTTGTTCGAAAAAATTATTTAAAACTGTCATTTTGTTCTTTTTACTTTTTGCAAATACATAACAACGACATCGCAAATGAAAAATAGAAGCTATGTCATTTTAAGCAATATTTGTAAAATGTAGACTGAAAGAATTCAAATGACACCAATATTATTAATATCTGATGATGAACTCTAAAATTATTCAATCTTGATTATGACGAATTTTCGCAAAAATGGCCGAGATGCCCAAGTTTAGACGAATATACAATAGGAACCATAAGAGGTATCGAACTAATTCCTTCGCCATGCGATACGCGCGTAAGAGTAGAGTACATACGTCAAATTTCATTAAAATCGGAGATGGTAAAAATATATACTCTTGATTTTGTGTCGAAAATTTTTAAAAAAATTTTCTATAGAGGTATATTGAAGTCGTTTCCGGGTCCATTAAGAGTTATCGGATTCGCTCCAAATTTTACCTAATTAATTTTTAAACATAAAGGAACCAAAATCAGGCCGGCGAACTGGAATCAAAACATTTTGAAATTTCACCATACTAATAAGAACACCTTTAATGTACATATATGCAAACATATGAATAATAAACCGAAAGAATTGCAAGCTTCAAAAAGAGAAAATAATACAAAACTCCATTATCCTGGTAACACAAACAAAACAGTAACAAAATTTGTTTTTATATATACATATCAGTATGCAAGCAAGGCAGCATTATTTCAACAGCATCACATAGTCCTTTGATATGCTAAATTTTATTTAAAAAAAAAAATAAGTACAATTATTTATATTCCCTCTCGCTATGAATATGTATGTATAAAAGTCTTTGTGTATGCATGCAGCTCTATAGCAAAGAGTGAACGAAAGCTTTTAGCCAGAATTCATTATAAGTGGAGAAAAATTCAAACTGAAGTTGGCTGAAAAAAGGCATGGCGAAAAATATTAAAATAAAAAAAATCGTTGTAAAAAAATATATATTTAAAAAAAAATGGTTCATTAAACCGAACACCAAGTAATTCTACGTGGCAAACGTTTTAAAAAGCCATCAACAGCTCTTTTAAACTAACGGTTTGTGATTTTTGAGTGCATTTAGATGCAATCCATTTACAGTTAACACCTTTTTCTCTGTAATATATTTATGTATGTACTTTTTTGTTTGCAACAATGGCCTTCGTATATGAATAAAAAATGTTAGCATCAAAGATAGTATTTCGTTATGACCATGACGAAATAGAGAGAGAGTGTTGTCATAAATTTGTTGCATTAGATTAAGAACAAAACTTAGTTTGTCGTATTTTATTCTTTTTAGAAATTTTATTTGCATCAAATAAAATTTACTCACACCCAGAAAAAAGATTGGTTGTAAATCGGTTGTCTCAATAGAATATCAGTTGCATAGACTATATATCGGTTACCGCTACCAATACTCTATGGATCCAACCAACATTCCATGATCATAAAAAATGTAAGCAATAGATACGGTTGCGACAATACTTAAATTGTTTGGGTCAACCGAATTCATTCTTTTGCTGCTACTAAATGCCAAATAGCGAGCACAACTGAATTATTGGTAATGATGATGGTTTGGTTGATGCTCCTAACTGAATATTCGGTTGGCTGAATACGCTTGATAAGAGTTAAATAAGAACTTTCTCAATATTTGTCGCTTTAAAAAAACTCATTTGACTGAGTTTTCTAAGGCGAAGAGTTTTAAACATGTGATTTCTATGTTCAATAATATACAATAATGGACAAAAATATATTTTAAATTCAAATTAGTATGTCAAACAATTTAATTTAGTTAAGTATTAAAAATATCCATTTCATTGTGTTCCAGGAGAAAGACGAGGGTAAATAATACCGATTAGCTTCCCTTTAAAATAACATGTTGTTAACCAATTTTATCGGTTGTCGCAACCGAAAATTCAGTGGTTGTAGTTGTTGCAACCCAATTCTATGATAGTTGGTGCAACCGTCACAAATCGGTTGCCACAACTAATCTGTTTTCTCTGTGCACTTGTGTCGCCACTGTAAAAAAGTTATATGCTGCTCTCTAATATTTCTGTTTAGAAAATGTATTGCCATAAGAATCTGTTCCGAGTAAAAGGACTGAAGAAAGATCAATATGTTCGAATAGGCGTGGCAATACCACCGTAACGTAAAGTATGATGATATGTTTTTTAAAGGTTTTTATTTGTTTATAATTAAAAAAAATCTTTTCATTTTGATTATTTGTTTTTTTTTTTATATATAAATGATTGAGCCCCTTTTGGTTAACATCAGCATCACACTATTTTTTGTTTAATCGAATGACTGGAAAATATTCCCTTCAATATTTAGCAACGAAATGAATACAAGGTGTTGTTAAATATAGATTTATTCAAACTTATAAGGCGTAGTAGCAAATATGGAAGAGGGACCAAGAGAATTTGGAAAAAGTACTACAGGCCAGCAAAATTCCTGTAATCAAAAAATGAGGCAATCATACACTAAAATTAACATGCTTTGATAGATTTTTACGCTTCGAGTTATATCCTACAACACGTTACGGAAGCGAATTTGCTCTAAACATAATATTGTTGTCTTAGATTAGATTAATTAGAATATGTTTGAAAATAACGAGTATATGTTTATTCGGATGTTAATATTATATATACAGCATTGTTCCAAGTGACTATATACATATGTATATGTTATTTTTTCAACCATATTATGATAAAAAAAAAATATGACAGCAGGTAAAAAAATATATTTTTGGAAAATTCAAAATATATTTCTTTAACTCGTGCCTGAATCTGATATGAAACCTAAAATTGTTCAATATATCATGTATGGGTTTCGAGGGCCGTCATAGATTATGAAGTGATGCACGTGGGTCCGATAGAATCGGCACCTTCGTGATACATGTATAACTAAACCGGTGGCTTTTAACACTGCACTGCGTTAGCACACTAGAAATGCATGGCACAACAGACGAAAGGACCATGGCAGTATCACCGACTTGGCAGTGGCCGACCACATTGGATACATTATGTATTCCTAGACCCTCTTTCTTCAGCGACTTTAGATTCTTCATAATAGAAGATCAGAACTCCACCTTCCCCCATGGAGCACTGCGATGCATGCGGCAAGTTAGGAGGAAGCATATTTTTCGAGAGTCCGAAAAGCAGCATTACCTTCAGGCTTGCAAACAATTGCAGTGCTATTAAGGTCTAAATACAAGGCGGCTAATTGGCAGAATATTCGATGTGATCATCAGAATATTCTCTGATATCAAGGACGCAACCAGGCCTTTAATAAGTATATTCGCGACATCCAACCTCGTCCTCTAGGAACGTCAGACATGCATAGAAAGGATGGTTCCATTGTTTGGGTATAGAGACACGTAACTGGCATAGGTCATGCCATCTTGACACGCTGCCTAACTTTTGAAAAGAAAATACCGCACAGGAGGTGGTCTTATTTTTCGCCTGCAAACAAGCGATTCTTGAACTATATACGGATCTGGCCCAGTGCAGATAGTTTGGGAAACCAACTTGAAGCATCTCTATTGTGATCTGATCTAGAATGTATCCAACTCCTAACAGCAAGTTTCTTAATTTTCCGAAGGCTAATGGTGTTTTATTTTTTACAAAAAAAATGGTACATCTCCATGCAGAAAATGTACTTTGGTGTTCGTTTCTTAAAAATGTTTTGCTCTCTAAAAGGGCGGGTTGTTCGATAAAAAAAAGAATCGCCCTCACTAATGGTGGAAGGCATTGCACTTTATGCCCCGTAAAATTCGACAGTGTTAAAAGTGCCCTGTAAAACTTAGCTGTCTGCTGTTAAAAACAGGGCGTTCCACTTTTTTTTTTGTTCTAGTGAAATAACAAGCTGCATTATTACAGGGTTGACAAGACATTTTATACATGTACCTTTCAACAAGGTGCCATATTGTGTGTAGAAAAGAAAACACCATTAGTCTTAACGACTAAAACTTAATCGCAACGATCACGGGCCATTGCAAATTTGGTAACCAAGATAGTAGGACTTACGTCTCACGTATTCAGCAAAATCTTTCTAAATAAGGAAGAGAAGGAATCAATCTTTCACCTTCGCTCCCTCTCTCCTTCAGTGTAGGGCCAGCCAACGAATTGCTTTCCTGTATCTGTATTTCCAGCCTGTCGGAGCTGGCTAAAATGGAAAACTTATCTTTTTAATCAGGAGTAGTGGATGCTTCTTTCCATAAACCATTCCTCATTCCTTTCAGAATACGACAGCAACCCAACTTATCTATCTCCTCTCAACTCTAAAGTCTTTCAATTTCATATAACTCTATTCCTTTTTTTCACATATGTACCCATGTTTTACAAAGGGACCTAATCTGGACCTAATATGGACCTAAGTGTGAGGTAACTGCTTGCCAAACCTAATTACACTTATTTATTAAAACCCAGCGAAAACAAATCATCAGCTTAGAAGTAAAAGAAAAACCGGTCAGCAAAGCATGTGACCAAGTATAACAATAAAAAGTATGGTGGAGTAGCATGGTTTTGATTGCATTATTTTGTTGTTTTTTTTTTTTTTTTTTAAACTTCGATTGTAATCATAATTTTTTCAACAATACGATATTGTTTAAAAAATTTAAACAACAATAATTTTAAAACAATAATAACTTCTTACTCACAATCATAAACATTATTCGGAAGACATGCCATTGCTGGCACAATCATGCAGAAATCAACCTCTTCTTTTTATAGACAAAAAAATCTCATAAAAAAAATTATTTGTATATTGCAAAAGTTTAAACAGATTAAAGCAATAAAACTAAATAAATTTTCGCACTCCTAAAAATAGAATTTTTTAATATAAAACCTTGATACACCGTGACGCTCCTGCTCTGGCAAAACTAAAAATCAAACCAGAAAAAAAAACTAACAAAAGATAAATTTGTATATTTAAATAAAAACTATGTAATTGGCTAAAACTAATTGTTGGATTTTTTTTATTGGTTTTAGTTTTATTAAATTGGATTTTTTTTTTTCGAAACAGCAAAAAACCATCACCAGAACAATTAAAATGTTGAAAAAAAGAACACACACACACATATTTTTATTCAACTAAAATTTCCTTTATTTCACAATTCAATAATAAACGAAAAAAAGGTAATTGCAATAAAAAAAAACAGAAAAACTTAAACATTTTTATTATAAAATAATTTTCACATTTCCTTTTGTTCGGAACTGTGAGCGTGTAGTTTATGTGCTCGATGCAAAAAACTAAACAATAAATGTTTATGTAAAACTGCCTCGCTGCTAATTTGACTGTGATGCTCTCTCATTTTGTTACATCGCGTGGAATCGACACGTAAATCTTCCGGGCAACCTGTAATAAATTTACCCCAAATACAATGATGGAAATCCATGGCAGCACTGCTACACTGTGCTGGATTTTCTTGTTTTTTAGATTCGACTTGAGCTAAACAATAGCCTATATAGTCCTCAAAAACAGCCTTTTTCCATTCAATTTCTCCAACCATGTGCTCCGAGAAACGTTTAATAATTGCGTCACGATTAAATTCGCCACTTTCGTCGATTATATTGACGGCACGAGCAAAACATTCACCTTCACAAATGATCAATTGTTTTATTCGAGACATTTTATCACAATCGAAAGGATCAAAGTTTTCCACGTCAGCTACAATAGTAGAAGTAAAATAACAAGAGGAGATATGTGTGAAATATACACATGTAAGTTTGTAAGCGTATAACAATATTTAAAATATTTACTGCATATTTTATATATTCGATAAAATGCCAAAAAAAAACTAAATTTTCTATTAAAAGTATATAACTAACTTATTGCAAAATTATTATATAAATGGTGGGCAAATTTGAGGTTAGGATGTTAATTGGCTGTCAAATGATGAAATGTCAAGAATTGATCAGTCATCTTTTGACATTTATTTAGTGAAAAGTTGGAAAATTTTAACCATGGAACGCTGAACTCATGAACAAAGAATTTTAATTGAGAAAATTTACTATCATGAGAAATTTACGATGCCAATTAGCCGCCTCGTTCTTGAGATTTGACGCCACTGTAATATTTTCTATGGGGCCATTTAAAAGACCGGGCTAAAGTGAACAAACCACAAACAACTGAAGCTCTGCATTGACGAGATAAGCGAAGCTTTGTTGCGAAATGTGGTTTAAAATTTTGTTAAAAGAGCAGACGTCTGCCGACTTGCAAGAGGTGTACATTTGCCCCGACATCATATTCGATTATTAATTCCCATATTTCTACTTTACATTGGTATCAATAAAACTGAATTTGTCAAAAACAAAGTGAGTTTTTAAGCCAATTTACTTCTTAACCTCAACCTTTAGTTTTCATCAATTTAATAGTCTAGTAATTCTCGTATACCTAATGTATGTATTCTGCAATTTTATTCTGTATTTCGAATCAAAAGTAAATGTTTTCGAATTTCCTTGTAAATTAGTTACAAATTGGAACAGTTTCTTTTTCGAATTGAATAACAGGAAAGAAAAACAAAACAGAAATTGTTTTACTTTTTGTGCAGGATCGGTCTTGTCTATTCACCTCCCGTTTAATCATCTAAAACTGTGTCCACTACACTACGAGGTAACGCCCCTGATGTCAGAGAACATTTTTGAAATTTGCACTCAGTAAATTTTTATGTTGAATTTATTTCAAGAAAGACAAAGAAAAAAATTCTACTTCTAAATTAAAAAAAAAAAGATTCTAGAAATTTTTTTTTATCATGAAAAGTTATTTTTTTACGACATTTTTTTATACAATTTGGTCTTGAGAGGTCTCATTTGGCGCTTTTTTGTCATCTTTTTGAAACTTCACACACGGGCTGAATTTTTAAGACATACGACTTTTGTTGCTTTTTTCACACGGTATTATTTCATCTGGCATAAAATGTATACGTGCACATCGCTGTGTGTAGAAATGTTTTTTGCCAACAAAAAACCGCTCTCTTCACCTCTCTCGCCTAAAAATTTTCATTTTATGCCAGCATAATTGTTCTCGTCTGTGAAAGGCCTTTCAGATGTCATACATTAAGTAGTACATCCCAAGGGGAATTCATTACCAGGTGGATGCAGTGGCGAATTCTGGCGAATGTATCTATTGTCCACACTGTCAAATTTGGTACATATTTTCAGGCTCCATTTTTATGTAAAAAATTGACTTAAAACTTATTAACAATAATATTCTGATAAATGAAAGTTTGTCAAGAATTAAATATTTAAAAATTTAACTTGAAGTCCTCATAAGTACTTTGCCCTGACCCTTTTCAATACCTTTCTTTTTTTATGGATTTATCGAAAACATTAGATGATACATAGAAAAAGGTACAAACATGAATAAATTAAGAATAACGAAGATTCCATTAAAAATAAAATAGTTCTCAACCAATGAGAGAATTAATTGAAAACATTTTTAATTTAATTGATAGAATAAAATTAAATCAATTAACATCCTTACAACAATATCGCATGCTGAGAAAAATTATTGTGTCTGCACAAATGCAAAATAATTATACTTTATTTTAAGCGAAATTGGCATGTGGGGTTTTTTTTAGTTTTATATTGACTTGATTAGAATTCTATTGACAAGTTATATTAATATTAAATAAAATCAATTAATATAATTGTTTCTTCAATTAAAATAATAATTGAAAATCAGTAAAGAATTAAGACAATATTATTTTCAGTTATACCAAAACTCTACTGTCTATAGATTAATTTAAAATCGAGCGATTTATAAAAACTAATTTTACTGGAAGTGTTTTTTTCAAACTTAGGGGCTATTCACATATTGCCCGTCTCCATCCCTATGTGGCGCTTATTCCAAAATTTTTTATAACAAAATATTTCCGCTCTAAAACAATTAATTTCACCCCCTCCCCTTTCCATGGAACGGTACACACTTTCAATATTCAGAATAGTCGTAATAAATTTCTCTGGCAGTATACTCACAATTATTAGCTCTCAATTTAATGGCACATTGCTTCTTAATTTCGTGCATTTTCTTAAAATATTCCGGATCGAATTTATCGCCCATACAGCAAGCAAAGTCTTTTTTGCCGTGATGATCGTTTTTAGGACATTCCTTCTGTTCACTTGGAGCAGCATTTTCAGTATCACGTCGCTGGCGGGCAACGCTTACATCCGTATTAAGTGACTCGAATTCATTAAATAAATATTGATCTTAAAGTCATTAAAAAATTTAAATAAAATTTGTGTATTTTATTTACCACGACTTTAAAAAACAAACAAAAACTCACTATAATCCAAATCAGAAAAATCATACGCCTCGGCAGGCGACAATAAAGCGACAATTAATAACGCTAAGATTTTTAACATTTTCTTTTTTTTCTTTTCGTTTTTCACTTCTTTTTAGAAAGCCCCCGATTTTAACACCAGAAGTTGCAGACGTTAAATGATTATAAAAATGCACTTATCACTTATTTATAGAATTTACAGAGGAGTTTTTGTTATAAAAACCTAACAAATTCTCTAGCAACTAAGCTTTGTACGAGTAGTTATTTATATGTACTCGTACATATGTATGAATTTGATCGTATAAAAGATCTTCCCCATTAAATTTCGTGGAATAAAAAACGTGAGTTTATTTTTAATGCTTTTTAATTATAATTGATTTCGTTTGTTTTTAATTTTCCATTTTTTTTTATTTGATTTCTGTTTTAGTACAACTTGCTGATCGTTAGGTGTTTACACTTTAAATATCACAAAATATTTTGTATTTTTTGCTGTGAAAGCAAATGTAAAAAATAAATGAATATGATCATTTGACAACTTGATCATTAAAAAACACAGTTAACAAAAAAATCTACACTGAAAGAAACAATTTTCAAATTAGCTTCAACGTTTCTGAAAAGAAGTTTATGACACATTAAAAACGTGTAGAAAAATAACCGCCACATACTTTGTAGATCGCCAGATCGAATGCTAATTAAGTTTTAATTTTGCTACTTTTGCCGAGAAATCGGTTTATGATCTCTTTGCGCATTTCTCGGGTATCAGTGTTGTCAATTTAGTGTTTTTATTTTTTTATTCTATATTTTATTTTGTTTTTTAATGAAAACGCTTAGGGTCATTGAACGTATTCGAATCAGCAACCTCAAGACAAATAGGCTAGCAGTTACGGCGGTATAAAATATGATTTTAAATGAATAAGTAACTTCGAAAATATAATGTAAAATGCAGCAGGGATACGATCAATCATTCTCACTACGCACAGTGGGAAAAATTAAAAAAAAAAAATGGAAATTAATCTAATTAAACGGTCAGTATGGTTTAAGTGACAAAATGTCAAAAGGCATCTGTTAGTCTGGATCACCTCTATTGCTTAGAGGCCACCAACACCTTGTTTTGCTAATGGGAAATTCAAAGAAGCTTTCTCGAAACACAATTTTTAATATTTCACATTTAGTATTGTTTTCTCGTTTGAAAGTATGCAGTTTATTTTAAAATTTTGAAAAAAATCAAATTTTGCCGATTTTTTTCTTTCAGAAAAATAGGAATTAATTTGGAAATTATGAAAAAATAAATCCGAAAATACAAATCCCATTATTATATATATTTATAAGGTTGCATACCAAAGAAAAAAGATATTCAAAATTATGGTGATTAACGGTGCCACCAGGGCATTTCAAAATATACCTATTTTGGAGTTCTCAAACTACAAAACTGTAATCAAAAAATGTATGATGCTCCTGGAGGCCTAGTATGCTTTTAAGTACTATTTCCAAAAATATCATCTTCATCTTCATCTGGAGAAGAAATTAGTCAAATATGATGAAAATTCTAAAAATCCCCTTATGGGGATTTTTGATTTTTTTTTGGGAATTGCATTTTATTAGTTTTAATTTTTTTTGCGTTTTAGCCAACTCATTTCCCATTTGGGTTAGTATTTTTAAATATCTAATGACTTCTTCGTATTATATAAAAAGCATAGAAGCTATTTCTATTGAGATGGAGAATTTTTAATTCAATATTTCTATAACATTTTTATTCTTCATTATTTTGGGTTAAAATTTCTCACTGAAGTGGGGGATGATTCGTCCAAAGCAGTAGTTTTTTATGGATAATTTAAATTTTTCAAACTTATTTATAAAATCTTCTTATTAACACACTAATGAAAGAATAATATGATCTTATCAACTGCTTCAAAAATCACTGTATAAATACTTTTTTCAAGTGTATTTAAAGACTACAAATTGTATTTGTCTACCGCTAGAAATGCAAATAATTAAATATAAATTTTGTTATTATACCTATAATTATTTAATAGCTCAAATAATGATTTGCCTCGTACTAATAGCAATTGTGTAGATCACATGTTTTAATAAAATTTTAATTAAATTATTTATCGAAACTCATAATACGAGTATTAACCATGTTAATACCAAATTGTTTTGTCAACAGATAGAGAGGTATATATTGTCCCCTACAACTAATTTTAGAAGATTCTATTCGTTAACGAATCTGATATCACTCGAGGAAGATCTCAACCCCCAAAAAAAATTACTAAATCCATTATTTGTTCGTTTGAATAAAAGCAGCAAGTAGATTTTAATTTAAAATAAATAAAGAATGCCTTAAAATTTTCAATGGTATTTTAACATTCAATTAAAATTGTTTTCGTTTTCACAACAACGACAGTAATTATCTTTTTAAAAGTTAAACATTTTTTAAAGGTACCAAAATAGTTTCAAACACAATTACACATTGTTCGCATTTAAATAAGTAAAATTATATTTGTAATAAAACATTAATTTCGTTTTGTTGGCATTTTTCGAAAACTGCAACTACTTTTGACAAAGTTTTTATTCATAAAACAATAAGTATGCTTTATAGCGAATAAAAGAAGAAAAAAAAGATAAAAAAAAATTTTTTGATAAAAAACTTTATAAATTAAAAATAAAATTTTAAAACAGAGGAGGATGAATAGAATAGCAAAAAAACTAAAACTTAAATATATTAAAACAAAATGACAGTAAGCAAATAAAAATTGAAATGAAATTTTTGAGAAATAAAGTCTACAGTAGTGAAGTAAGTTTTCGAATTGGTGACAGATGTGTTGGAGTTTACGTCAGCATCCGCCTTACGGTTCATCTGACGGTGTACATAAACACTTAGTGTAGATTAAACCTGGTTTTGTCCACATTTAAAAAATCGTGCCAGTGTATTATTGTGAAACTTCAAACATTAGTCGTAACGAATAAAAAAAAGTATCAGATCTAAACGGACGGACATGACAGTTAAGTTTCAATCGTATGTTTTATGCATCGTGATTTTCATCAGTTCCTGGAGACTGGTTAAAATTTGCCTCCTCCGGTTGCCTTCCCCTAGTATAACATTTCTCAGCTATCCTTGACTCCTATTCACCTCCCCCCGGGGGGAGGACAGATTGTGAATGAGTATACGTCAGCTCCTACCTTACGGTTTATCTGACGGTGTACTTAAACACTTAGTGTAGATTAAGCGTTCACCATCGCCCCCGAGCCACCCCACTCAGGAACCCGAAGGCATCCCCGAGGGGATGACAACAGGTAGCAACTTCTCAGACATGACCAAGGCCCGTCATGTCCAAACACCTTGCTAAAGTGAGCGAGCTACCTAAACTCTGGAATCTGTTGATTCACAACAGCACATAGAGGCTTCGCATCGGTAGACACGAAGTCCGCTAAGCGAGCATCAGTCTTTAACCGACACCTCTCCCAGTTTTTGGTAACAACCACAACCACTACGTGAACTCTCGAAAGAGACCTCAACCAACAACCGACCCATGGGATCCTGTAACCGGTATAGTAGAAGAGGACTCTACTTCCCGGTGTTAAACATTCCCCCATGTGGGCTGCCGGCCCCGTAGTACCAGTTCAAACTACTGGTAAAGTTTCGAAAGGAAATCCCAAAAGGGATTAACTTTCTATTGGTTTTGGTCATGGGCTAGACCTTAGGTACCCTTACACCTTCTATGTAGACTTACGTGGCAAGCCACTACGTTCATTATAAAATATATGCACATTCCGTTGCTCTGTTAATTCAGAGATTGGTCCGAGCATATAAGTTTTATGGGTAACTGACAAAACGTTATGTCTACAAAAATCAGTTACCCTATACCCCGGGGAGTATTGCATCTTGTTGTTGAGAATCAACAAGATGAACTATCTACCCCCCGGGGGGGGGGGGGGGGGAGGACAGTAGGCATTGTATGATAATAATTTTCGTACTCTTAATTCATTATTTGTAGAAATAATCATTGATTTGACATGTAACCGGAGCCAGCCAAAAGTTTCTGAAGAACATGTGTATGTCCATCTAATATAATGTAAGGTGTGATGTTATGTTATGTTCTGACGTGTAGGTTAAAATTAATTAACGTAGATTTTTTTAAACACACTTAAAACGGACTAAAAACTAACAAATAAAGCTTATGAAACGTAAGAATGAAACAAATATGTTAAAAATAACATTTAATAAATAAAAAAAACGCTAAAGCTAGAAATAAAAAGTGACAAAACTAGAAAAAACTAAATCGTAAAAAAAAACTGGTTAAACGAAAAACACCCGCTAAAAAAACTAAATAAGCCATCTAAACTAAAAAAACGCTAAAAAGGAAAAATCGCACACAAATGAACTTGCAGTTTAAAGAGAAGAAACCCATATCAAATGAAATCAATTGAAACAACTCGTTGCTTGGGCTTTCACTTATATAAAAGGCATCATAATCAGGCGGCCCATTTTAACAACATAAGAACTACGAAAAATTCGTGTTAAAAAATGTTAACACAACCTTAAAAACCTTTGGAATTCGTTTATTTTAAGCGAATATTCACATCAATACGATTTAATTTTTTATTTTTTTTTTATTTTTTTTAGCTTTCAAAGCAAGAAGATATACACTGAAAAATATTTTTATCTTCAACCTTAAAAGGTCATTAAAATTTATTGTAAAATATTGTAATTGGTTCAACATTCATTTTAACTGATTTTAATTTTTACACAACGTCATCAATAGAAATGATATCAATACAACATAAAATTTCAAAAATTACTACATTCCAATTTGCTGATAAATAAACAGATGTCTTACAGATTAACGACAATTCCTGCCAATATGACGTTATTTGGTGGTACTCCTAACACTAAGTGAATTTTTAATGTTCTCCACCACTCCCAAACCACCAACGAGGGCATACAAGCGTGACCTCAACGGTCCCATTACGTGGCAACTTCGTAAGTATGGACCACCCACCATAAGTAAACACCTTGCTGAAGTATTCGAAATATCTGATCACTTCTTATGTTGTTTCGCAACAGCACACAAAGGCTACCTATTGATTGTTAGAAGTCCAACCAGCCATTAGCACTGTTAGAGCATCAGTCAATTAACCAATAGCTCTTCCAGCGATTTTGTAAGCAACCACTGCCACCAGATGTACTACCGAAGGAGACTTCACCAATAACCGGTCACGGAATCATGCCACCACCGGGGTTAGTGCGTTGCCCGCCAGCATATTCATCCCGAGAGAGATGTAGTATGCCAAATAGCATACCCTTAACCACAAGAGGATAGAGTACGCATATCACATCACAAAGCAAGGTGAGTCCAATATAGGAACAATAGTCTTTTTCCTTGGCTGCCGTCAAGACTCTATAGGGAACCCCTAGGGATTAACTTTCTATTGACTTTGATCTTGAGCGGAGACCTTGGGTGCCTTTTTACCTTGTACCAGACTAACATAGGTAACCTACTTCCTACTTCCAATATAGGAACAATAGTCTTTTTCCTTGGCTGCCGTCAAGACTCTATAGGGAACCCCTAGGGATTAACTTTCTATTGACTTTGATCTTGAGCGGAGACCTTAGGTGCCTTTTTACCTTGTACCAGACTAACATAGGTAACCTACTTCCTACTTCCAATATAGGAACAATAGTCTTTTTCCTTGGCTGCCGTCAAGACTCTATAGGGAACCCCTAGGGATTAACTTTCTATTGACTTTGATCTTGAGCGGAGACCTTTGGTTACTCTTCATCTTCTACCAGACTAGCATTGATTACCTACTTCCTTTTCTGTCTTATATGTATATCCATTGATCTGTTCTTTCATAGATCGGGCAGTTTGGTAATTGACCAAAGGTAGGTAATGTCTGGAAAAGTCAATTAGCATTTTCCCCCAGAAAGCACATTATCAAGGTATGGATATCACCAAGATCTATAAACGTGCTCCCCTTGGGGTAGATATATCAACCATAGAATACATAGAAGTGACTCGAGACGGAAGATTTTGCATACTAGTTTGTATACACTCATACAGTCTCAAGTTTTCGTTTTTTTCTTTGTGCTTTATTTCTATCCAAATTAAAATTATAAATCGCAAAACTAATTAAATATCCATATATTTCTCTAATTCACATTAAAAATATTATTAATTAATTAATTTAAGTTGGTTTTCACTGATCGTTTGTATTTTATCACTATAATATCTGCAAAATATCAGAATTTATCAAGTATGTATGTATGCATGTGTGTATGTAAGTTAAAAACCACCACCATTTGGCAAATTTCCAGCATATATGTACGTATGTATATTTTACTTTTCGTTTTGTTTATCTTCATAACAAACACACTAATGTTGTCTCTTTTTCACGGTGTCTCGTTATGACAAATAAAATATGATCCAAGTCCAATTTTTTTTGTTTTCTTCATATCTGGTTACCTGTGATATCAACACCCGCAAAGCCAGGCCATTTTTGTGGGGAAACTAAAATTTTCAATTTTTCAATGAAATTCACATTTTTCTAGATGCAGCGATTTGAAAATCAACAGCTGACTTCTTATCGAATTCCATGAATTGATCATATTTTTCAATACCTCAAAACCACTGTGCTTGCGCCTGTACTTGGTATATGGGGCGTATGATTGTTAAATTAAAAATTTTTCCTTTAAATATGAGCATACGTATTAGCGTTATTTATTTCTTCTTCGACTTGCAACAAAATATTTCAAGTGAAAAACATTAAACATTAGTGTTGATAGATTTGTTAAGACGCCAGTGACGACAGTGACGACAGTGACAACAGCTACAACAACAGCCAACACTTTTTCTTTTTTTTTTTGCTATAACAACGCACGGTTACGTATCCTTCCATTAATGCATATGCGTACAGTTTTCAGTTTCTTCTGCAGATTATTTATTTATTTTGTTTATTTTTCTTTTTTTCTTAGAAAAGGGAAAAATCCAGATGTACTTGTAGACTCTTAAACAAACTTTTGCTACTTTCTTATAATTGAATTTCTTTTAAAACTGATTTTTTTCCACGTAATTTTTCTTTTACTCTTCATTCAAAATCTTGGGGAAGTATGAAACAATCTTCTTATGTGCATAAGTGTGTTGGATAAATATTGTTTAAGTAGCAAAAACTTATTCAGATTTTGTTATTGTCGTTTTGCAAAAGAAAAACAAAAACAAAAACTGTATAAAAATACATACACATTAGAACAAAAAACTGTTCAAAGTTTGTTATTTTGAATAATTTTCGTAATAGAGGGAAAAACACGCTGCACTTTGAAAAAAAATCAATAATAATTTTGAATTTTAAAAAAATTTCGAACGAAATTACGACGTAAATTCGTAGTCCGAAAAATTTTATAAATTTTATTTATTAAATTGATTTTTAGGTCAAGGTTTTCGAAAAAAAATATATCGTCAAACTTGAAAAAATCACCAAAGGTGGCAATTCACATATTAGGTAACGGTGGTTTTAGAGATTTTATACAGCAACGCTTTTTACACAAGTTTCAGCATAAAATGTTTATTCCATGACAAATTTTTACCAAGTCCCCACGCCCCAGCACTAAAGCATTACGTACTATGTGTGTGAAAAGCTTCAAATCAAAAAGAAATTGCCACAACTAAAAAAACGCTTAAACTTAAAATTAGCCAAGAAAAAAGTTCGAATTAAGGAAAAGCTAAAAAAAAATACCAAAACTACTAAATTTGCTAAAAATAAAATATCGCTCAAACTAAGAAAAAAACGCGAAAAAGCGTTAAAGTAAAAATTATACCAAACCAAAAAATCACCAAAGTAAAAAAATATCAAAACTAAACAAATTCGCCAAGAATTGGAAAATTCCTCAAAACTTAAAAATCACTAAACCTAATAAAAAGCCCCAAAAAATTTTATGAAATAAGCCCCAAATTTAAAAAAAAATGAAATAAACCCCAAAAAAAATGAAATAAGCCCCAAATGTGTTAACTTTATGATGTAAGCTTAAGAAGAAATCATAAAATGCAAGAATTTTATCCTCTATGGTATATGGAACACAGGCTTCGCGTTCAAAGTATTTTCTGCATAACCGCAAGGAATTTATCCTCTATGGTATATCGAACACCGGCTTCGCGTTCCAAGCATTCTCTGCATAACCGGCCTACGGCAGGGCGCAAGGATTTTAGATCTATTTTACGGATATGAAATAAGCCCCAAATAAAATGAAATAAGCCCCAAAAAAATTTATGAAATAAACCTCAAATTTTTAAAAAATTAAATAAGCCCCAAAAAAATGGGGCTTATTCATTGGGGCTTATTTCGTGCCACCATAAAAAACACCAAACTAGCAAAAATTTAAAAAAAACCATTCAAACTAAAAAAAAATCGCCAAAAATTATAAAATTCCTTAAAACTTAAAAATCACTAAAACTAATAAAACCGCCAAAACGACGAAACAAAAAAAGAATATGGGCATTTCCTCCGAATGATCAACCAGGATTGAAAATTAAAATGTTGATTATCATCGTGTTTTATTGTTTATAATTATAAAAAAGGTGTATTTTTTTATAACTGAATGGTTTCATAGCATATCTCAGCTGTTTTAATTGAGGAAATTGGGCTGGAACTGGAAAATTTTATATATATTTATTTTCTAAAGATATTTTTATATTTACATGCAAAAAATTTATTACGTTTGCAATTTTTCTTTAAAACCTCTTTATTACAATCAATTAAGAAGAGCAAAAATTTTGATTAACGATTAATTTTTACTTTGTTTCTTATCTATGTTTTAATCGTACGTTCGCGACCGAAAATAACATTTTATTGTAATTGCTTTGCATTAAACGTCAACAGGTGTAAATAAAAAAAATCTTCTGGTTACAATTAAAAATCTTTTTTTTTTATTTGCGAAATTTAGTATATTCGCGACCGTAAGTAAATTTTTTTTTCATAAACAATGCATTTATTTTCTTAACACGCAAATATACATACTTTCGTAGACAGGTAAAACATGTGATAAATCGCAAAATGAAAAACAAAAGCGTTATATAAACAAAATTAAAAGCGATCCACCAAAACTAAAAATTTTACGTGAAAAAGCTGCTGAGAGGATGCGAAAACTACTCTTAGCATTAACAAAAAATAAAAAGGTTTTAAAACAAACGCAAGAAAAAGAACGCGCAAGGTTGAAAGAATACCGACAAAAGAAGAAAAATGAAGATCAAAAAGAAGAGGAACATTATGCATTGACTTTTTACAACTGTGCCCATCACCATATTACTGGAATTAACATAACTTACATTGGAGCAGAAAAATTGATTGATATGCCGAATATTTCAGGTATCAGAATGATGCATTCGATTTTCTGTGATGAGGACTTGAAATTACGCACAGCTCTAAGGCCTACTCAATAAAAAAAAAAAATATCAGAAATTTGGTTAAAATTTCATTATTTCATATTAAATAAAATGGTCTATTTATTGTTATAAGTGTTACTGCACACTATAAATTGAATACTAAGTTTTTGGTTAAGGAAATTTAATTAAAGATATTTATGGGAAAATGCATGATGATAATAATAAAAATAAAACATATGGAAAAATAGTACGTTCGCGACCGGTACTTCAGCCAATTAAACAAAAACCAATAGAGATATTTTATTGTGTAAATACTGGATACAGACCTACTTAATACACTTTTACAATAAATTAATAGCTTTTGAAAATTCCGTTCTCTTTCGCAGATTTTTACATTTTACTACTGTCGGCCAAAGTTGAATTCTATTTTGCGTACGTTCGTGACAGCATGTTTATAACTATCATTATGAAAACTTCAACTAAATAAAACCCATCTTTGGCTCTAAAAATAGAGCTACCAAAATCCCATCGAATCGCAAAAAAAAACTGCTAGGAAAATTTTTGTTTTCTATATTTTTTGTACATCAAAAGCATAAGAACGTACGTACGTTCGTGACCCCAGGAAATGCCCATATACGTTAGTATAAAAAAACGCCAATGTATATTTAAACGAGATTCTTTAATAATTTCTTTTAGTGTATTCTTCAATTGTTAAACGAAATTATAAAGAATTGAAGTGTAATTTTATTTTCTCTCACTATTTCCTACGCCCCCCCCCCTCTCATCAACACCAAAAGCAAAAAAAAAATATGCATAATAAAATTATCTTGCAGGCTCATGTACGATTATTGTTTTGCAAATGTTTAACATTCAAAATGCGAACAGCAACAACTAAAACACAAGAAAAAACGATCCAAAACTTTACAAGTCAGAGCAGAAAATTGAAAAAATTGTTATACTCCAAAAACGTTTTACACTGAATGCTGTGACGAGTACAATTTCAATGAAATGCTAAATGCAGAAAAGGAAACTTATTTTTATTTACACGAACTAACAGTTTTTATTTTACTCTTTTTTGTTTTTTTTTTTTTTTTCTTCATAGAAATTTTCTTTTAAATAGTTTTTTAAGCATAAACAAATATAAACACCTGCCTTAAAGGATGAGTGTCGAGAAATGGAAGAAAAGTAAGTAAAAACTTAAGTTTTTGCTGGTTTATTTATATTGTTTTTTCCTTGCTGCACTAGAATAAATTTTAAATCGTAGCATTTGTTGCCAAGTAACAAGAATGTGAAGAAGATTTTAAGAAAACGAAATTTTTTTTCTACAATTTAAGCAAACCTAACAGACAAAAATGACACACACACATACAACACAAATGCCGCAACAAGAAGAAACCACCTTAAAAGTATTTAATTTGCATATAACTTCAATTTACCTTTAGATTTAATTTGTTATACAAATTTGTTGCAAATCAAAAAATAAAACTAAAATTTAAATATTTTCTTTTTGGCTTTTGTGGTATAGACGACAGACACTAACTAACAAATTCCTTTGTACTTCAACTTGTTGTTTTCTTAACATTTTTCTTCTAACATATTTTACATAATAGCATTTAAATTGTGGGTGTTTGTTCTGGTACATTCTTGGACAAATTGTTGTTTATTTTATATTAAATACACTTTGTAATTGACCAGAACAATTTAATTGTCTCTGACATCAGGCAAATATTTTTGTTATTCAGACTTAGAAACATTTATTTCTAAGAAATTTTATTTCTTTAACTTGTTTCATGTGGTTTCTATTTATTTAAAAGTACAAAAAAAAACTGACAACCATTCTGTGGCATATTTATTTGCAAAAGTAAAAAAAAAAATTGTCAATCATTGTTGAAATAGTTCTGAACAGTGTTTTTAAAAGTTCTACATTCTTCTAGGCGGTAATGGAAGGGAGTTGAAATAGAAAAATAATACGATATAAGAACATAGACTAATCAGGAATCAGGATCAGGAATGATCTGCGGTATTTTCTCTAGAGTCTTCTTAAATGGTCTTGGGGTAAAACATTTCTATTGAATGCCTGACAAAGCCAGTAAATTCAGAGCTATCAGAGATCAGGGTTCAAATTACGGCTGGCGATAGCGATCGAAATTTCAATACAATTTAAGTGGAAATTTCGATCAATATCGAATAACGTAATTTACCCCCTGCCTAAATGACCTGCTGAAATATTTCAATGCAAAGAATTGGATCTGACACTGATCTACACATACGAGGTTTGTTAAAAAAAAGATGAATTTCGAATTTTCGCGGGCTGTGTACATTTTTTGTCGTGTTAGTCATATGTTGGCATTATCAGCCCCAATGAATTAGTAGTTTCTTGTTGACAACTGAAAAGGTTACTCACGTTTGTGTGTATTTTTAGATTTTTGGCTTTTGAAAAAAATAGATCAAAGAATATGTACTCGTATTAAAATTTGCGTTAAAAATGGAATAAAGTGTTCCAAGGCACTTGAAATGTTGGCCTATAGAGCTATAGAACTTTAAGTTGGCAGCACTTTTTTTAACTGACGGCCATTTTGTCAGCTGTCAAGTGATTTATGTTTAGCTTGGTTTGGTGAACAACGCTTCCAAATTGTGTAAAATATTTGCAAACCAAAATTGCCATTGATCCCGATTTTCATAAGCGAATTTTGCTTAGCGACGAAGATCACTATTGTTTGAATGGATTAAAAAAAAAATAAAACTGGCGTATTTAGAATGATGTTGAGACCCCGTTACATCTAGAAAAACTGGCTGTTTGGTGTGCTTTATGGGCTGTTGGAATCATTGGTCCCTTTTTCTTTAAAAACTTTGCAAATCATAACGTTACTGTCAATGATGACAGCTATAGAGTCAATATTACTAATTTTTTCGTTCCATCAATTGAAAAACCATGATGAGCTGGAGCTGTGGTTTCAACAAGTTGGCGCAACATATTACACAGCTCGTGCTACAATTGGTTTATTACCAAACGTTTCCTTCAATAAATCAATTGTGGCACGAGCTGTATAGTTTCACATTTCGGACCTGCCTCCAAGATGGTGCGATTTAACGCCTTGCTAATACAGCTTAACAACAAAGTTAATGCGTCTACTTAACACCAGAGGCGTCTCAACACTGCTATACAAATTAACATAAACCGTGGCAAAATCCAATTTTCATATTGCACCAAAGGGGCGTGGCACCGCCCAGATAACCCAAAAATTTAAATCGCCATATTTTGGGCATTTTTGACCTAAGTCGATGATATTTGGTACATATGGTATTGGCATAATTTGGAATACGTACCAGGAGAAAAGTGGGTGGGACCACGCCCCTTTTTAGGAAAACCAAACCCTTGGACCGATCTTCCTGAAATTTTCACAGCATGTTACTGTGACTCTGGAAGGAATATTAGGCTATATGAAGTTTTGATTGGACAAAGAGGCGTGGCACCGCCCATATAACCCAAAAATTTAAATCGCCATATCTTGGGCATTTTTTTACCAACGTCGATGATATTTAGTACATATGGTATTGGCATAATTTGGAATACGTAGTGGGAGAAAAGTGGGTGGGACCACGTCCCTTTTTAGGAAAATTAAAAATCGTAATGTATTCTTAACAATATGATATTCTTACGAAATAATAAATTCTTGGCTATAACGAGGGGGGTAGCGAAGCACACTGAGTTCATCTAGTACCTCTATAAAAACACACTTTACTTACAGCATTACAAAAATGGGTGGTGTTGGCTGAAGTGTTTAGTGCGTTTACTAATAAACAACCAATGACTTGGGGCCTAGGTTAAAACCCTGGCCAGAGCAAGTCAATCAGCATCATTAATTTTTCTAATGAACTTTAGTGTGACATTCTATTAATTTTTGTAGGACTATATGTATTTAAAATCAGAGAGTTAACAAGCCGATTCAATATAGAAAAAGAGTAACGGAAGTCTTGAAGTTCAGCCTAAAATTAATCCCAAATGAAGATTATTGAAATACCGAAACACGAATATTTCGTGTTACAACGTTATTAGCAACAATTCGATCATTACGTTTGTTGCATTAAATACGGACATTTTGTAATTGTTTTTAAATTATAAAAACTTACCATTTGGTCTGCTTTATTTATGATGTGATGAGAACATTTAATTGAAATTTTTTTATTTTCATTTTTTTCTTATACACTAAAACACTTTTTTCACCAAGACTGCCCCTTTTCACTTAATATTTTATATATATTTTTTTTTTGCTAAGGTTAGCTGTTGCTGCAGGCACTAATTTAAAATATTGTGACCGGATTGTAACTTACATTTGCACATTACTACCGTTACCGGGTTAAAAACCGTTGCTTCAAAACTACGCTTTAAAGTACCGTTATATACGTGTAAAAATTGCGATACCGTGAAAGAATAGAAATAACGAACAACACGTACAAAACGATCAGCAGAGAGCGACAACCTTTATGGCACATATTTTTCTTTATCACAGACTTAACACTAAACACACACATACACACATTACACTTGATATGATGATACGAGTCACCTGAAATTAGAAAAATAAACGGACATTAAATTAGTTTAATTTTTGTAACAAAAGTGCTGGTAATATTTGCAGATAGAAAAATCTATAATTCGCATGTGCCAATGTGCAAAATACTGTATTATGTCAATTCAAAATTTTTGTGAAATTTTTTTTTTTTCCAATTCTGTATTTTCGAAAATCTTCAAGTTCGTATATCTTGAATTTTTTATGTAAACGCCTCTTCCGATGTGTGGATCTACTATGAAAGGGATTCTTGAAAATTTTAAAGGGGGTGGTAAAGCGGTCAAAATCGGTACGTTTCGGAACTAATTAAGCTTGCATAAAAAATTCAACTCAATTTGAATTTGTGCAAAGAAGAAATCTGTGGACGGATAATTTTTGAAATTTATACTTTTGATGTTATAAAACGGGCTGATACCAAGATTTGGTCCTTTTTTTTAACCGATTTTAGAAAGCCAGAAGGTAATTCTTATGAACGATTTTTATGCTTTTACATGCATAACTTTTACATTTTTTTTTTTTTATAATTTGTAAGCGTTTGATTGATTTGGTGCCGCGTAGGGGCGAATTGTCGCGTCTCTATGACACACTATATAGTCTATTCCTGTGGGCTGATTTTCAAAATTATCTTGATATCTAGATTCGTAGATTTTCGCATAAGTCTTACGCTAGTGGACCGCTTTTGAAAGTGTACGCTTGCAGTTTGGTCCCATCGAAATGTATGTAAGTGGACAAAGGAAATCCACGATTTCTAGATCGATTATCATTTTTTTTTTTTTTTAAGAAGTTATTTTTGTTTAACAGCACCTATTTTGTCTCGCTTTTATAAGATGTTCGATTGGCTGTTTTGTAGTGCAGTTGGTTTTCTTGGCAGAATTATTTTACTGCTTGGGCCAGAAAAAAGTGTTTATAAGTGATACAAGCGCTTCACAGAAGGCCGAGAAGATGTTAGTGACGATGAGCGTCCTGGAGTAGCAACCACGTCAATAAGTGAAGAAAACATTGAAACAGTGAAAAAAAAATTATTCTGGAAAATCGTCGAATAACTATTAGGGAAGTTGCAGAGGATGTGTGCATATCCATCGGCTCATGCCATGCAATTTTCTCGATTGTTTTGGACATGAAACTTGTGGCAGCGAAGTTTGTAACATAATTGCTAAAATATGATCAAAAGCCATCTCGCATTTTTGGCCAAAAATAACACCCTAATCATGCCTTAACCACCCTATTCACCAGATTTGGCTCCCTGTGACTTTTTCCTATTTCCAAAACTGAAGAGACCAATGAAAGGAAAGCGTTTTGCCACAATTGATGAGATAAAGTCAAAATCGAAGAACAAGCTGATGGCCAGAAGTGCTTCGAGGATTGGAAGAAACGCTGGAATAATTGCATTATATCGGAGGGGTATTACTTTGAAGGAGACAAAATGGATATTGATGAGTAAATAAATACTTTTCAAAATAATTCAAACTTCACCTTTTCTTTTGAATAAACCTCGCATGTATATTTTTTAATGGTCCTTCGAATCAATTTGTTATTACTGCTGTCGATTTATCTTTTCATCATTTGGTTTCTCAGTAATCGCTTGGTTTATTACTATAATTTTATTCAGGGCAGGAAAGAGATGATTTTGAAATGTGACCAGTCAGATGACCGGTCAGGAATTTAGGAACATGACTAGTCAGTTGTTTAGTCAGGAAATCAAAAATATGACCAGTCAGCGTAGCAAATGGAATTAGTTCGCATGAGTGAAATACTTCGCATGAAGAACACTTGTCTCGTGTTCAATACTCCGCAAAGACTTTTAATTAGTATTTTTTTTTTTAGTATTTGGTAGCTTGGTTAATATTGAAATTTTTAAAGTTCTCATTTATTTGTTAGTCACTGTGACTATGCTATGCTTATCATTTCAGTGTTAAGCAGTTCAACTCTAAGAGAAGCAAAGTGAATTTTTTTTTATCTATGTGCGAGTTTGTAAGAAACCATTTTAAAGACAGTAAAATTTAAAAACTTACATTTTAAAAACTTTCGATATTCTTGTGTTTTTCCATTTAGGAACTAAAACTAAAAAAAAACGTTTGCTCAACGTGACGCTTTACAGGTGTCTTCTATTCTTCACTTTAGTTTAAAGAACATCAGACGGAAACCATAATAATTATAATCTTATAAAAAGAAATCCTCATGTTATAATAAAAACTAAAATTGCTAACGGACGACACAATCATACTTATTCTAGATGTAAATAATTTTTTTTTTTTTAACGTTCATATAGAAATTATGCAAAAGTCATAAAAATATCTCTTGAAAAGCAACAGCAATTTAATAATATTGTACATTTGCATGAATGCGTATAAACATGAAAAATTTTTAAAATAATAAAAACAGTTGAATGCAAAAACAAAACACTTTCCAATGAGCGAAATAAATTAATTAAGGTCTCTTTTCTTTTATTGCTTAATAATTTTTGCAATTCAGTCACATTCAAACATAGAAGAAAAATATCTTAGAAGCTGCATTACGAACATGATTTGAGTGTAAAATTTCTATGGAAATCACTCAAGCAACTGAGAGCTTTTCATTATTACACTACAAACAATATACACAGGTAAAAGTAAAAATACATATGTATGTACATATATTATATCGTATTCTTCAGTGAATTTGTTTATTTTCATATAAGATTTTCTATAAATATAATATTATTTTGCTAAGTATAGTTGTTAGAGACACTTTTGCTCTGCGCTCTTTATTGATGTCTCACAAGCTTTCGATAAAGTATGACACGAAGGTCTTATTCACAAACTAACACAAAATCTACCCGCAAACATCGTCAGGCTTTTAAAAAGCTATCTAAATGAACGAAAATTTGTAGTTAGGGAAGGCAATTTTTTAAGCACTCCGCAGTCGATTGAAGCCGGAGTCCCTCAAGGCAGTATCTTCGGTCCTTTACTTTATTTAATATATGCCTCTTACTTACCGTCAAGCAGCAACATTCACACGTCAACATTTGCTGATGATATGGCTTTTCTAAGCATTCATGAAAATCCTGTAGAAGCTTCCCGGAATCCACAAGGGTTCATCTCAAAATTGGAAACATGGCTAAAACAATGGCAGATAAAAGTTAATGAGCAGAAATGTGTACACGTCACTTTTACGTTGCGGAGGGAAACATGCCCGCCTATACAAATCAACACCGAGACTATACCGCAACACACTGCAGTAAAATATCAAGGCGTTCATCTTGATCGTCGTTTAACATGGAAATCTCCCATAGACGCAAAGTTGATCCATATGAAATTAAAAGCAGCCCAAATGTATTGGCTTATTGGAAGAAATTCTATACTAAGCATAGACTGTAAATTTCTATTATAAAACGAAATCCTGAAACCAATATGGTCCTATGGAATCCAGTTATGGGTCACTGCATCAGCATCGAATGTAGAAAAAATTCAAAGGCGACAAACCAAAGTTCTACGTACAATAACAGAAGCCCCCTGGTATATCAGAAATCAACGAATTCACAAAGACCTTGATGTTCCGTTGGTGAAGACAGACACGCGAAAAAATATATTAAAAACCTTGAGTTGCACCCAAATCCACTTGCGCGCAATATTCTAAATTATAGAGGCCACACCAGGTTGAGAAGGAAGGATACTCTTACTCTCAGCCGTACACGAGAGATGTAAATCAACAAAAATCAACCGTCGAAATTAAAAATTTTGTTTAGCATTGGCTAAATACATATATATTTAACATTTTTAGATTTAAGATTTGAAAAACTTATTGATGTTTCAATATATAATTGAAGATTCAATAAAATTATCAAAAAAAAAAAACCAAGAGACTACATGGTATGGGATGTGCAGCAGAGAGGTCATGTAAATGACTGAAGAAGCGTTGTATTTAAGGATGAGAAGAAGTTTAATTTGGATGGGCCTGATGACTACAACTATTATTTCCATGATCTGCGCAAAGAAAAGCAATTTTTGACCCGACATCACAGCCCAGAGGGCGGTGTTATATGGTGTCGGGTACTATTATGTACTATGGCTCCATTGAACTTGAATTTCACAGTGAAAAAATGACTGGTGCAAGCTATAAAACATTATTGGAATCGGCTTTTCCGAAGTTCAGTGAACTATTTGGTCCAACATCTTGGATATTGCAACAGAATAATGCCCCTATACACAACGCCAGAGTAATAAAGGAGTTCATTGCAAGCCAAAATGTTAATATTCTTGACTGGCTACCCTATTCGCCGGATCTAAACATTATCGAAAATGTCTGCGGTTGGTTATCAATTTGATGACAAGCAGCCACTAAGTGAGGTTGTTGTTGGCTGAAGTGGTTAGCGCGTTGACTACTAAGGAAACAATTACCTGGGGCCTAGGTTCAAACCCTGGCCAGAGCAAGTCAATCAACATCATTAATTTCTCTAATGTATATTAGTGAGACATTGTATTAATTGTTGTCGGACTATTTAAGTGATGAAGGCATACCACTGGCCACTAAAAAACTGTTCCGACAGCGATTGATGCTCTTCCAAGCTAATGTACACAACATCGCCCTCCTTCGTCGGTTAGCAGAAACATCGGCGAAGTAAAACAATTAATAAAACGCCTGCTAATACAGCTTAACAAAGTTAATGCGTCTTCTTAACACCGGGGGCGCCTCAAAACTGCTGTAAAAAAATTAACATAACGCGCAAAGCAGAGTTGAAAAAGAGTTAAGCTTTCTAAAATTTTCAACATCTATACCCTATCCCTTTCCCTGAATTCCGGCACAATTCGCTGCATACGTAGGGGTCATCCCCTGAGTGCTGGTCCTAATTCAAAAAAAAAAAAAGTCAGGCCATTAAGGATGCTTTAAATAAAATTTCGTTCTTTTTATCTGCCAATGAAAACCCGTATATTTAAAGTTATTAAAAACAAAGGGTGTCGTACCCACTACTAATACCTCTTAAATAAAGTAAAATAAATTAAAAAAACAAGAAAAACTGTTTTTCATTAAAATTAGTATTAAAGTGCCTTTATTCAAGTGAACCAAAAAAAAAAAATAACACATTTTTGGACATTTTTTGATAAATTGCTTAAAAAGTTCTTTAGTAAATCTCAAGATGTCTAGCTTCCATTTCCATTTGAAAATTCTGCAATCGGTTAAAAATTGCAAAAGATACATGCTGCTGAATATGGAATTTTTAGTGCCTTTAAATAAATGAACCGGAGTGTAGTTAATCAAATATCGGAATCGATATTTTTCGTTCATTTTCAATACGAAGCATCTTAAGACAAATCCTTATACATTAGTACAAGTCCCTAGACTTCAACTCTTTTAATGGCTTCGGAAAATCGATTTCGCGAACAGACAGGCGGACAGACAGACAGACGGACTTGACTTATTCAACTTTCCTATCTATAGAGATCCAGAATATATATACTTTATGGCTGTCATATTGAGATGTCTAGCTTCCATTTCCATTTTAAAATTCTATTTTTTTTTTTTTTTTTTTTTTTTGGGTGTAAGGCTGGGAAAATGCGTTACGCATGATACATGGATCGTCATCCATGCCTTATGCCGGGCTCCGCTTAACGTTTACCGGCTAAAAACCCACCTTATCTCTCCTAGGATATATTGCCCACCTGGGCACCGCTACTAGCATTACTTCCAGGTGGATCCTAATATTTTGGTAAGTTAACCTTCTCTTGGTGTGGCTACGGCTAGATCAGATGCGTCAAGGTCCCGCTTTTTGGAGCGGAGAACATTTACAATGTATTGCTCGATTGCTTTCCAATTTTCCTCGCTGCTTATCATCTTTTCAATGATATTTTCAGCAGTTAATTCCCCGGTTTGTGTTTCTAGTTGTCTGCGGATATTGAGCCAATGGCTGCAACTGAAGAACGTGTGTTCAGCATCGTCTGAGGTATCATTTACCTCGTAAATACAGAAAGGGTTATTGCATTTTCCCATTTTGTAGAGGTATTTTCTGAAATAACCATGTCCAGATAACATCTGTGTTATGTAAAAGTTTACTTCTCCATTTTTTCGTTCCGTCCATTTCGAGATATTGGGGATGAGTTTGAAAGTCCATCTTCCGTAACTATAATTATTCCATCGTGTTTGCCATTTCTCTGTGGTTTGCAGTTTAATGGCTTCTATTTCTACCGCTGATAGGTGGTTAATTAATTTAGTGTTAAAAATTTCCATTCGTTCAGCTGCTTGTAAATCTATAGGCTTCATTCCCGCGATTACAAGGACTGCTAATGCGGATACCGTTCGGTATGCTGATGTGACCCTTAGTGCTGCTGTTCTTTGCACTGCGACTAGATTTTTTGCCCTGCATTTATTCTTCAGTGCATGTGCCCATATTTCGCTACCGTACAATAATATACTATTGCAGCACTCCATAAGAAGTTTTCTTCGGCTTGAAATAGGGCCGCCGATATTTGCCATCAGTCTGCCCAGCTGTGCTGTAACATTTGCAGCTTTTTTCGCAGCAAACTGGATTTGATTTGTAAATGTCAGCTTTGGATCCAGTCTTATTCCAAGATAATTGACTTCTTTTTTTGCAGTAAGTGTTACGTCGCCTATGCGTACATCTATTTCTACGGGTATATGTCGTTTGGTTAGAAATAGTATCTCCGTTTTGTGCATTGCGAGCTGCAATCCATGTGCATCTAGCCACCCTTTGGTCCTTATCATTACTTGTCTCAATTTTCGCTGAGCCTCTTCGTTGTTTCTTGCGGTGATGACAGCTGCTATGTCATCTGCGTACCCAATAAGAAAAGTACTTTCAGGCATTTCTAGTTTTAGTATATCATTGTAGCTGGCATTCCAGAGATCTGGGCCTAGTATAGAGCCCTGTGCAGCACCAGAAGTTACCGGCATTTCTCTGGAGCCTTCGCTTGTGCTATATATAAGTACTCTATTTTTGAAGTAATTTCTTATAATTCTCATAAGGTACTCTGGAACTTTGAAGTTTTCCTTAAGAGCTTGTAGAACATCGGTCCATCTGAGGCTATTAAATGCGTTCTTAACGTCTAACGTAGCAAGGAGAACTACAGGTCTGGTGTGACGACTTTTCTGTTGCGCGGCCTCAAATGCATCAACAACATCTTTTATAGCGCCGATTGTGGATTTTCCTGACCGAAAACCGTGTTGCCTCTTCGATAGATTACCTCCTGCTACTATGGCCTCTTCAAGGCGGGGTTTTATGAGCCGCTCGAAGAGTTTGCCAGCCGTGTCCAGCAAACATAGCGGTCTATACGAGGAAGGCAATCCTGCCTCTCCTTTTCCCTTGTTTATTAGCACCAGGCTTTGTCTTTTCCAGATGCTTGGGAATATTCCTTCTTTCAAGCAGCTGTTATACATTTCCAGTAGTAATTCGGGTTTGTTATTTACAATCACCTTTAGAACCTCGGCTGGGATACCATCTGGGCCAGGTGCTTTTTTATTTTGCAGGCCACGGGCGGCTATTTTAATTTCCTCCTGAGTAAAAAGCGGGATGTTGATGCTTGGTTCGTTTTCCTCATCCAAATTCCTCGTTTCATGTTTTGGAAACAACGATTCTATTATATGTAGTGTAGTGTTCTCATCCATTACATTCACTGGGTTTTTGCTGCCTAACTTTTAGCCCAACTCTTGCTGCCATTTCTAGTATCCTTCTACCCTTCGAGTTTGTTGTTGGCATTCCCCATTCAACTGCTTGTGAGTTGAAGTCTCCCGCAACTATGAGGTATCCTTTGACATCTCTGGCGACATCTTCAATACTGTCCAGCTTCTCTTGGAACTCGTCGATGTTATCACTGGGAGTGAGATAGCAGCTTATTAGCGTTATGTTTGCAAACTGTATCCATACAAATCCATTTCCTCTTCCGCTGTTCTTCATTTGTATGGTGCTGCTAGCTGGGATCCATAGTGCAGCCGTTTGTGATTCGTCTTCGAGCCAGGTCCCGTTTTTCATCTTTGTATATTGTTCGCTTATAATTAGAATATCTGCTTTTTGTTCTATGACTATTTGTGGAAGTATAGCATGAGCCACTTTTCCTCGATGCATATTTGCTTGTAATATTTTCAGTGCGCCTGTTGTTTATTTTGTTTGCATCTTCTTGAGCCTGGCAAGTGGTTTGTTGATAAGACTCTATCTTCGGAGCAAATGCAACACTGTGCAGTGTTCTTACACTCCTTGAGCTTATGACCCTTCTGGCCACACTTGATGCATAATCCCATTCCTTTTCTATCGGGTCCTTTACATTCCCATTGTAAGTGGCCCGCTCCAAAACATCGGAAACATCGCTTTGTTTCTTCTATGTATTTTATGCGGCAGTTCGTTACTGCGATTTTGATTCTTCTGCTCTTGAGGAGTTTTTGAGCTCCAATTTCAGGAAGAGTGACAAAAGCTCTTCTCTGTTCTCTGCTATCTATGGCTGTTAAATGAACAGTTATATTCTCTTTGGGCATGTTTGTTACCGTATGTACAACATGTATTACTTCTTCTTCCGTAGAAAGAGAATCGAGGTCCTGTATCTCTATAGTGGACTTGGGTTTTAAGTCCTGCACTACAGCTGTTTCTTTTAGACTTGATTTAATGGCGTCACAGAACTCATCTTTCTTTCCTCCTCTTGCCATTAAAAGAAGAATAGCTCCCGTTTTTGTTTTTCGGATAGATTGCACTGCTACTTCTGACTCCTCCGGTTTCACGTTTTGCCTTATACTTCTGAGTACGTCAGCGTAACTGTGACCTTCTTGTGGTCTTATTATAACCGCCTCTGATCGTGCTTTAGGCTTCCGTTGTTGTATCTTTCTTTCCTCGGCTTTCTTTGCCTTTCGGGGTGTCTTGGAAAGAGCTATGGGGTTTGCCAAATTTCGTGCAGTGCTTTTTTCTTTTGCAACTACATTTCTTTTCTTGCTTTCAGTGTTAGATTCAGCAGGACTTGATGCATTTCGCTTATTTCGAGACACTGATGGTAATGGTGTCAGGAGTTTTTCGTCGCCATTTGGCCTTTTTGTGGCATTATCATGGTCAAGTTGTAACCTGCCGTTTTCTCTTTCCTTTTCTGCGGTCTTCCAATTTCTACGGTAGTCAGCAATGACGTCCATTAGTTCTTCTAATTCAGATACTCCATTTTGTACATCCATATTGATGTTTCTTTGCTTAGTCATTGCCAATCGTATTTTTCGCAGCACCTTTTGGCAATTTCCGATGGCTTCCTCTTCTGAGAGTCTCATTTTCAGGATAAATTCCTGTCTTGGCGAACTGTATGTGCCTGAGCGTTGTTCTGGTATGTTTTCCGCTCCAGCCCTTATGTCTTGGGGAGTAATAGCATCTTTTTCGGTGATCCTTACGATTGGAGATGGTTGAGTAACCGGCGATCGTCTGGTGATTGTACTTCGTGGGAGAAATACTTCATTTTCTATTCTCTGCGTGTTTTTGGGTGTTTCTAAGTTTGACATATTGATTCTAAAAAGGGTCCCATCTTAGAGTCGTTATCTGTACTCGTTTGTGCAGTCGCCCTTGTAATGATCCCGAGGGTCCCTTTGCATGCAGTGAGGTTCTCGCGAGGGTTGACACAAGTCCTTATGAGATCAAGTGTTCAGAGCCAGATCAGGCATTAATTAGGATGGCATATCAACTAAAAACCTGCACGGCCAACTTAATAGCTACGAAATACAGAGCGTTCTCCAAGTCCTTGCCAAGGTTTTAACGGGACGGAAGACAGGTGTGCCATTTGCCTGAAAGCCGTTTTTACAGGATTTCACTCCTGTATAATAAGGTAACAGAATGTCACACCTGCCAGCCCAAATTCATACTGTTCAAAATCGTTGTTCAAATCGTTTTGCCATGTCGTTTCCAGGTTGTTCACATTTACGGGTTGTTTTTAACTTCTAGCTTTCGGTTTCCACATAGTGACTTTTCAGCATAGAAGTTTTTCGGCTATAGGGTTAGCTGACTTTGTGTAGTCCCTACCAAGAACTTATTTTTCTTTTTTTTTTTCTTAGTTTTTCCATATCGCTTCCGGTCCGTCGCCGTGCTAGATTTTGGTCACCCCCAGGTATTTTATTTCCCTGGTACCCCCTATGTATTTAAAAAAAAATGCATAGTGAGCGTCCCCAATTCGCCGCATGGGAGGGTCCCGATAGGGCATCTAGCAAACCCCCACGGGATTTTAAAATTCTATAGTCGGTTTAAAATTGCAAAAGATACAGACTGCTGAATATGGAATTTTTCGTACCTTTAAATAAGTGAACTGGAGTGTATATATAGACATACATATGTACATATATGCATAACCTCTCCAGGTATAAATATATAAGTAGCTTACGTTGCCCCAGTATTAAATATGAAATCTGAGATTATAATTCAACATTTATACTAACCATCCTGCTACTGACGATTGTTTTTCTAGATCAATGAATGTAAGATATCTTTTATAGTGTAATAGGTCCGTCTAATATATATGTACATATGTATGTGTCCTATATAAAGTATGCCGTTCCTTGTGTCCTGGCCATTACATTTGTAAATCATTAAATTTTTATGAATTATCGAAAATACACTTTAGGTGAAATTTAAATTACTTCCGCAATAATTTAACAATAAAATTATACGATTCCTTTGGCAAGATAATTTTTAATTTAAAAAATTTATTTGATAAACTGCACATTTTTGTTAACTGTCAAAACTTTTAATAAAGAAAAGTCTTTATCACGTTTTTCTTAAACTTGTCCAAAGTAAAACTTTAATAATAAATACAATCCTTTCAAAGCTCACACTCTCAAATCTCTTAATAATTTCTTTGTTCTAGTTTTTAGAATGAAAACTGATGAATTAAACATTAAACTTCAGGCTAAAATGTAAAGTAAGCAAGTAAGCAAGTAAGTAACTTGTAATATTGACAGTAAAATATATAATAAATTTTATCAACACACACACACACACACAAACACACTTGCCCGCCCTCATACATTGCAGCTCCAAGGTGTTGTACAACAAACATTCATCACAGAGAATTGGAAAAGTTTATAAATTTAAAGTCACATAATCACACAAAGTCATCGGACAATCGTACTACACGAACACTCTAAAGCAAGTTTTTCAAATATGAATTTTAAAAATGTTAACAGGAAGTTGAAAAGAGTTTATAATACCCTCAAGTATAATTTTTCTTTGACAAGTAAAACAACATTAAAAACTTTTACAATAATAATAACAAGGAAAGAAACAAGGATATACATTACAGGTAATTTAAATATATGAGTAGAGCAGGAGAGTAGAGCATTTAGGACATTTCAATGTTTAATGTCGCTTGAAACTTGTGACAAATTTTCTCATAAATCTATTTGATTTATGCAAATCGATATCGATGTTCGAAGATAGTAAGAAAATTGAAAAAAAGGAAGAAACAAAATAAAATTCTAAATGAAATTCGGTAAAGAAAATTTTGGAAAATTTTTAACGGTCCAAAAAAAAAGAAGCATTTACAATTGCGGTGAAAATTCTCGGTCGAATTCTGGTATTAAATATTTCTGAGAAATTGTTTGACCAACTGGAAGTAAAATATGTGAATTTTTCGTCCTTTTTAAGGAAATTTAAAATTTTTTGACACATTGCATTTGAAATTTTATATAAAATGTTTAAATAAATTGGAAGTGGAATGATTATAGAAACAGTTGAAAAAGCTAGCCTGCTGATAGAAATGTTCGCAAGAAATTTTCATTTGCCGGAAAGCAGTCAATCACTCCTTCGCCATTTTCGAAGGATTATCTGTAACTATGCCAAAAATATTTTTTCAAGCGCGAGCAGTTAAAAAATTTTTAGCGGATCTCAACACAAATAAGTCTCCTGGGCCGGATGGTATTCCAGCACGGTTCTTGAAACATAGGCACGGCTGATAAATTTCCAAAATGTTAGAAGGTTGCCAATGTAACTTCAATCCCTAAAAAGGGAGAAGCGAACAACCCTGATAATTACCGCCCCATTGCAATTTGTTCTGCACTTTCCAAGGTGATGGAAAATATGTCGAATTTTCATATTGAGAAATATTTGGACGCCAACATTTTACTCAGCGACCGACAGTATGGCTTCCGTAGAGAGCGCTCTACGAGGGACTTACTGGCCTCTTTTCGGAAAAGTGGTGTCACTCCATTCATAACTTTGGCGAAGATAAAGTGGTTGCTTTAAATATTTTCAAGGCATTGGATAGAGTAAGGCATGTCGCACTTTTGTCAAAACTTTATGCTTTTGCTGTCGATGATCATGGATTCACTCGATTTGTATCGAGCTTTTTCAAAGAACACGCTATACGAGTTGTTGTAGATGGGATCTCATCAAACGAGTTCAAGATAAATTCAGGACTACCCCAAGCCTCCATTCTTTTTCTTACACTATATCTTATATTTCTTAATAACTTTCTGTGTGAAATATCCAACCCCATCTACTATTTTGCACATAACAGCAGCATCGTTCATTCGTATTCGTTCAGTAACAGGACAAAGCTGTCGCAGATTAAGAAAATTAGGCAAAACATGAATGATACGCTTAATCGCAACGTTTTAAAAATTGGCAAGTGGGGTTGGCGAATAGGATAGATTTTAACGCCCGTAAGACCCAATGTGCATTGCTAATGCAGAAACGAGTGATGGAACTTTCATCTGAAATGGATTTGGCAATCAGAAGCCCTTTTGATGATCTTGGCATGAAAATTCATTGTGATATTCATTAGACTGTTCACATTTTTAATGTCGCTAAAGAAGCATTCAATATTCTTAAAACGGTGTAAGACATACTTCACTCCATCTGATCGCCTTAATATTTATAAAACCTATATTCGACCGAAAATGGAATACATATATTGACCGGTGCTTTCGTCTATTCGGGCCAGTTTGATGGTTTCAACTATAAGAGAATTTATATCGAACCAAAATCTTTGTGTTCCTAATTGGTCATCATATTCTGCCGATAGCTAATACTCTTTCCTGATATAACGATTTAAAACTAAATCCGCACCAGCATTCGGGGGATTACACTTACTTATGTAATGCATTGTGTCTGAACTTTCCCCCCGAGGAGGTACGTTTATATGCTCCGCTTTCTGTAAAAAAGGATAATTGGCTTTTCCAGACATTATCCTTAGTCAATTACCAATCTATGAAAAAAAAAAAAAAAACAGAGCAACGGATTTACATATAAGATATAGAAGGAAGTTGGTACTCAATGTTTGTCTGGTAGAAGGTGAAGAGACACGAAAGGACTTCGCTCAATATCAATGTCGATAGAAAGTTAATCAAAGGGTTCTAGTTCGAGGCTACAAAAGGACAAAAAGGATGTAGGTAATCAATGCTAGTCTAGTAGAAGAGGAACCTGCAGTCTTCGCGCAAGACCAAAGTCGATAGAAAGTTAATAAAAGGATTTTCCTTCGAGGCTAGAAAAGGTCGAAAAGGAAGTAGGTTACCTATGTTAGTCTGGTAGAAGGTGAAAAGGTACCTAAGGTCTCCGCTCAAGATCAAAGTCGACAGAAAGTTAATCCCTAGGGGTTCCCTTTAGAGTCTTGACGGGACCCGGAGGTAAAGACTGTTGTTCGTATATTGGACTCACCTTGCTATGTGATGCAAGATGCGTACTCTATCCTCTTGTGCTTGGGGGTATGCTGTTTGGAATACTACGTCTCCCTGGGGATGAATATGCTGGCGGGCAACGCACTACCCCCGATGGTGGCTGATTTCGTGACCGGTTATTGGAGAAGTAGTACATCTGGTGTACATCTGAGCCCAAATTACGGCACTCGATATCGATCGAAATTTCAATACAATTTAAGTGTAAATTTTGATCGATATCGAATGCCGTAATTTGCCCCCTGGTGGGAGTGGTTGCTAACAAAATCGCTGGAAGAGCTATTAGTTAAATGACTGATGCTCGTGCAGTGGTAGTTGCTCGTTGGGCTTCGAACTACCAATAAGAAGCCGCTATATGCTCTTGCGAAACAACAGAAGAAAAGATTAGATAGCTCGAACACTTCAACAAGGTGTTTACGCATGATGGGTGGTCCATGCATAAGAATTTGCCACGTGATGTGACCCTTGATGTCACACTTGTATGCCCTTGGGGTGGCTCAAGGGTGGTGGTGAACACAAATATTCACAGTGTGTTAAGACCACTGTGGATTTGGGCCGTAATGGAAGGTACCCACACAAATCTGTGACACATCTGTGCCAGAACTTCCGAAAATGGATAGATATTGAAAATATAGAAGGGTTAACTTTTTAACAACGCTGCTATTGTGACTTTCTGTTAATTTTTGGAGCAGTGTTGTATGAAGCTGACATTTTATTAACTTTTTTACGTCGCCGAGAAGGGTGATGTGATTTACATTATCTGGGAGCAGTATCAGCCGCTGTGGGGACAGTTTTTAGTGACCAGTGATATGACTTCATCACTTAAACAGTGTAACATTTAGGCAAATTAAATTAATTCAAGATGTTGCTGGACCTGCTCTGACCAGGGATCGAATCCAGGCCCTAAGTCATAGTTTGCTTAGTAGTCAACGCGTTAACAACTTCAGCCAACACCATCCGCAGCAACTCGTATCGTAAAAAAAAAAAAAAATTGTGACTATCTGCTGCGTTCAAATTAATGGGTCGATTATGGAGCGGTTGCCATCCAGTTGCGTTGATTTTCTGGCAACCACAAATTTTCAGTTGCCAGATGGCAACGCAACTGAAGTTCGGTTGCTATCCATAATCGAGCCATAAATTTCTTTTCGTCACTAACCTGAATCCTCATACGTCATATCCTTTCTAGCAGGTTGTAATTAATTTTCTTCCGTTTTTTTTTTAATTTCTCTGGATACCAGCATAAGTCTGGATTTTTAGTGCTTAAAGACAAGACGTTCATACAGTTCTCAAAATTCTCTCTTTTCAATGTCCAATATCTTTAAAGTGTCAATTTCTTTTAAGTATCCCAGCATAGTTTTGTGACTTCAACAAATTCCTCGAGCAACACACCGATACGAATATCCTTTCTTAAGAAAATATCCTTTCCGATGGTAGTAAAATTTATATTTAATTGGTTTTAATCATCTTATCCAGATTCTATATTAATATTTACAATTGAACTAATTAATTTCCTTCAGAAACATGAAACATTCTTTTTTTGCATTAAATAGTTTTTATCGTTCTCCTCTTATTTTTCTAGTAACTCTCATATTTTTCTTATGCGCTTCTTTAGTTTTAATAACTTAAGAATAGAGTCAAGTTAAATATTCGCCAAGTTATAAAAAATATTTTAAATAAATTTCAATAACTTAAAGTATTTACAAAAGTTAGTTGTTTTTTTTTTTTTCTTTTGTCCTTTAAAAGTAGAGAGAAGAAGAAATTTATGTACATTTCCTGCCAGTAAAATATTTAACTTCTTTTCATAAAGTTGCTCCATTTACTTTTAAAAGTAGAAATTGGTTTTTGATTTGAATGAAATCTTTGATTTCAGGCAAATGTGAATTTATATTGTATGTTTTGCAAAAAGGGTTTTACAATAAATGCTAATATGTATTAATATTTATATATAATAAATTCTTAGTTAATGTAAATTATATATTTAGCGGTTAAATAAGTGTTGAAAACTAGTGAAAATTTTCGAAAATCTGTGTGACCTCACAAGTCTTTAGGCTGAAATATTTTAGACGGAAAGAAATTTTATCAAAATCTATTATGTGAATTTTTAAAAGAAACCGTTTTAGTTGTAAGACCCTTTAAAGAAATATTTTTTTTGTTCATAATTACAAGAATCGTTTTCAAACTTTTCTTTTACTTTTCCAGAAACTACTTTATCTCTTCTACCGCACATTTATCGTCATTATCATTATCATCAGCATCATTATTATTATCGTCATTGATACCTTTTATTCATTGGCTTTTTTCTCATTATTTGCTGAGGACAAAGTTATATCTACTATGCAGGGGTATGACTATACATGTTTGTGTATATATGTATATATATATATATATATTATATATTATATATTATATATATATATATATATGTGAAATAAGGTAAGAATAAGTTTTTCTTGCTGCAAAACATTTGAAAAACTAAGTCAAGTTGATATTTATTTTTTTTTTTTTTTTTGTTTTTTGCTCTTATCTTTTAACCGAAACCATTGAGAGTTGTCATACAGCCACTACAAAAATAATAAAAGTTATACCGACACTAATAAGTTCAAATGGAAATATATTTTAAGAAAAATTTATAAGTTCCTACGTATAAT
The DNA here is from genome assembly GCA_947311025.1 of Lypha dubia. NCBI lineage: Eukaryota > Metazoa > Arthropoda > Insecta > Diptera > Tachinidae > Lypha > Lypha dubia. Next base: position 16,234,008 of record OX371263.1, on the reverse strand, counting down.
ATTTATTATAGAAATTATTAAAATATTAGTATTAATAAAGCTGCTTCGGCAAAAAAATAATAAAACATTTTTATATTATTATTACGAATAAACGTAATTATTATTTGAACTTATATTGATTTACATATGAAAAGTAATATTATCAGGCTCAAGTTCAGTTTTATTGAATTAATGAAAATTCAAAATTACTAAGAGTTTTTTATGTTGGAAAATATTATTAGTTATATCCAATCAGTTTTTAGCAGAACGTATCAGTACTGATTTCAAGGCCGCTACACCTCTCATCAGCGTTCAATTGTCCATCTTCACAATTTTCGTAAAGTGGATACTAATTGAGAAGAATATCAACTATTTAACCAGTTTTCAACAGAAATAGAATATGAGAATTAATTTTTAATTCAATTTTTATTCTACAATGAAACAGTGCTGGTTAGTACGAAATTCCCTCATTACTGTTTGGAACTAATAATCAACACAAACTCATAGTCCGTTATCATCAGAGTATTCTACTTTGTATTTTAACGTTTTTGTTGTTTTTTAAGCTTTAATATTCGAATTATAAGAAGAAATACATATAATTTCTGTTCTATTCCCCAAAAAATAAAGTGAAAATATCAATGTGAGAAGTGAAAAAATTCCGAGGGAAATATTTATTCACGATAAGGAGAATTTTTTTCAGTGAACATTTTTCACGTTGTTATTACTGAATAAAATTTGTTTATGCGAGTTGTTCACGATTGCAAATACGTGAAAAGTGAATAATTCTTAAGTTTGCTCAAGAAGTTTAAAAGATTGTTTGTTCGATTTTGAAGTTTACGATTTTCAATGTCTTGCCGTCTGTTTTATTAATTTCAAATTTCACATAAGTCTCTCTCTTTTTTCACATGTTTTCAAATATGTATTATACATATATATTTTAGCAATGTTTTTTTTTTAGAATAATTTTTTTTCTAATGCTTCTCTATTTTAAATTGATACCAAGTCAGCATCTTTTCTCTATTATTTCGTAATTTCTTAGGATGCATGCTTTTTTCAAGAAAATTTGAATTTTAATTTCTCGAAATTTTAAAAAGTAATTGGAAGCAAAAATTAAATTTCCAATAGATTTTTAAATTTTTAGGTCCCTAGAACACTATTTGGTCTATGTAGGATGTGCGAGTAGTTGTATGTATGTATGTATGTATATATGGTTTTGAGGCTGAACCCACCCCGATGTAATACCACAAGAGAACATTAGTTGTTGTGTGACAACCCTCATCGAACAAAACAAAGGCAAAAATGCCTGCTCGAACTACCGCGTCATACATGTTGTTTGATACAACATTGATACAGACAGCGTTGCCATAATAAAAATGCAAATTTAGAAGAAAAAAACCTGATTTTCAAGTGAAAAAACTGCACGCACATAGAACAAAAAATAAATATAATTTATTTCATTTATTTTGTATACAAAAAAAAATTGCTTTATGTGCAAAAAAAAAAAAAACAACTTCAAAGCGGCTTAATGCTTCGAAAAACTACACTAAGTACAACGAAACTGACTGAAGCGAACCTTATTGCACATAATTGCGCCACTTTTTTTAAGTAATCAACACCAAATAAGACAAGTAAAAAAAACGAAAATAAAAGCAGTGCAAATTTGAGGTTTGACGTAAAAACTCACTTTTTTTAAACAAATTTATTTTCATTAATAGCCATGTAACAAGGAAATATGGGAATTAATAATGAAATATGATGTCGGGGCAAATATCCAGCTCTAGCACGTCGGCAAACGTCCGCTCTTTTTACAAAATTTTGAAACAAATTTTGCAACAAAGCTTCGCTTATCTTGTCAATGCAGCGCCGAATTTCATCTTTCGGAGCTTCAGATGTCCCCATAGAAAATAAAACAGCGGTGTTAAATCACAAGAACAAGGCTGCCAATTGATATCGCCAAATCGAGATATTACGTGGTCGGGAAATTTCTCGTGGTAGAAAATTTTCACAATTAAAATTCTTTGCTCAAGAGTGTAGCGTTCTATGGTTAAAAATTCACAACTGTTTACTAAATAAATGTCAAAGGATGACAGCTCAATTTTGGACATTTCATCATTTAACAGCCAATTTACTTCAAAACCTCAAATTTGCCCTCCTTTTATATAAAAAAATTGTCGCATTGCTGTCGACTATAAAGTTGTCTTTTAAGACAAAACTTTCGTGTCTGATGACATTTTTTTTTTATGATGTGGATTAGCATGAAACTCGTGTCTTTTTTGACTTGAAAGACCAAAAACGTTTTGTCTTTCGTTGGTGTGTTTGTAAATCTTTTATAGCTTTTTAACTGCAAATCGGTCAGGAACTCTGATACCTTAAGTTTTTTTAATATGAAATAATTTTAATTAAATTTTCAAAATTTTGAAAAATTTAAATTTATTATGTTCCGTATATATTGTGTACCGTTTTCACGTGTCATGTACACTTGATCACTAAAAAGAAAATAAATTTTACCCAATTATGAGCAAATTTTTCTTGTAAAACTAACGCTCGTATATTTTTTTGAACCAAAAACAGTACATTTCACTGAAATTTTTTTAAAAAGCAGTAAATCGATTTGGAAAAACAGTACTTTTCGCAGTATATATTTTATTCAATATATAAAAAAAAAATTAACAATCATTTCCATCATCTGAATCATTTCCATCAAAATCAGCTTTTGTTGTTTTGGATTTGTCGTTTGAAGCAATTTGAATAAGCAATGCCGGCTTCGTTTTGAGGTAATTGTAGAAATCAAAGCATTTGTACTTCAAACTACATTTGACGGTCAGAATCGCCTTTAATGTTTGCACATCTAATCGGGTTTTGTCTGACGTCCAAGTTTTGTTCACTGCAGAGAAGATTCGTTCCACTGATGCTGAAGTTCCTAGCAATAATTAAATATATTCAACGATCGTGGCCATTTCTTTGAATTCGCAATCGGCGTTATTGAGATGAAAAAATATCTCCAGTACGCAGTTTTTGATGTCGAAAAATAGTACAATACTGCGAACGTACTGATACGAGCCTCCTTAAGTAAAACCGATGTTGAGATTATAAAAGATTTTTGATGTTCAGGCCATATTTGTGCAATTTACGAGGTAAGTAAAAGATAGACATGATCTGCTTCTATTTAAACAGCTGATGCACTGAGGTGAAGGTTTTTAATTAATTTTAAGGTTTTAAATTATTTTTTATTATATTACTAGCTTATCCCGGTGTGCTTCGCTACCCCCCCGGGTTATAAAATAAAATTAAAAGTATTTATATATCCTATTGTGAAAATTTAATGACAATCGGTCCAGTAGTTAAAACTATATTACTATTTTTAATTTTCCTAAAAAGGGGCGTGGTCCCACCCACTTTTCTCCTGGTACGTATTCCAAATTATGCCAATACAATATGTACCAAATATCATCGACGTAGGTCAAAAAATGCCCAAAATATGGCGATTTAAATTTTTGGGATATATGGGAGGTATCACGCCCCTTTGTCCAATCCCGCCCATATTTGCAGCAGCACTAAAAAAATGCACACTGAACCGACATACAAAATTTTGTTCAAATACCATCATCAGGAGCAGAAATAATAGATTTTTAATTTGTGGTTTGTGTGAGAGGTACCACGCCCCTTTGTCCAATCCCGCCCATGTTTGCAGCAGCACTTAAAAAACGCACACCAAACCGACGTACCAAATTTTGTTCAAATACCGTTATCAGGAGCAGAAATAATAGATTTTTAATATGTGGTTTGTATGGGAGGTACCATGCCCCTTTTTCCAATTGGACCGAATTGTAAATCTAAACCACCCGGGGCGCCACCCAAACGCACGCAAAAAAATTTATGCAAATCGGTCCAGCCGTTTAGGAGGAGTTCAGTTACAACGCATGTACAGTAGAATTATATATATAAAGAGCCACGCCCCTCCGCCCCCAGGCCATTAATTTAAATAATAACTATCCTATCATCTAAGTTGGACCAAATTACATATATGTATATGCCAATTTTCATGAATATCAGTTGATGCGTTTTTGAGTTTATTCGAAACATACACAGTGACACGGATTTTTTTATATATTAAGATTTTTTTTATGAATGAGCCTTAAAATTTTCCGAAGTGTGATATTTCAATACTATTTACAGACATATTTTTCGATCTCTTCCAATTTGGAAAGTTTCTATTAATATTGGGTCATCATAACATTGGGAATAATATGAAATGTGTACTTACAAGCATATTTTATAACACCAGCTAATATTCTTTAAAATGGTGTTTAAACCTATGCGTGTCCTGTAGGATTTCTTTATTGAGCACATAATTGCATATGCGTAATCTTGATTTTTGAGCCTTAGCAAAAATTAAAAAGAATTTTTATTTTATATATGTATGTAGCAAAAAAACAAAACTTAAAATATATACCAAACATTATTCAGGAAGAGGAATAGAAGACTAAACGACAGCCGCCGAAGTGGAAGGTTTTTCAACATTTTTGTTATGTTTCGCCACCGCCTCTTGAGCTTTGCTCAAATTGATTTCACCCTGCATGGCGCGCGAACGCATTTCTTTTTCTACTGATTTATTAAGGGTTTTGGAAATGGCTTGTTTAATCTTTTGATTTTCGTTGAATTTTGACTTTTTTGCCTGGATTGGAGCATCTGTAAATAATGGTATATATTTTTATTAAAATATTTACACTTATTTTGAAAAAACTTACTTGAACGTCTCGTAAAGGCTGCTGAATTCTTTTGCTTTTGTTTCTTTTGAACATTGGCTGGTAATTTGGCTTTTTTAAACTTTCCTTGCGCCATTATTTGTAATTGTTTTTTATAAATTGGAACTTTAAAATGCGCTTATTTATTTATATTACAAATAAATAGCACTCGTATTTTCACCTGTGGTATTTTTTAATGAATATGTGTCAGTCATGTAAGTGCTGCCAAGTTAATTTATAAACATGTGTTACATGTAAAAATAGGTTGCCATACCTTAAGGATAAAAAAAGTTATGCTGAAACAGGGCCACTCTTATATATTAAAAATGTATTTATTTTTAAACACAAATGTAACGTATTGAATTTATAATTTTTTTTTTTTTTGGATTAGCTTATCTATATTCGGCAATTCATTGGTTGCTAATCCAACTCATCAGTATTGTTTTTAAACTTTAAATTTTCAATTTCAAAAATAAATAATCAATGTTATTTATTACTTCATAAAAAGAATATGTTACTAAAAGTTTTATATATCCAAGTTATTTTCAAATATGTACACTTAAAGAAAAATCAAAAAAAATCACTCGTATTTCGTCAATTAATTAATGGAGGTCTAATTGTATATCTACTATACCTCTTTATCTACTAACTTTTCTTTCTATCTACTTGGGCTGGGGGGCCAACTTTTAGACTTAATTATTATAATTCTTTTCTATTATTTTGTAATAATTTTTAAGTATTTAGTTATTCGGGAAACTGTTACTGTAATATATATTTTATTTGGCCTGATGTGGCTTTTTATATTACTTTGATTGAATAAATAAATAAATAATTCTGTGATGGTGTTTACAAGGCTAATCCACTTTACAGTTGGTGTCAATTCGACAACAAGTATTACATTGTAAGAACATTTGACATAATAGAATAAATAAGCTACAACTGTCCCTGTCAAAAACATTTCTTTTCTAATTACGAACATTTATATGAAAAAAAATTACTTTTAACTAATTAATTTATTTTATATGTATGTGTGAAGAATAACCCTGTCGGAAACAAAACTAACTTTAAAGTAACTTTAATATATGGAAATAACTATTTTAACATTGCGATGTCCTAGAAAGTAATCAGTTTTCTTTGCATTACTTGTAGCTAACTTTAAAGTTAGTTTCAAAAACTCATAAGGTAGTTAGTTAGTATACATAAAAAATAAATATATTTCGTTTTTATTTTATTTTCTCAATTCTATATTCAGTAGTTTTATAGTGATATTATTGCAATAATAAATTTTTCTTCAAATATTTTTTTCACCGATGCTGTGCTGGGACATGAACCACAGGTCGTTGGATTAATAGTCTACGCGCATACCACTCAACTAAGGTACCATTTAAATATTGACAGCAACAAGTAATGAAATACTTGAAATAATTTTAAGAGTTCCTAAATGAGTAAATTTGTTGGCGCTCACCATATTCAGTTATAAATGAGAGTATATATATATATATTATATATATGTATATATACTCAACTTACTAATTGATTTTGGTTACGTTCTGCATTGTATTGTGGTTAGCTTTATAGTTAGGCTTGGAAAGTCAATTTAAAAGTTAGATTTTCTTGTAGTTAGCTACTCATTTGACGACAGGGAAATTAGTAAATGGCTTGGCGCTGCCACCTGAATAAATGCACTTTGGGCGGTCGTATAAGCCAAAGTGCTGCCAAGCACTTTAACATATGTACGTTTCATTTAAAATTTTGCTTAGCATACATTAAGGATGATGTAGAGTTCATCACGTAATACTGGGCCACTCATATATTGGAAAAATGGTTAATAATCAGGGGCCAAATCACCGCATACGATATCGAACAAAATTTTATCGAAATTTTTCATTTTGGCATACGATATCGAATGAATTGTATCGTAATTTGACACATCGTATGCCATAATTTGCTTATTCGACACGTATCGTAATGTTATTTGATACGATAGGTTATTCGATATCGTATGCGGTGATTTGGCCCCAGGTCTGCTGCAATACATATTTATTTAAACAAATATGTAACGTAATAAAGTTTTTAAGCTTTTCTCAATTGAACACAAATAGAAATATCGTTTTTATGCGCTTCAGCAAAAATTTTATTTAAATGTTTTATTATTTCGTGTATAATATTCACAATAATCATATAGAGAACTTGAATGAACCATTCCCATCTGTTTTCACTATACATACATCATACCAAAATTGAAAATTTCACCCATTATTTGTGTCCACAACAAACCTTTTAACCCTTTCTTTGGCAAAAGTGTTTTTAACATTTATATTCTTTATTAAATAAAACTAGTGATTTGTCTTTTAACAGCTTATTTTATTTATTATATGATAATTATTGTGTTTATATTTCTAAAACAAAAAAAAAACGTATTAGTTTTATTCTTTTTTTTATTAAACACTCAGTTAAATTAAAAAAATAATAATAAATTAAGCAGATTAATACTCAAATATGTAACTTAAGATATCAATTTAAACAAAAATAATTATAAGCCAATCCAATATCTATATGTTTGTATGTATGTATAATTGCAACATTTACATTTTAATAGAAAACTATGCTCATAAATAACTATGTCATTTTTACTCTTTTTTTTTTTTTTTTTTTTGATTATAAATGGATTTTTAAATAAACATTTTATTAACACATTTTAAATTATTTAATATGATAAAAATTATTTAAAGTAGTTTTAAACAGCGTTTAACAAGTGAAAAGTTTTTATTAGCATTGAATGCTAACTACCTAATTCGTGGTAAGATAGATTTTTATTTCCATTTAAATTCTTTGATTTTAAAATGATCAACATATAGCCCGCACATTAACTAGAGCAATCGTTCTATGTTATAAAAATATTTAATAAAAGTACAAGAGACTCACAAATAATGTATGCATATTATTCTTGCTTAAGCTCCAGAGTATTTTTAAAGTTTAATTCATTGTTTGTTGCTCTTGTAATATGTATATTATCGTCTTTTTTATAATAAATTAAATAGTTTTATTTTGTAACTTTTTGTTTTTGCATGTTTGCAATATAAAATTTAACTGGTCAGTTTGCCGACTATAGTCCCAGTTACAATTAATCCTATTATCACAGCAATTGCTAAAAGTATTAAGATTTTGCGACGATAGCTCTGACGTCTTCCGGCAGCCTTGGCTAATTCATCACGTCCTAATTCAACTTCGCTAGCAGTGTTTTCAATGCTTGTCTCAATGCGTTCTAAAATAAAAAATATATAATATATAAAAATAACATGTGTAGGAAAATAAATTAGATCCAAGAGAAAGTGAATTAATTTCACTGAGTGAAAGAGTGGCGTCAACAAATGTGAACAATAAGAAAACAAAAGTGTATTTAACATATGGAGAAAAATGCAAAAAAAAAAAAAAAAGATGAACTAGAGGACACTTTTTGTATATGGCGGGCTAATTTAGTTGGGTCCTGCTGTCACAAACCCTATAAACCTTTTAATTTCAAATCATTCTTAACTTGATGTCAAGTCTATGTGTTTACTGGGTTATTAAGTATTTTGTTGTCACGTAGAACGAAAAAAAAGCCAATAAATATATCATGTCTGCGGTTTTCAAAAAAAACGGCTGCAAAAATTTATTACTGCCTGCTTTCTAATACTGCGGTAAATATTATATAAATACATACATACATACAAGTTTATATATATGTGTGTGTATATATAAAAAATTTTCCTCTGCAAGAAGGAAATAGAAAGCATATTATTCGATGTTTTTTGATACAATTTCACTACAAATTTCTGGGAACTGTAAGAGATGTACAGCCACAGCTTTTGTTGCTACAAAAAAAAAAAAAATTGATAAAAGCAGTACTTTTTTTATTCTCCTCAATTCATAAAATGTTAATTAAAGTTCAACAAATTTTCATTGTTATCAACAAAAAAAATTAAATTGTTATTGTTATTGTTCAGGTTTGTGAATCAGAGTCTCATATACGATACATATGATCAAGTTTTCACTTACCAACTTCTTCACCCTGTGCCTGCACCAAATCAGTAATTTTACGCATTATTTTATTAACATCCAATATATCCGCTTCCACTTGTTTTATTTGTCTTTCACGATCCACTAGCATATCATGTTCAAATTGCATTTGTTGCTGTTGCAATTGTTGTTGCCTTTGTATTAACTCTTCTGTATCGGCCACACGATCATCTTGCATTTGTGCCAACTGCGGTTGTGTATACGTTTGACGCATTGCCTGAGCTATGCGTCTTTGGGTTGTTGAATATCTTTCTACAACGCTGCGAAAATCATTTGTTAACTTTTCCAATTGTAATTTTTGTTGTTTATCACCACGTCTAACAATTGCAGTCAGACGTTGCAAATCAATGGTGGTAGTTTCAATGCGTGAATTACTTTTGGTATGTATATCATGTACTTTATCACGTGTCGATTGTTGATCTCGTGGAGTGCCAAGTATTTGTAGAATCTTCTCCAGCTGTTTTGAGGAAGAGTTCACAGCCTGTATATTGTGTGCAATATCCTCGCTAAGTGACATAAATTCAGTTGGACTAAAGCCAGAAAAGTTAACATCGGGTATGTTGTTCGACGATGTCATCATGTTGGTGCTCGACGATGAAGTGGCACCATAATCGCGATGTGTTGTTGCGCCATTATTGAGATTTTGAGACATCTTGAAAATATCTCAATTTTATTTTATTTCAAGACCTATAATCTGAATTGATTTTGTATATTCTTTTGTTGTTATGTATTTTTTTTTTTTAATTCAAGCTAAAATTGTAATCATTAAAAAGAACAAAAGAAAATATACATTAATTTGAGTTAAAGATAATTGGATTTTTAAAAGAAATATGTTTGCAAGCGCACAAATATCAATAATTAGACGAATTAAACAATATAAACTCTTTATAGCAATAAATATGAAATACATACATACACTCTTAATTATCGTTACTGGCCCCTGCTGCTTCGTATTTATAACAAAGTTTTTAAAGCAATTTTTATAAAATATAAAAACTTCCAGTCAACTGTTAATGAATCATCCATCCATTGAAATGAAATGTGTTTTTGATTTACTTGCTTAAGCTGAAAGTGCAATAACTTTTTTCCATAGATTTTAATACAAATTTTTATATGTTTGTGGTATGGAATTTAATACTCATGAAATATAAACGAGTCTTATTTATTAATGTTGTCAAGGCACATAAAAATAGTTTGATTGTTTATTCATTTCTATGAAACTTTCTAACGTTTCTAGAGTTCATTACTATATTGAGAACTTGCAGAGCAATTGTTTTAGGGCTTCTCACAACGTCTCATGAAAGAGGTAAGTAAACAAGAAGAATTCTTTTAAAATCATGTACATACATATGTGTGTACATACATACATATGTATGTGACGTGATCGATACGGTTTAAGAAAATGTTTGAATTTTTACTTAAAAGATAAGCAAATTGACATCAATATTTTCAAAATGATTTTTTATATCATGCTTTGTAGCCACAATTTCTGTACATGCCACAAAAATTCAATTTATGTTTCCAACGAAGATTTATCCACATTTTTTAACCACGGAATATTGAAAATTATGTATGATACTTTTATAGCAAAGGAACTTGCAACATTATTCCTATTTAGATTCGGTGAATTTACCCCCAATACTTTTACTTATTAAAAGAAGTTTTGTTTAACACACTTCCAATATACCAAATAAAATTTAATATATTATATGCAAGGCGTTTTGTTGTTAGGCGTTATTGCAACATACATAATGCAACAAACACACCAATAAACAATAACATTTAATATAAGCATGACCATCGACAGAGCTGAGCATGGCAGGCAAAAGTGGAATCATACATACATACTTATTTGCATATATTGAAAACAGTCTGACGTGCTACCAATTAAGAGAATTTCGGGCGGAGCAGAAATCCAGGCAAAGAAATAAAAATTTAAAAAGATATATGTACATACATATGTGTGTACAGATGTATGTACGTATGTAGCACAAAGAGTAATCACTTACCTTCCTTTGTATTATACACTAGAAATTTTGTTTTCTATACCTAAATGATTTTTTTACATTACTTTTTCTTCTAAATTATGTATGAAAAGTTTAATTAATATTCGTTTTTTCTTTGCAAAGGATAAAAAACTACACAAACTAATTACTGCTGGAAAAACACCAAAAACACACAATAAAACGCAATTGGAAAATAAATAAAAAATTGACAATTAACAAACCAGCTGTTTGTGGTCAGAAGTGCATTGTTAAAACAGAGCTTACCGGATCGCTGCAGTGTATATTTACCTCAGTTGAAGATGCCATATTTAAGTAAACATGTATAATAATAATATACGCATTGAAACAACTTTATGTTTTATGGTCCTTATTTTTGCCAGATTTTGAAGTTCTCATGAAAGGCATGGCATGTTCAAAACACATGTAGAGCATTCCGCTTAACTTTACTTTTCCCATACTTTCCAGATTCGAAGAAAAATTTAATATAAGATAGTACTTAGATATGGATATTTTTGTTCAAATATTGTGACAATTTTAACCATATTTCAAATAAAATGGTTGTTGGTGAAACATAACTGATAAAGGACATGGGATTTTATTGGAAAAAAAAAACTAGTATATATAAAGATATATTAAAATCAACCCACAAAGGTAAAAATACATATAAGATTATAAAGTAAATAACATAATTTTTATTTGTTATATATTATTACAAGCATTATTTTAAAATCGTCCAATTACAAGGTTTTCAAATACAATTGGATCCATTAGAATATCCTTCCAAAAACACTACAGATATACATCAAACTGAAAAAACTGGCACTTGACCGAGTCTGGTAGCACTACTTAATCATAATGTTGAATTTAAATTGTTATTCTCATCTTCTTATTGTAATAACACCTCTTAAAAGTGATAACACAATTATATTCTGTGATTAAAAGATTAGCGTGTTTGTAAGTTTGCTGTGCGTTTTTCTAAAAAAATATTTTATTATTTTCATTTACTTGTGCTACACATAAATTTGATGGCTTTTCCTACATTAGGAGCACAACAAGGTATATTATTAATAATATGCGTTATCGAACTAAAATGTTAAACAACAATTTTTTATACGCACATAGAAACCAATCGGAAAATTTTGGAAGACTTACAACTTAAACGGCAACTTTTACAAAAGGGTGTTAATCCAGTGGCTGATATTAATCTAGGAACCGGTCTTACAACACCTCTTAACCAGGTATGAAAATATTGTTAATGCTAATTATGTGAGAAGTCAATAACAGTAACTACATAAAATAGATGCCTACTACACAGCTATTGAGTCAAACAACGGATTTTCCGCAGACAAGCAGTGCTATAACGGTGCCACGATCAGTATTCAATCCTACAAGTGCAACTACATTAGGCTATTTTATAAGCCAGGATTCTCATTACGGCAACTCCTTTATACCCGTTCTGCCCAGATTGGATCCAATACCTGCCAATCATACTACCAAATAGGTTTAAATTTCAATATACTTTTCAATTAAAATAGCTAAAGTTTCTGTTATGGCACGCATGAGAATGAAAAAACTAGAGGAATATTTGTCGGGAGTAGATGATTTCGAGAACCCAAAAATCAAATTAGAACAATATCCGACTCCTCCTCATATAGCTAGTTGTGTTTTGTATAACATACAGGTAATTCTTTGCACGAGAAATAAATTGTTTAGAAATATTTTTGTAAAATGTTTGGTATCTATTGCAGGCCCAGTTTGAAGATTTAGAAAATAAGTTAGTCGGAGATCTAGGCTCCGGCTGTGGCATGCTCAGCATTGGCTCATTTCTTTTAGGTGCTCAGCTTACTATCGGCTTTGAATTGGATGCGGATGCTATAGATGTAATATATTCTTAAATATTTGCATTTTGTAAATAAAATGAAATATAGTTTCTATCATTCTTTTAAAGATTTTTCGTTATAATATCTGTGAAATGGAACTGCCATCCGTTGACTGTGTTCAGTCTAATGTTTTGGAACTGCCAGGCACTAAATTGGAAAATTGCTTTGATACTATAGTAACAAATCCGCCGTTTGGTACAAAAAATAATACCGGCATGGATATGCGTTTTATAGAAACTGGTGTACATTTAGCCACACAAGCTGTTTACTCGTTACATAAATCTTCAACAAGGTAAATTTTTCAAGGAAATCATTCATCAAATCATATATTTTATTTACCATGGCCTGGAAAATTACTCCCAGTTTTCTTTTTAAAGTTATAATTTTTTTCAAGATCAAGATATATTCAGGTATATAATGAAAATTGTTTTCGAAGTTGTGATGCTCACTTCAATATCGTTTTCATATCGATTTTACTTCAAATCGTATTCGATTTCATTTTGTTCTATGAAAAATTCAACAGAAAAGGGTGTGATCGAAAACGAAATTTAAATTTTTTTAACTATTTCAAATCGAGCGTTTAAAAACTTTTTAAGTATTTTTTTTGTCTCTAATAAATTATAAGGAATATAAAACAAGCTGTAGAAATCACGAAAATGGCGAAAAATCGCCAAATCTTAAGTAAATGTAAAAGACTATAGAACGCAATACTGATTAAAAACTTCGCAAAATTATACCATTTGCCATAATTTTGATTAAAAACTTCCAAAACTTTGAAAAAATCAAAACATAAGCATTAAAAATCGACAAAATGGTGAAAATTTAAAATTAAAAGATTTGGAAGCAAATGCCAGAAAGGAAAAACTTTGGAAAAGTTGCTCCTGTCGCAAAGAAAAAAAAAAAAAAAAACGAGAATTGGCAGGAATTTTCCAGCGGACGGAGGTCACACAAAACTACTTATGTAAATAGATTCCGGTAACAGCGTTAGGTAAAATTTTAAAACTGCAAAAATTTAATAATTTTGCGTCAAATATTTAATTATTTGTTAATTATTCGGTCTTTATATGTTCAAAAATAAATTTTATTTAATCACTGGCCTCGAAAAAGAGACATGTGTGGTATTGAAACAAAAATGAATAATGAAATCGATCCGATTTCCTTCACACCTAAAAGTATTTGATTCGATTTAAGTCTTTTCATTTCAAATCGAAACGATTTCTATCACATACCTGAATATTGATGGCTTAATATAAAATGGTCGTATCTCGTTTTTTTCCAAATATTTTTTTTTACATGTACCGGTAGATAATACTAAAATACACCTCCCTTATAAAAACAAACAGATTTACAGTAATTAAAAAAAGCCCTAACTCATTAAATAAAAAAAAATAAAAAATAAAACAGAATTGAATTTGTTGGCTGTTTTAATAAAAATCTGCTTCAGAAAAAAATTTTTTATAATTATTTCAGATTTTATTGAGTTTTTTCCTTCTCCTGTAAAGTAGCTAAAAGTTGAGATACGACCTTTCTATATTAAGCCATCGATATGTATGTATATTCGCTTTTTTTTTCAAATAGAAAATATTTATTAGTTTTTTCTCTTGTTTTTATACCATTTTTTTCAGAGACTATATTCGAAAAAAGACTAAAGAATGGAATGTCAAGGGTCATGTGGTTGCTGAACTTAAATATAATTTAGAGGCCAGCTACAAGTTTCATAAAAACAAATCTGTAGACATTGAAGTCGATTTTTGGCGTTTCGATGTAGCCGATAAAGAAATCTAAAAGATCATTTTTGAACTTATATGTTTTTTGTTTTGTGTGTATAGAAAAAATTAATTCCAAGAAAAAAAAACTATTTATTGTATTAATTTACAAAACATGAAACTTAAAGTATATGAAATGCATTTAAAACAAAGCTAAATAAAATTTATGTAATATTTTAACAAAAACAATTTATGTAAAATTATAAAAGAATTCTGTAAACATATAGAAAATTACTCAACATTGAAAACTACACCTTGAGCACAGGCCAACTCTCCCGAATGATTAACCGTAATAGTGGCTCTCTTGCAGTATTGCTTCCAGGCATCCGAACCAGATTCTCGGCCACCACCAGTATGTTTTTCACCGCCAAACGCTCCGCCAATTTCAGCACCATTCGTTGTTGTGTTAATGTTAACAATGCCACAGTCAGAACCTTGGGCACCAATCCACTTAAATGCCTTCGATATATTTTCCGTGAAAATTGCCGAAGAAAGACCCTGTTCAACTTCATTGTTCCATGCAATTGCTTCTTCAACCGATTTACTTTTCAAGATATAAACAATAGGAGCAAAAGTTTCACGATGAACTAAGGCAGAATCATGAGCCAATCCAGTAATAATGGTGGGTTCTACAAAGAAACCTTCACGTGGTATAACTTTACCGCCAAAACTTACTTTGCCGCCAAGTTTAACAGCTTCAGCAATAGTGTTTTTGTATCCATCAATATTTTGCTGTGAATGAACCGGTCCCACTAATGTGTTGGCCTCCAATTGATGGCCAATACGGGATAAAACTTGCTGATATTTACCGGTAAGTTCTTTAACAAAAGTATCATATAGTTTTTCGTGTACAATAATACGTCTAGTGGTGGTACAACGTTGACCCGTTGTACCAATACAACCGAAAAGAGCCGCATCTAAAGCCATTTTAAGATTAGCATCTTCGTTTATAATCAACGCGTTATTTCCGCCCAATTCCAAAATAACCTTGCCAAAACGTTTTTGTACCTCTACACCGACATCGCGTCCTGTTTGACAACTGCCGGTAAAGGAAACTAATTTGACACGGTTGTCCGTTACCAATTTTTTGCCTACATCAGTGCCACCTTGACATAAGGTGGTAATGGCTGGTAAATTGTTGCGTTTTAAAACGTTCGCTACAATTTTGGTAGTGGCTACGGATACCAAGGCAGTGCTAGGGGCACCTTTCCACAAAACACTGTTGCCGCAGGTCTTAAAAGCACAAAAAAAAAAATAATTTATAAATAATTTAAAAATAAATGAAATATTTTTTTTTTTAATTATGCTCTCACCAAAGCAATGGCAGCATTCCAGCCAAAAACTGCATTGGGAAAATTATAAGCTGATATAACACCCACTAAGCCCAAGGGACGCCAGGCTTCTAAAATAGTATGATGAGCTCTTTCCGAATTAATCATTTGTCCGGCATAGATGCGTGACAGGCCCACAGCATAGTCACAGATATCAATAAACTCCTGCACCTCTCCCTGACCTTCACTATAGATTTTGCCCACCTCCAAACTTACCAGTTTTCCCAATGGTTCTTTATATTTGCGCAACTCATCACCAATTTGCCTTACGATTTCACCTCTTACCGGTGCTGGTATTTGACACCATTCTTTGTATGCCTCCACACCTGCCATAATGGATTCTTCCATTTCTTTTACAGTTCCGGTACGTACTGAAGCAATCGCTTTGCCTGTACCAGGATCATGGGAGGTAACAACATCTCCTGAACCTTTCCAGGTGCCAGTAAATACACCGGGATTTTCACGCTCCAAGCCAATATCTTTCAAGAACGAATATTCTGGAGTATCAATTAAATAGTTACTGGCTCTCACTGGCGAACTAATGTGTAACAAAGCGATTTTTTGAGTTTGTTGGAAAGATGAAATTTTCCTAAGAACTCCAACAGCACGACATAGTTGAGACATACTAAAAAAAATAATGTGAATTTAAAAGGTTCCATTTTATTAAGAACTTTATTAAATATTAATATTTTTTTAATGTGGTGTTTACGTGAATGAATGAATTCACTGCTTAAAAGTTTTGGCGGACATTTTTTTTTAAATTTTGCAATACTTTTTTTTCATTTGTTTTTTCATTCACTCGTTTCAATTAAATTCGATAAACTGCAACTTTGCTTACACCAGTTATCCAATTTATAAGAAAAATTATTAATAAATGAGAAATTATTATTATTAGGCTTAAGTTCAGTTTTATTGAATTAATGAAAATTCAAATTACTATGAGTTTTTTTTATTTTTGAAAAACATTAGCATGTACAATCAGATTAGCAGAACGTGTCAGTATACCGATTTCAAGGCCGCTACACCTCCCATCAGCGTTTGTTTGTAAATAAAAATTGAATAAAAAGGAATCATAACAATTCACGTATTCTAATTCTGTTGAAAACTTCGTTCAATAGTTAATATTCTTCCCAATTATTATCCACTCAATTGTAAAAATGGACAAACTAACGCTGATGAGAGGTGTAATAATATAAAATAAAAATTATTAATCTTTTAACAGTTTTGTGTTTTCGAACAAAAATTATGAAAAAAAAAATAACATTTGAATATTTAGAATAAAAACAAAAACGAAAATTTTGATATTATTTTTTTTTATTATTCGCCTTGATTTTTATTAGTTTCAATTGAAATTATGTTCGAAAGAATTTTTCTTTCGAATTTAGTTCTCTACACCGTAAGTTTATTGTTGTTCGTATTGAAAGTAAATGCTATAAGATGGAATCTAAATTTTATTTAATCAAAATAGTGTTTTATCTAATGAATTACTATTTTCACATAAATTCTTAACCCCTTTTTATTCATAAAAAATATTCAATCGATTTCAAATCTATTTTAAGAACAATTTTTGTATTGAAATTTTGTACTATTTCATTTTTTAAGAATACTTCCAAAGTAAATTAATTTTAATATAAATCCCATAATAAATTAATGATAATAAAAACACACCCATAACGCAAATAATAAATAAACATGAAAATGATTAGCGAAAGTGGGTACGTATAATATCGATAACACCTTTCGGGCAACATGTTTATTGAAGATCGTTTCTATAGATTAAATTTACAATATTTGCTATGAAAGCAATGCAACATAAAAAAGTTAATACAGAAATCTTTAACGCATCGGGTGCTTTTTTGCTGCGCAAGTTTTTATAACTGAACTCTCGAAATGCCTAAGAAGTGTTTAAAGATTAAAAACTGAAAAAAGTTTAACTATAAAAATTTTCAGAATTCAAATACGTGATTTCGAAATAAGTAATCTTATGTGTCTCAGATGATCAAATCATACGAAACTAAAAATTTCAAAGTTCTTGTAGACTTGAGGACTTGAACTCCCTTTTCGAACGCATTAGATAATAAATTCGGAATCAGCCAATTAGCCTCTAGTTGTCGTGAAATTTAGTAGCATTTTATTTTAATCGTACCACCTTTAGACTTCAAATCGGACTTGAAAGAGAAATATAAATAAATGGAAATTCAAAACGAACCTTTCGAAAATATCCGAAAAACGTCAATTAGTAAAGTTTTACCACCTTTAGACTTCAAATCGGACTTGAAAGAGAAATATAAATAAATGGAAAATCTAAATCGAACTTTTCGAAAATACGCGAAAAACGTCAGATAATAAAGCTTTACCACCTTTAGACTTCAAATCGGACTTGAAAGAGAAATATAAATAAATGGAAAATCTAAATCGAAATTTTTGAAAATACCCGAAAAACGTTAGACAAAATTTTAATATTCTGGGGGCAAATCGATATCGATCGAAATTCCCATTATAATTGTATTGAATTTCGGTCGTTGTCGATTTTCCTCGATGTCTTATAATCATTGAAATTTCGAAACTAATTTCGAAATTTTCAATAAGTAGTAGGTTAAGTTAAAAATCGTGCTGCAGCAAATAATTATAAATAATTTAAAAGAAGATTCAAATTGCGAACATTTCGAAAAATATTTTGAGAAATGATGGATGGCATTTATAAAACATACGCTTAAAAATCAGCCCAGTAAATTTAAAAAAAAATATTTTGATAGCAAGGAAAAAAGTACCAAGTGCTCTTGAGTAAAGTGATAACGAAAAACTAAAGAAAGATAAATGAAACAAACTCGTTAGTTTAATGAAATTTTTAATCTAATACATTTTTTTTTGTATAAAAAATAAAGTATTTCTTCATAAAAAAAATAACCTGCAGACAAATCAATATTAAAGATAGAATTAAGATGTAATTTTAAACTAAAATAAAACATTTTTAAGGATTATTTTGGTCATAAATTGACATTAAAATCATATCGTTTGCTAAAACTAAAAGAAAAACAACTTAAATTAAACAACAACAATTTAATATAAACTTGTGCCCAATAACAGCACCACCACTCTCACTCACTTGATAAGATTTTATTAAATAAATATTTTTTTTTTCAAGTAAAAAATTTAATTTTTATTTATTCTTCCACCCAGCACGACGTTTTGATAACAACTAAATAGCTTTGCTAGAGGTATTCTTTCAATCCATATTCGTTTGTAGTGGGTTCTTATCAGTTAACCGGCTTTTGCAAAATTTTTTTTAGAGATCTTTTTAAAATATCTTTTCAATACGTTGTAATCTCTCTCTCGCTCTTCTGTATATTGTACTCTCATAAACTTTTACAATATTTATTTAAAAATATATTGCATTCTACTTATCTTTCATTGCGCACACAATAATTGAATACAAGATGTGTAGAATTAATCTTGGATTAATATTTGTACGAGGGTTCCTTAATAATTACAGTAAAGTAAAATAAATGGATTTGGATAAAATTTGGTATATTACCTGGTATTTTACCCAGATTAAATTATAGGGTACTTTTTAGAGGTTAAAAAAATAGGGGACACATTGGTACTTTTGGTACTCTTTATTTTTTAAGAAAATTTTCCTTCCATTAAAACTCAGAATACTTTCTGCGATATGAAGTTGGAAAAAGATGGCACCTTTGGTACTGTTGATTTTGGTATTTTTTGTTGTTTTTAATCTGGTACTTTTGGTACTGTTGACTTTGCTATTTCTTGTTTTTTCGGCCAATTTGGTATGCAGATGGCTTATGCCTTTATTTACATGTAGTGTGAACGAAGTATTTGATACAGATTAATATATAGAATAAAAAATATAAAAAATAAAAACCGGATAAATTAGTACTTTTAGTACATTCTATAGTGTACTAATACTTAAAAAGTTTTTTTTTTAATTAAAATTCTTTTTTAGGACTGAAATATAAACTGATACTGTTGGTACTTTTTTTTAATTTTGGTGTTTTTTTTGCTTTTGGAATTTTTTTTCCTGAGAAACGCTCTTAATGGATTTGGATGAAATTTGGTATACGGAAAGCATGTGACCCATATTAAAACATAGCGTACTTTTTAAGGTAAAAAGGGACCAATTGCTAAAAAATTGATAAATTGGTAGTTTGGCACCTTTTGTTTTCGTACAAATATTTTACAAGTTTTTTTTTCTTATAAATTAACATACTTTCTGGGGGCTGAAATAAGAAAATAACTGGTACTTTTGGCCCTTTTTTAATGTTTGGTGCTTTTTTACTTTTGGAATTTGTTTTCTTGAGAAATTTCCTTAATGGATTTAGATAACATTTGGTAGACGGATAGCATGTGACACAGATTAAAACATAGGATACTTTTTAAGGGAAAAAAGGGACCAATTGGTAGTTTTGGTACCTTTTATTTTTTACTATTATTTTATAAATTGACATACTTTCTTGCGGCTGAAATAAACAAATTATACTTTTCGTACTTTTTCACTTTTGGCGCTGTGGTACTTTTTCTTTTGAGAAACTTTCTTAATGAATTCAGTTGAAATTTGATAGACACAGATTAAAATAAATAGTTTAAAAGGTAAAAAGGTGACAAATTGGTACTTTTGGTACTCTTTTCCTTTTTGTGTCTTTTTCTTTTGGTATGTACTTTCTTTTATGAGAAATTCTCTTAATGGATTTGGAAAAAACTTTGGTAGACGTATAGCATGTGACCCTTATTAAAGCATCGGATACTTTTTATGGGAAAAAAGGGATAAATTGGACGATTTGGTACTTTTTGTTTTTTTACTAACGTTTTACAATTTTTTTCTTATAAACTAACATACTTTCTGGGGGCTGAAATAAGAGAAAAGCTGGTACTTTTGGCACTTTGTTAATTTTTGGTACTTTTTCACTATTTTCTTGAGGAATTTTCTTATTGAAATTAGATGAACTTTTGTTGACGAATAGCATGTGATCCAAATTAAAATAAATATTGCTTTTTAGAGGGTATAAAAGAGACGAATTTGTACTTTTGGTACTTTTTGATACTTTATTTACAAACATTTTTTTTCCATTAACACTAAGAATACTTTCTGGGGTATAAAATTAGGAAAACCTGGTACTTTTGGAACGTATTTTTTTGGTACTTTTTTGTTTTTTCGATAGTAACGGGTAAAAGCTAGTTTGTAATAAGTACATACATACATATGTATAGAATTTATGAATTACTATTTTCTTTCATTTCTATTTTTCCATTGTGAAGTTATTATTTTGATGTTTTGAAAGAACGGCAGTGGTAAATTTTTCGAAAAATGAAGAAGAATATGCTTTTGATGCCATAACAACCAAATAGTTTTGTTAATTCAATACCTAAAACTTTTAAATACAATATTGAATACTATTAAACTAAACAAAAATTTAGGTGCAGTGAAATATTAAAAGAAAAAAATAATAAAAAATGGAGGTTATGGAAGAGGGAAATCTTATGGACCGTGTTCCGGTATTACTACAAAGGGATCTACAATATTATCAGGTCTTGTTAAATATCGATATATATTATTAGAACTTTATATATCATATTAAAATCAGTATAACATTTATTTCAGACGCATCAGTGTGTTTTGCAAGAACGCTTGTGTCTGGGTGTTGTGGGTGGTAAATTGGATTTTCCACGTTATGCATCTTTTGCGGCCATTAAAATTATATTATGGTGGGAGGATGAATATTTTGCATCATATAGAAAACATTCGGGCTTATTGCACACGGAAAAGGAATTGAATGAAGGAGACTTTGTGAGTTCATTCGAATTTCTGGAAGATATTCAGGGGCCAAATTACGGCATTCGATATCGATCGAAATTTACATTTAAATTGTATTGAAATTTCGATCGATATCGAGTGCCGTAATTTGGCCCCAGGTTTTGTAAATTAGTGACGAAAGAGAAATATATACTCTCTCTCTCTCTCTCTCTTTTACTCTGTCTCTTCTCCAATATTTAAAATCAAAGGATGCCCAAGAAAACTTATCTAGTATGATTTTTGATAGATCGGCATAAAATTGTAAATCATAGAGAGAGAGAGAGAGAGGGAATTAAGGCCGACAAATTTTGGGCCTTATTACGGTACTCAAGTCGAACTCGACTGCTTTAATAGCTTAAAGAAAATTTTATTTTATCTATATATGTATTGTTGTTTCAGTTTTTATAAAAAATTATTTAATTTTCCAACATTTCGCCACTTTCTTGTGTGTGTGACTTTTTAGAATTAAGAAAAACGATTCGTGTTTCTAGTACAACATTCGAAATCGTTTCAAAAACCAAAATAAGGCCCATTAATCTTGCTCCCGTTAGACGCAGGACACACTTACCTAAACTTATCCAAAAGCTTTTCTTTACAGAAATGTTGGCCCCAATGAAAAATGGGCTCAAACTGAAAATAAAAAAATGGGCTGAAAAACTGAAAAATTAAAAATGTCCCAGAACTTAAAAATAAGAAATTAACTTTGGGCACATTTTTACTTTTTTTTGGCTTGAGACCATTTTTCATGAAGTCAACAAATTTTTATATTGAAAAAAAAAATTCGTGCACGAACAGGAATAGACCAAATTTGAAAAATGGTCCCAAACTAAAAATATCAAAATGGGACCAAACTGAAAGATAAGGAAAAAAAATGGCCCAAATGAAAAATAACCTCAAAGTAAAAAAAAGTAAAATTGCCCCAAGAAAATAGGAAAAATGGACGCATAATTCGTGTTGTTTTTATTTTCAATACAAATTAAGGGCATTTTTTTTGTATTTTTGGTTTGAAAGCATTTTTCATGGGAGTCAGAAATTTTTATATTGAAAAAAAAAAAAATTCATGCACGAACAGGAATAGACCAAATTTACATTCGATTATTTAAATTGTTTTATATTGTAGTCCTCCGTGGTGGTCAAAAGTTCTGATCCAGATAAATTCGTTAGTCTTGTTACCAAATCGGCTGATTTGCTTTTGGAGCATTTGCATGTCCTCTCACAAGAATCTTTGGATCATGCTGATTTATCTGTACTTACAGCCACAATAGGGGCAGCAGCTTTAGTTCGCAACTGTTTAAATGTCTATTTGCAAGCGGCTTCAATTAAAATCTGCCCGCCTAAGGGTGATGAGAAAGGTGGCGCTCTAAAAATCTCTCTTAAACAATACTCCCAATTATCGGAAGCTCTAGCAGAACGCCTATTGGATCTACACTGTCGTCTTCTTTTGCTCTATATAGTACAAGATGCTGATGCCTTACATTGGGAAGATAACGAAGCATTCTTTGAATCTGAACGTGGTTCGTATTGTATACAAATGTGGTGGTTGTATATGTACGGCACCAAAGATGATTTATGGAATTCGGTGCCCCCGAAAATGGCACAACGCATATTTGGTGGTATGCTTAATGAAACCTTGAGTGTGCTGACGGTACGTTATTCTCAAATTACCACCAGTTTAGCTCGCGCTCAATTACACTTGTGTGATATTTGTAATTTATTATTTTGCATTGCCGAATTATTGCCGCATGTTTGTGAGAGTGGTGAGGCTTATGTGGGTAAGTTTTAATTAAGCTTTTTCAATTCATAAATATTTCATATTTATGTATGTTTACTTGCTTGTTTTTTTTTTTTTTGTATATTTTTGTTGTCTGCAAAATACTTAATGGACAACTGAGGCGTATAATGTAGACTGAGCATTTCTCTGTCTTCATTCACTTGCTAATGATGTTGATGTTTTGCTAATGTTTTTAAATTGCATCTAATTAACATGAATTTATTACACACATACACTGTTACGTATCCAGCAGAAATGTCGCCTATACTCGTATACTCACTCACACTAACGAATATACAAATTTACAGGATTACAGTTAAATAACCAAAGTGTCATTATACGTGATATACATGCAAAGTGCAGGGAACTTTTTTATTGCCTTCTGTTGCGTGGTGCACCACTTGGAGTGCTCTCAAAGGTTTGTGTGTTATATTATTAAAATGTTGAAATTAAAAGAAAAATATATACAGATATTTTAAATTAATTTGCCCACTACAATTTTCGCAATCTAAATAGACAGAGAGAAAACAATTTTAATATTTAAAATCCAAATAAAAGATTGCATTTTAGAATTCTCATTAAAATTATTATAAATGCTCGTATAACAATTTATGTTGTTAAAAATTTTTTTTTGTGCTTTAGTAATTCTCAGATATTATTTGCGAGTTCAAGTATGAGTAGATGAGTTTGGAAACTTTTCAAGCATTGATGGTAAACATCTACTAATAAGTTGGTATTTAGCTACCAGTGAAATGCAGCATATAGATTAGATAAACCATAACAAATAAAAATTTTATAAAATTATTTTAACAGGTGCCCGCCGGGAAGGTATACTACTAATTCCATTGTAATCCTGGCTGTATGCGATGTGGCACGGTCTTGTTGATAGCACATGTTTATCAAGCCCAAAGCATGCAGTTGTGGCGTTAAAAAGTTTTCAATCACATCACGATATCGCTCCCCATTCACAGTTTTCATTTTAAAAGAAGTAAGCTCCAATTAATGATTCCTTCTGACCAAATTGCACACCAGACTGTCATTTTTAATGGATGCAAAGGTGACTGATGAGTAATTTGAGGGTTTTCCATTGCCCAGAACCGACTATTCTGTTTATTCACATATCCATTCAAATGAAAATATGCCTCGTCACTCATTGTGATCTTTTCATGAAAATCGGGGTTGTCATGGGCGAGCTGTAACATCCTTTAAAACACGTTGGTTTATCGAATATTTTTCCATAATAAATTTGCCACGTGTCTACTTCACGATTGCCAAATATGAATTGTTTACCAAAAATGGCGGCAAAATAAAGTAGTATACCTTCCCGGCGGACACCCTGTAAATATTTGAGATTATCTAATTCCAGTTTGGTCCCGTTTCTTAATATTTTTTTTTTAATTTAAGTTTCAGAGTCCGTCAGTTATTTGCATTGCAGCATGTGAAAAATAACTCGTCTTTTGAAAAAAATACATTAAAAAAAAACATGGGATACAGTTGATATGGTGGGCCATTCCTGGAACTTCCCGCAATGCGCAGACCTTACACATATAATATTTGCGACATCTGACGCTAATAAGTAGCCGAATTCTGGAAATCAATTTCACCTTAATTAAGTTTTACACTAATTAGAAATAGTTTTTTTTTTAATTCTTTCTGCACCGATATCTCTTAAAGTTCTTCCCCGATTTTACTCAAACTAACAGCATTAGATGCAGTTTTGCAAGCTCAAAAACCAATATGAATTTCGAAAATGAACTCGAGAAGCGGTCTATTTTCGAATTTTTTCGAAACCACTATCTCTTGAACGAATCAATAGATTTTAATTAAACTACTGCAAATACTCGTAGTTGCTTGTTGATCTTAAAAGTTGATTAGATTTAAATGGTCCAAAAGCTTAAAAGTTGTTAAAAACATATTTTTTTTTTCTAAAAACACTACCTTCAAAAATTATCAAAATCTAGCGAACCTAATCGGTTCATCCTATCTAACGCATCTAGATGTCCCCAGTTCTTTTAGAATATGTTATAAGGAGTTCCATAAATGCATGTACACACATGCACATATACACCATTTTAAGAAAAGTCAGAATATACTCCCATGGCCTTAAAATGTCGAGATCTTATAAAAATACGATTTTCGAAAATTGTTGTTTCTTCTTTTTTAGTAGCGCGAATTGAAAAAAAAAATTAAAACAGTTGACTTTGTTTAAAATAAATAATTTAATTATGGTTGTTGCATTTTGCTTACTCTGGCAATGGCAATCAGGCTCGAAGGACCATAACTAATTTTCGAACCGTTTTTCTTGTGTTTTTGACACTGTGACATCCTCGTCAGGAATAGTATGTGCTGATTTCCCCCAAAAAAAATTTTTTTTTTCAACATTTAATAGAAAAATTAATGAAAATTAACGAAAAACTTGAAAAAAAAACAAATAACATACTTTGGAAATTCCTCTCCCATTTCGCTAAGGTTTTTCGCAAAGGTCTCGAAAATATGGAAATGTTTTCTTCACGCCACGGCTTGCCCAGTGCTTGGATTATATTTGCTTTGCCACGATTATTTCCCAAAGATCAGTCATGCCAGTGGGTAACAGAATTTCAAGATTTAAATACCAACAGTGCAGTATCTCTGGAATTGAAAGTTTTGCTATCTTCACCCGAAGCTGATTGGACATTTTTGGTTAAGGTGAAAAGATTTCGAAAATTTTTAGCTTAAAATTTCCATTGAATTTCCTTCTTTTACATTAAGGTTCTTTTGATGCGCGATGCTCATTTGACGGGCGTAATTTTGAAACATCTTCTGCAACATTTGCCGTCGAATGAAAACTTTAAAAATGTTGCCAAACATTGTTTTATTGCAGATATAAATGAGACCAAAAAATGTGAGGGATTTCTATGTCGTGGCGAGTGTTTCAATGTGGCGGATTCAATAGCAGATGATTTGGGTATTTGTTACAAGGATAGATGTATAACCAACCCATAAGTTTGCATATTTAATTTTTTTCTTATAGATCCTGTGGGTCAAACCAACTGTCAGATTGTTTTATCCTTGACCTATTTGTTGGTGGCTATGGGCAAAGCTGTTGATATTAAAACTTCTTTAATAAAATCCTTAGAAGATGTTAGCTTACCAGGTTGGAGTGATTGCTTGGATAAGAGACAGGTGGGTGTTAATAAAATTTCTAGCAAATTGGCTAATTTTTTTTATTTTCTTTCTCTCTCAAAAAAAAAATAGGTATGGAATCAAAAACGTCCTCCTTGGCTAGAGGCCATTATGCATTTTGTTTATCCCATTTTGGATTGTATTGTGGAAATGTTGGTTAATGCAGTGGAATCGGGAGCCAGTATGTATCAAGCCATGTCATTGGCCTTAACTTGTGTATCGGAAATGTGGGATTGTATACCTGAAGGCCTCTATAAAGTAACATCGCTTTTGCAAGACATTACGCCGGTATCAACAAGATCTTTAAGTAAATTTTACAATTAAAACTTGTTGGATTTATTTGTGAGATTTATGTACAAACAATTTTCCAAACACCACCAGGTGACTCCGTTTTAATGCAAGTCATGTTTGCCGCTCTCTACACTGAACTTATAAAAAACGCTGAGAAATATGAAAAATTGAAAAATGATGCTAAAGCCTCGATTTGTTATACCATATCCGAAGCTATTTGTTCCATTGATGAAGATGACAAACACACCGATCAGATTGAATTGTTTTTAAAGCAGGCCAAGGATAGTATCATTTTGGAAAATTATGGTTCTATGGGTCGTGGTCCGGGAGGCTTGAGTGCTGTTAGCACAGTTAAAATTGATGAAATGGGCACGGCCGATTCGGATCGTATGAGTCACAGTCCACCGGCTAATTATGCCATGGAACTGGAAGTTGGTATAACAGATTTTGTTGCTGAGGTCTTGACCAGTGATGTTTTGACTACAAATACTGGTAAACAAGCCTTGAAGGTTAGTGTTTCATGGGGCTGGTGGCAGGATCTTTGTTGATATTTTTTTTTTTTTATTTTTAATTATCTTGCTTTTTTCAGGTGTGTTATAACTATTTAAAGAACAACAAAGAGTGGTTAATGGAACAGTTGGGCACCAGTGAAAATGATCCCAGTCCATTTCAGAGTGTCCTGGGTCAAAATATTAAAGAAACCAAGCCAACACTACTCAAGACAATGTTCTTCATAGACAATACACCATTTGATCAGGTAAACAAATGTATCAATTTTCAAAAATTATTTCATTAATTCATTCGTAGTTGTTTTGTATTAAAATTAGTTTGAAAAAAAAAACAAATTTTTTTACACACACAAAGTTCACTTGTGAGCTGAGAGAAGGATGGAGAGAAAAATGTTTATTTTTGATATCCTTCTCCCAGCTTATCCAAGACATCAAGATCATTTAATTATTAGTGAAGACAAAAATTACAGTCTGCTTATGTGTAGCAGTCAGTGAAAGAGAACTTTTTAACTCTTATACATTTTTCTTACCTCGCACTATCCTCTATCCACCATAAAATATTTGAGATTTTCCATTGTAATAAACTCTAACAATCAAAACGTTGCGAATAACCTAAATTATTATATTATTTGTATATGTAGGACACAGTTGTACCCTTTTTAATTAACAACAACATGTTTTCCCATTAAAAGAAATTTTTTTAGGAAGCACATTTCTTCATAACCTTAATAATGACCATTAATGCATGCTCATGCAAGCTTAAAAAAATAGTAGTACTAACACGCCTATCACTTCATCTACGAAAATCTCATCGAATACAATTTTATTAAGAGTCTATCTATATCCAATCACAAACCATCACAATTTTTCAATTTGTACAAAGAAAACTTCATTTCAATTTGTCATCCTCTTTTAATGCAATTTAATGTTGTAAAAATTTAACTTTTTTCTCCTGCAAAGTTATTAACCGGTTCCCTAAAAATTGATTATGTTACATGGCTGCAAACTCCCCTGTCGTTAAATCCAGAACGTGCTTGGTTGCATTTGACGCGTCGTTGTGATTTTCAAGAAAATGTCAAACTTACGATGCCTGAAATAGCCATGGTGGCCAGCATACAAAAAATCATGAAAAAACGTAAAAATTATGGAAAGTAAAAATGAAGCTAAAATAAAAATTAACCAATTTATCAAAAAAAAAAAAAAAAAAAAAACAAAAATGTAAAATTAAAAAACTTTGCTCCGATTGTTATGGAATTTAATGACAACTTTAAGCTTTATAATAAGGACATCTTAACATGATTAAGGATAAGAGGAGTGAGCTTATGAGGAACTGAAAATTAAAATTGATCCAAGCCAAAAATTTTAAATGCTAGAAACTGGTTTGTTCTCTTTAATGTCGCTGCTGGTGTTAGATGAGAAGGAGTTTAGACGTTCTGTGTTTTTATCACTTGACACTATAATTTACAAATATCATACATATATGTTGTAAATTTGTGCTGTTATTATTGTTTGTGGCACAATTTCTAACCAATAGTATACTTCGGAATATATCTATGTATGTATGTACTTATATGCCCAGTTGGAAATTTATTAATACTTATGCAAAGTGTAGTATAATATTGAGTCTTTTATGAGAAATATAAGACAAATTAAGCTGGAATTATTTAAGAAAAGATAGGTTTTACCTTTAGGGAAGGTGCCTAACTTGACAAACTTTGAACTCTAAAAGCATATGTCACAAAATATGTTAAAAGTCTCTAACCATTGTCATAAATTTAATTCTTCCTAAAATACGGACCAGAGGTTAACGTTGAAAACACTGAATCCGTTTTTTTCCTCTACCAGAATTGGTTGTTAGAAACTTATGCTTAGTAAAATTATGCCTTGCTTCTTATCAACTTGCCAGGGTCTTCAGCAAATACAGATGCACCTCAAAGACGAACACTCTACTTATACTTTCGTGTTGGAATTAGGACGATCTGAGATCCATTCACTCCATACAATTCACCAGATTCTCTTTAACTAACATCCACATTTACAGTCTTTAGTTAACTCATGATATTTGTATGGAAAATCTTTGATTAAACCATTGTTATTAGTTAACTACCCAGCAAAATAAAATTGAATGGGTTTTAAAAGAACCGACAGCGATTGATGATGTTCCAAGCTAATGTACACAACATCGCCCTCCTTCGTCGGATAGCAGAAACATCGGCGAAGTAAAACAAATAATAAAATGCCTGCCAATACAGCTTAATAAAGTTAATGCGTCTACCTAGCACCGGAGGCGCCTCAACACAGCAGAGTTGTAAAAGAGTTAAGCCTTCTACATTTTCAACATCTATATTCTCTACTATATCCCTCTCTCTCTCATACGTAGGGGTCATCCCCTGAGTGCTGGTCCTAATTAAAAAAAAAAAAAACTACACAGCAAAATAAAATTGAATGGGTTCTAAAAGAAGTGATTTTTCATGACTTCTTAAGAATGTATTTTTTATAATGCGTTCTTAATGTATTCATAGATTTCTTTATAATTGTCATTGTCGAACTCCTGAAAAACCCATTTATTTCAGCAATTGTTTCATATGAAAAATACCTGTCACGTTTAAGAACTGATTTATTTTACCAATGAAAAAACGTATCTAAATCATCGATTTTGCATTGGTTTAGTTCATGCATTCTGAAGTATTACTTTTTATTTAAATTGGTGCATAAAGACATGATCTCCAATGTCACGCCTGTTTTAAAATCATGCATGATTCTCCTAAATCGAACCAGTTCGTAGCCATTCAAACACATGATTAAACTACTTTCTTGTCACGTAAGATTTTGCTGGGTAAAGACTGTAAATTTAGTTCTAAGTATGAGTTAATGTTCCACATTAGACAAATTCTTACCCACTTTGAATTATAAACGGTGCATCACCTGGGATCTGTCATCTAAATTTCATTAAAGTCCTTCGAAAATGATGTTATTATTTTTATAGGCTTCAATTCCTTCAGTTCCAAATATTCTTTATAGATTGCGTTCTTTCTAAATTACTTATACGGAAACAAGAGTCTCACAAATTAAAATGTGGCTATAAAAATTCAAAACGTTTTAAACAATCACGAAACAGCTTAAAATGCGGTTGTGACGCTAAATGCTCGAAGATGAAGCAACAATAAAAGTAACTATGAACATATCGCTCATGTACTAATACAACGTCATAACTCAAAATTTAAAATTTTAGAGTTTCGCCATTTCATACTTTATATCTTCTAATATATAAAAATCTCGTGTCACGATGTTTGTAATCGAACTCCTCCCAAACGGCTCGACCGATTTTAACGGCACGAGGAGGGGAGGGAGGGGGCATTTCCTATATTTAATAAACTATTAACCCAATTCGTATTTCAAACGGAACAAAATTATTTTTGTTGTTGAATGACAGATGGCGCTATGTCCGCCTCATTCACGAGAAGCGTCATCGTTCGTATTTCAAGTAGAACAAAATTATGTGACTATGGAATTACCCATATGTACGTTATATTGGTGTGTGTTTCTTTTTTTAACTTACATCCCTGCAGTTTTAAAAGTAGAAATTGACTCCAAATCGTTAGATATTTCGCTAACGAAAAATAGACTAACCGTACAAAAAATGAGTGTACTCTATACATGCGTGTATGGGCTACTCTACAATGGAGTATGGGTACTCCAAATGAAGCCAAAGTGTATGACAAAAACATGGTCCAATTTACATTGCGATGTCCTAGGGATGGACCACGTAACCCAAAAACTACTCCATGTTACTAATCCAAGGGGTACCATGGAGTACCCACAGCGGAACTCCGGTAAAAATGTATACACACATACATATCTATGTATGTACATATCTCTGTCACTAATATAATTGAATGATATTTTAAGTACATACAAATGTGTGAATTTAGCCATTCCATTACATTATATAAAAATACAAAATAAATTTCAGAAATTGAATAAACACGAGCTAACTTGCGTTTCTTTAAGCTTCCATGAATTTGTTTTAATTTTAACAGGGGAGCTGTCAGTTTCAATTTAACTGCAAACATTTTTAGTGTTGCCAAATGGTATTTAACTATAAATGTGTGTACAAAATGAAATGGTCCACGGCTGCATTACATAGGAGTAGTCCAAAAACTACTCCTTTTATCTAAAATGGACCATGCACTCCAATAATTTTTGTAGGGAACTACTACAGTGGCCACAACTAATGTAAGAGTTCGCCTTTTGACTCTCTCAGAGCAAGAGTTCGCCTTTGACTCATGTACATGTACACGCACTCAGTTCATGCATAAATGTTAATGCCTTAAACCTCAATTTTTTTTTTTTTTACGAGTTGAAAAAAACTGTGCCCTTATTCCAAAGAAAATCAACAAAAAAAAATTAAAAAGATTTTATGTAAGTGTTATGATTTTGTGTTGGCTGGCGTCAGTTACAATTAGAAGTTCATGGTCAGTGAATGTTAAATATTTAGTAAAAGTGTTTTTTAGAAAGGTAAAATGAGCATCAGAAGTCAACTTAAACGTTGCATAAAAAAAGGAAAAAAACAATTAATTGGAAATTTTAGAAATATTGAAAAAGAAATTTGATAAATAAACAAAAATCCAAAAAATTTAAATTTCTGTAGTATTTTCATTAAGGAAATATCATTAGTGATCTAACTGGTACATTATGACTAGCGAAATAGTTGGGTTTTGCTGACCAGTGATCTCATCGGTCTGATAGTGTCACTTGACTGCCGTCAGTGTAATCCCCATGTTAAAATTGTCAGTCGAGTGCATTGCTAGTAGTTAGTCTGGTAGTTAGTTGGAACGACTGGTAGTTAGCGAAATAGCTAGTCATTCGCTAGGTACGCCGACTGCAGGGATGCATGAGTAATATATGTTTAAGTATTACTAACAACTTTAAATGCTTATAGTTCCTAAAGTACTGAACCGATTTTAGATCATAATATCTTGTTCAATTCTGTGAATAAATATTTTTAATTTGGTTAATTTTTTGTCAAACTCGGTTGAATAATGTGGCCATAAAGTCCATCACAAAAAATGCCCTTGCCTATTAATTTATTGATTTTATATAAAATATTATTTTTATCAAAAATACCAGCGACTGCTTTGAGTTATGGGTATGCTATAGCATTAATTAATTCTCTCAAATAAATTCCAACTGGGTGTACATATGGATGTACTTGTTATAACGCAAAGCCTTACGTTTAGACTTGCAGAAACACACACTCGTATAAACATACATATGTATTTAATTTCAATGTAACAATGTTGGTGTTATTGTTGTGTGTATGTCTTTATTTATATTTTTTTCTTCGCCAAATGCAAATTTTTTACGACAATAAGCTTTTAAATTATAACAGTTTTATATTTTATTAGGCACAGAAAGTGTGCGTGTGTGTGTTTGTATGCGTGTTAAATATTTTCTTTTAATTTAAAACTCTTAAAGGACTTGGAATATTTTTGTGTAGACAATTAAGGAAATTAATGCTGTTTGGTATAACGAAGACAGCAATGACTTTACTTTTATTTTATTTATATTTTACTTATGTATATTTTTGTTTATTCATAACAATTGTCTTTATAATAATCATCAGCCTCAAACAAAATAAATGATCTCGTTTTTGAAAGAATATAAAAAATAAACAATGAATAAAAATGTGTGCATAATAATGCCAATTATTTTATTTTATAAATATGAGAGAAAAAAATTCGAAATATTGTTTGTTGTTTAAGAAAATTGTGGACTTTGAATAAAACTTTATATGTATTTATGTATGTACATATCGTTACTTTAATTAAGAAAGGACGTAACTAACATTTTAAAAAATATGCAAGAGGTTAAAAAAGAGACTTAACTAAAGCTAAAACTTAAGCTACATTAACACTTATCAAATATTCGGCGGAAAAAGCATGACCAACGTACAAACTTAAGTTTTATTTCCATTAATTCCAACGTTTTTTTTATATATGGGCTGGCATTTATTGAAATCTATAAATAAATATATAAATAACTTTTTGTAGCTTAAGTAATTTTATTTTGTAATATTAAAATCAGTTTAAATGCCACTAAACCAAAGCAAAAGTAGTGGTTACGTTTTTTTTGGTAAAATATTTGCCAAGTGTGAACATAACTTGAGAAAATAAAAACTGGTAATTTTTATGAGCAGTGTTGTAATTTTTTTAGTGGTAGTGTATTTTAGGATATTCTATCGGAATATGCCAAAAAATCCAATTTATAAAAAATTAACATGTTAGTTACATATGTACGTCCTTTCTAAATTAAAGCAACGATATGTACATCTAATACAGCTTATTTATATGACAAGTAGTATTTTATTAAAAATATTTTAATACGAAGCATATGCAATTGCATGTTTGGCTCCATGAAAATTGGCCCCAAACTAAGAAATAAAAAAATTTCCCTAAACAAAAAATAAAAAATATTTTAGAATATTTTTAATGGGAAATTGTTGAACCATTTAAAATTTTTCAGTATGGGACCATTTTTCATATATTATTTTATAATTCTTCCTATTTTGGGGACAATTTTTCTAAATAAACTAAGCTTAAAAATATAAAATTAAAAAATGTCCCCATAAAATAGAAAAACTTTCGTGTCATTTTTTCAAATATGTACATATAATTTTTTAATTAGGGCTTATTGCGACAATTTTAAAAAAATTTACGAAAAATGGCCCCAAAAATAGCAAAAGTGTTTCCAAAACTTTTTTGTTGTTTTTATTAAAACAAAATTTAGGAAAAATGGCTCCAAACTTAAAACAATTTTGGGGACACTTTTCCAATTTTTTGGACCATTTTTATTTTGGGGCCATTTTCTTTTTAATTAAAAAAAAATGGGACCCAAACCTAAGAATATAAAATGAAAAATGGCTCCAAAAAATAGGAAATCTATTCCAAAAATTTTTGTTGTTGTTTTTAGTGCAAAACTTTGGGGCCATTTTGATAAATAAATTTTTAATTTGGTGCAATTTTTCCCATTTTGGGGCCATTTTTTATTTTACAAAAATTTAAGAAAATTGGCCGCAAACTTAAAAATATAAAATGGAAAAAGTGTTGCATATAAAACAACAACAACAATTTTGGGGACAGTTTTCCTATTTATTTGTGGCAATTTTTTATTTTGGGGCCATTTTTTTAAATTTAGAAAAAATGGGCACCAAACATAAAAATATTAAATGAAAAATGGCTCCAAAAAAATAGGAAATGTATTCCAAAAGTTTTTGTTGTTGTCAAAACTTTGGTGCCATTTTGATAAATAATTTTTTAATTTGGTGCAATCTTTCCTATTTCGGGGATATTTTTTATTTTGCAACAATTTTTTAAAAATTTAGGAAAATTGGTCGCAAACTTAAAACAACAACAACAACTTTGGGGACACTTTTCGAATTTTTTGCGCCATTATTTATTTTGGGGCCATTTTTTTTTAAATTTTGAAAAAAATTACCCCAACCATAAAAATATAAAATGAAAAATGGCCCCCAAAAATAGGAAATGTGTCACAAAAATTGTTTGGGCCATTTTTCATACATAATTTTTCCTATTTTGCGACAACTTTTTAAAAGTTTAAAAAAATAGCCACAAAAAATAATAAAAATATGCCCTAAGTTTGAGTTTGGGCACATTTTTCACATTTTGGCTTGTGACCATTTGACATTCGGAGCATTTTTCATGGAGCCTACATAATTTTTAAGCTACAAATTATATTGATTACAAGAATTTATATCTTCTTAAGGAAGTTTATTGAATATATACAAAAATTTATCGTTTAAAATCTATTTTGCAATAATCTTTAAATACAAATTCCCCCGTATTCTGTAAGTATTTGTCAAGACAATATTAAGAGAACATGAAAAATATATCACTTACGCGCACGTTGTAGACAGCAATTGATCACTTTTAATAGCGTTTTGTTATTTTATAAGTCATCTAGAGCGTGTACTTGTTAGTAAATTAGTATATTATCTTGATGTCGACTTAATAAAAAGTTACGGAATACGAGCGATAAAATATTCCTATCAAATAATAATACAAGCCGATTATATGTTTGTATGCACTTTCAATTAATATTAAATCACACAAATTTCTACTAAGCCAACCAACCAACTACCTACTTTCCATTAGTATTAAAAAAAATACAAATTCAAAAGCAACGCAACGAAACAAATTCAAAAAAAAAAAAACAACTATTTATTACATTATTAAAGTATAAGAATAACGAACTAACTGTACTTAACACATAATGGTGCCTAAACATTGTTTGGATAAAAAATTGCGGCAAAAATTTTTATTTTATGTAAAGGATGTGCGAATACTGAAAAGTATTCAGGCTCTTTTAAGCAGGCGGTATTTTAAGTACAAGGGAATGTTTTTTGTTTATTTTGTTCGAGTTTTTGCATGTTTATTTGTTTTCTTTTTTTTTTTTTCTTCTTCTGTTTTTGGCGAGCATGTTAGATAATAACGCTGCTGTGTGATGATCACACTCAAAGAGACACCAAAAGTATGGTTACAAAGCCAGATACTGTTAGTTTGAAGGGGAGAAACACTTTTCTAAAAACTTAAAGCGTTTGGTAAAGGCTGATTTGAAAGAACCCTATTGAAAGAAGGATTTTCAAGGAAAATCGCTTGTGTATAATTTTTTTTTTTGATAATTTTATTATTTATTGAATCTTCAATTATAAATTGAAACATCAATAATTTTTTCAAATCTTAAATCTAAAAATGTTAAATATATTTAGCCACTGCTAACAAAATTTTTTAGTTTCAACGTTTGATTTATTGTTTTTTTACATCTCTCGTGTACGGCTGAGAGAAAGAGTATCCCTCCTTCTCAAGCGGGCGTGGCCTCTATAATTTAGAATTTGGCGCGCAAATGGATTTGGGTGCAACTCAAGTTTTTTTTATATATATTTTTTAGCGTTTTTTGAAAATACTGTCTTCACCAACGGAACATCAAGGTCTTTGTGAATTCGCTGACTTCTGACATACCAGGGGGCTGCTGTGATAATTGTACCTAGAATTTTGTTTTGTCACCTTTGAATTTTTTCTACATTCGATGCTTTTAATTTCATTTGGATCAACTTTGCCTCTATGTGAGATTTCCATGTTAAACGACGGTCAAGATGAACGCCTTGACATTTTACTGCAGTGTGTTGCGGTATAGTGTCGGTGTTAATTTGTATACGAGGGCATGATTTCCTGCGCAACGTAAAAGTGACGTGAAAAATCTTTGCCCTTTTTTGGGTTTTTGAAGAACCAAAAATCTAGTCTATTTAAAATTGGTTTTATGATTTTAAAAAATTAAACTACAAATTGAATTCCGTTTCCGGTCTCGGCATCGAATTTTGTGATAATTAACGTAGGACTGAATGGTCCTCCATTTAAGAACATTTTTTTATTTTATTTGCAAAATTATTACAGAAGTTAGTTTTATTTTTCGTTTATTAATGACTTTTTTTAACATTGAAGAAATTGCAAATTTAATTTTTGTTACATATTTTTGCAATTAATGATTCACTTTTCATAAGAAAAATGAAACGTTACGTCGGATAAAAACAATTGCGGTTAAAAAGACATGTGGCACTCGGGGACTGCCGCGGTAAAGCTATTGCATAGCATTTTTTTATCAACTTATACAATTTCAATTTCAGCTTTCTAGCTATACTGGAAGTGCCCCATACAAAGAAGAGGCACCCTAGTCCCACCAGGTAAAAAGTGCCTTCCCTTAGTATCCTATGTCCTTCTCCTGGTTCTAAGCTAGCTGCCCACCAATTTTCAGCCAAATCAGTTTAGCCGTTCTTGAGTTATAAATAGTGTAACTAACACGACTTTCTTTTATATACATATATAAAAATCCCCACAAAAACTCAGAAATCCCGGAAAATTTCCCGGGAAAAGTGGCAACACTGGAAATTTAAAAAAACTTCCAAAGCGGCAACACTGTATAGTCCTCATACATAGACTATACAATAAAGAAGTTTTCACTTCAAAAAACAAAAGACTTAAGAAACAAACTTCGTGTCAGGTTTTTTCGTTTCATAAACAAAAGACTTAAGAAACAAACTTTTCGAAATTTCTTGATTCGGTCCCCTCAAAGCCCGCGATAGAAGCTATGCAATAGCTTAAAAACTATTTTAAATTTTATTTATTTGTTGCGGGTTAGCAATATCTAAATATATATTTCGTTGGTTGCCATACCAACTCATCAGTAGATGTTTTACCCTATATCTTTGAAAAGTTTCAAAGCTATCTATTTACACATAAACTCACAAACAGATTTGTTAATTACAAAGCATACAAATAGTCTTTCAAAACTTTTCAAACATACACAACAAATAATTTTTCATTATGATATAATATCGATTTCTATAACAAATGTGATCATTTAACTGAGAGTTTTTTTTTTTAAATTTAATTAATTTTATTTTCAAAGAAAACTTAATCGACTTCTTCTGAATACGGGACCAAAGTGCATTTCTTTTTTCTATTTGCATTAAAATTATGAATAAACTTGCATTTAATAACTGCAGTCAATAAACCTCATTATAGGGCTCTTAAACTCATCATTGTCATCAGCCAACAACCACCAACAGCAGCATCATCATCATCATCATCATTATCGTCATTATCATAAAGAAAACAAAACAACAAACATATTCTCGAACACTTGAACAAAAAAAAAAAGTCATAGAAACTTTATTTGACTTTACTACACGACATGTTGTTACGTGTACGTAGCACAGACATCCATGCAAACAGCAAATATTAATAAAAATTCTATGCTCCACTATAAAATAGAAAAACATTTGACTTTTGCCTTTAGACCAAAGCGGACGTGTTTACAGAAAAGTTCGAAAGAAAAAATTTCAAGTTGAATCATATAAAAATTAAAGAAAAACTACAGTATAAATAAATGTGATGTGCAAAAATCGTATGAAAAAAAAAATATGTACGTGAATTAGTAAATAAATTGCAAAGAAATTAGTGAGGTTCATTACAAAATTAAAATCTTAATTAAAACAACAAGTATACGACGTGATGATGAACAAAATATATTTTGAAAATTGTAACCAAAAGATAAATAAAACTTAATGATGATCTTTAATTATGTTTTAAATACGAAATAACTGAAAACAAATAACACCAGCAGTGCATTATGATTTATGATGGAATTTTATTAAACATATTTTAATCCATGGATTTTCGCATTTAAATAACATTTAAATAACAAGACTACAAGAAAAACAGAAGTTTGTCTTTTGTGCAAATGTAAATGTAACAAGAAACTTAGATTCGCATTACCAAGGATTTAAAGGATATAAGGTTTTAGTGTATGGTTTTTTTTTTTTTTTTGAATTTTTGTTGTGTTTTGGCCAAGGATATAAGGCCAGAATATAGAAATTAAAAACAAGAAAAAACAACTTTGAAATCTTGCCAAAAACAGTTTTGTTTCAAGAGAGAAAGAAGCGAAGTGACTCGCAAAGTACAAAAACCAAAAAGTCAGAGAAAAGATGTACTAAATATGAAAATACAAAATAATAACAATTTTAAGAATTGTATAAATTATAATGATTTATATGCCATACACGCATGTTGCTTTTTGTTTTTGTTTGGGCTTATTTCGATGTTGCGAGGGCCGTTCACAGAATTTTCGTTCAGAGATAGCAAATTTTTGAAAATATTTTTTTCGAAATGCCTCGAAATAGTGTCGAAATTCGGATCATACTTTCAGTTTTAAAACATTTTAGTTTTTCTTATGTATTAGACAAGGCAACAAAATTAAATCTTTTTCATAACATCTAATAACTATATTATTTTTTAATAAATAATACTTCGTCTTTTATAAAAGTTGTCGAAATTCTATGGGAAAAAAATTTTAAAAAAATTAAAAAAAAAATTTTACATTTTCGAAGAATCTGTTTTGTGTTGACTTTTTCATAACTTGATAACTCTTTTACCAATATTTTTATGAAAAATAACAAAATGTTTGAAATTGTATTGCCTTTCAACTTATTGAAAAATAAATGAGAAATTATTATTACTATGAGTTTTTTTATTTTTGAAAAACATTAGCATGTGCAACAGATTAGCAGAACGTATCAGTATACCGATTTCAAGGCCGCTACAGCTCTCATCAGCGTTTATTTGTCCATCTTTACAATTTTCGTAAAGTGGATACTAATTGGGAAGAATATCAACTATTTAACCAAGTTTTCAACAGAAATAGAATACGAGAATTAGTTTTAATTCATTTTTAATCTATTTTACATATTGAAACAATTTTGGTTAGTACGAAATTCCCCATGTCTGACTGCTTACTACTAATATTCAACAAACTCTTATAGTCTCTCTTATTGAATTTTTTTTTTTTTTGTAAAAAAAACTTCTCTTTTTTTAAATTCCCAAAAAATCTAAAACTCTTGAAGTTTAACAATTTTATTGTAGCATCAGAAAGATACTTGTACCGCATATAAAAGAAAAGAGCTCTTTTTCATAAAATCTAATGGCAAAATGTGGATTTTATAAGAAATAAAGTTAAATATCCAGATTTGGAAAAAATATTTAAAAACTGCTCCAAAGATTTCATTATAAGTTGAGAACAAAACTGCGGGTTCTATTGGTGC
This sequence comes from Lypha dubia, assembly GCA_947311025.1. Classification (NCBI taxonomy): domain Eukaryota; kingdom Metazoa; phylum Arthropoda; class Insecta; order Diptera; family Tachinidae; genus Lypha; species Lypha dubia. Next base: position 16,194,027 of record OX371263.1, on the reverse strand, counting down.
ATGTCCATGCCAGTTAACATTTGCTGCGGAACTTTTAATCCTGTCCACGAAAGGCGAATCGAGTATAATGTTTCATGTACATGCTACTTTTGTAAAAATCAATCAATCGATGGCTTAATATAGAAAGGTCGTATCTCAACTTTAGCTTTTACAGGAGAAGGAAAAAACTCAATACAATGTTTAGTTAGTTAGTTAGGGGTTTTTTTTAATTACTGTAAATCTGTTATTCGTCAACATGGGAAACTGAATTCGATGATTCAACGAATTATTCCTTATTTTTCACCCAAGTTGTTGGTTGAGTGTGTTAAATTGTTTTCAGTCGCGAGGCGACCTACTTGTAAAGTCTTCCCCATTCAGATCATAAGGACTTTATTATAAGCTTCCGTTCACATACACTTCCTTTGCCGCTGTGTAAAATTTTAGTAAGTATACTTAAGTATGAGGAGCCGCAGAACAAAATTTACTTTTTCACTTATTTAATTAAAATTTTTGGGAAATTGATGTTTATTCATTTCGTTTCTTTAAAAAAAATATGCATTAACCTGGAAATGGTAACACGTTTTTTTTACTTATCAATAGATGCATCAAATTGCCAGAAGTCATCTCATTAATCGTTAAGGATGTTTGATATCAAACCACTTTTATATTGGAAAAAGTGCGTTTTGTTAAAAATAAAATCAAAAAAAGTACGTTTTGTTGTGCACCAATTTTTCTTAGAACCCATTTTTTTAGTAAAACAAAAAACAAAAACAAGGGTCACAGTAATATGTGAATTTCCCTAATATAGAGTAAAAACAACAAAAACGTTAAATTACAAAGTAGAATACTTTGATGATAACGGACTATGAGTTTGTGTTGATTATTAGTAATTTCCAAACAGTGATGAGGGAATTTCGTACTAACCAGCACTGTTTCATTGTAGAATAAAAATTGAATTAAAAATTAATTCTCATATTCTATTTCTGTTGAAAACTGGTTAAATAGTTGATATTCTTCTCAATTAGTATCCACTTTACGAAATTTGTAAAGATGGACAATTGAACGCTGATGAGAGGTGTAGCGGCCTTGAAATCAGTACTGATACGTTCTGCTAAAAACTGTTTGGATATAAATAATAATATTTTCAACATAAAAAACTCTTAGTAATTTTGAATTTTCATTAATTCAATAAAACTGAACTTGAGCCTGGGGGCCAATCACCGCATACGATATCGAATTAACTATCGTATCGAATAACATTACGATACGTGTCGAATAAGCAAATTATGGCATACGATGCGTCAAATTACGATACAATTCATTCGATATCGTATGCGATAATACCAAAATGAAAAATTTCGATAAATTCTGTTCGATATCGTATGCGGTGATTTGGCCCCTGATAATGTTACTTTTCTTATGCTAACTATATTTTTTCTAGAATATTTCAATCCAAATATTCTAAAAATACCAAAAAAATGCGAAAAATTACGTTTTATTCTGCGGCTCCTCATGAATCCATCCGGTTTTCTCTCTGATACTTTCTCACTAGTGCACCTGTGCGTATACGTTACATAAAATCTGGCAATCTGGCCATTGTATGTGACGTATACGCCTATTTTTAGATGACCTTTTGCGGCGCTTTTTGCCTACCATTTGAATACAACTTAATCTTAAAATATAATTTTGATACACATATTTATATTTTTCGTACTGGAGATCGTACGTTAGTTATTGAATCACCCTCGTAGATATTATTGTTCTTAAATCATCATTATCAATTTTCCTAATATCAGCTCAGAAAATCATATTATACAAACTATGAGAAGAAAAAATAAACCAATGTTTTGTCTCGATATCTTCTCATATCCATCTAGTTGTAGAGTAGAGTAGTGTTTGTTGACTCTCTAGCAACAATGATGATTATAAGTTGTTGTCATTATTGTTGCTATTGTTGAATATGATATATGTTTTTTTGCCGCAGGATTATTTACACTATGGGAAAACAAAAGTCTCTGAACAGCAGCAGAAAAAGCATTCATAATTTCAACATTTGTTGTCTTAGAAAAATATATTATTTGCTTTTTAATATTTTTATATACATGATGGCTAATGGTGAGCCAATATTTAGTTACTTTGATACGTTTGTTACCACAACAGGCAGCATAAATTGATCACGAAAATTGAAATTAAAAAAAAAAAAAATTTTAAATGATTTTTAGAACCGGCCACCTTGTTTTGATTAAAGCTGGCAAATTTTTTCATACATATATTTTTTTTATTAAATATTTACTAGAATAGTTTTTAATAATATTTAGAAAAATATTGTTAAGAGATTTCATGGCAATGGATTATTTTAGCACTATAATTGACTACAATCATAATATGATAAAATAAATTTTTGTTATAAAAAAACATTATCCGAATTCCAATTAATATCAAAGGCATTTTAAGCTGTTAATAATCGTCTTTTAGGAGGCATATTTAACCCTTTCCTACCCAGTATGGTTTTGTAACGTAACTGACTTTATGAATACCACCGCGAATGATGTTGTGCCGAGGAGTTCTGCTATGCTTCTCAGGTTCATATTTCCATATTGTTCCATCTCTGCCCTTATATGTTTGAACAGACATGTATTCCTGCGGTGGGAGATCATCTTCCTCACTCCATAGCTGTACATCTTCACTTTCAGATGCTGCTTCTGTAGCGGCACTTTCACTTTGGGAACAGATGTCGACAGCAAATCCTCATCATTGCTAGGGATTTCACACCTTAAAATATCTTCATTGTCACTTTGAGAAAGGGCACGTTCAATTTCTCCCTGTGTTAGTTTTTTTCTCGCCATTTCTAACAATAAATAATCAAATTTGCTGTTACAAAAACTAATATTGTGACAAAATGCGCTCTGCGATTGATTGATTTATTATAAAAGTAGACAAACAACCTGTTTAGAGAATCAAGAAGAAGCAAGGAATTCAACGCCGACTAGACAGTTTCAGAACGGCGGTCACTTGTATGAAACTTGGGCGACTCGATTCAAACAATATATTAATGTGTCTATTGGACACTTGTTGGTTGATGCGCTACTATTTTCGTTTATTGATAATAAATTATAAACTATTTATACTAAAAATATTTTAATTGCGCATTTCTGTTCTCAAGACCATCGAGGTAGAATAGATAAAACGGGGTTTCTCAAAAATAAATACTTTAGCTTTTATGAGCAATGGAATTCAAAAATGTGTCCGCGAGACACTTGTGGGTTGTTGACGGTTAACCAATTTCTAAGACAACAATCATACAGGCACGTTCTAAGAATCACTTTTTCGTAAATGATTTCAAATCTCTAAAAAGGTGCTCTAGGCGCACAAATGTTTGAAGTTTCGTGATATGAAACCGGTCAGCTAACAGCATGACGATTTCAAATCACTTTGAATTTTTTAATAATTTTTCTTTAAAATCTGCAATAAAATTATCACGCACACTTAAAATGATTTGTTCTTTATTTGTTTTTGCAATAAAATTAATTATTTTACTTAGAAGAACCTACAAAGTTTACAAATTTATGGACGCTGTATTTTTTGCGGATTATTTTTAAATTTTGTTTTTAGATCAATTATTGCTAACGAACTTCTTCCAGACATTTTTACGATACATTTACAAAAACTTTAACTTCAATTCGTAGATTTATTATATTTTTGTAATAAATTTCTTAAAAAAAAATTTAAGTTTAGGAAATAAATTGGCTGTCAAATGATGAAATGTCAAGAATTGAGCGGTCATCTTTTGACATTTATTTAGTAAAAAAGTTGGGAAATTTTAACCATGGAACGCGCTACACTCTTGAACAAAGAGTTTTAATTGTGAAAATTTACTATCAAGAGAAATTTAATATCATGAGAAATTTCCCGGTCGCGTAATTTCTTGATTTGGCGATGTCAATTGGCCGCCCCTCTCTTGTGATTTAATGCCGCTGGATTATTTTCTATAGAGCCATTTGAAAGACCGGGCTTAAGTGAACATTGCACAAACAATTGACATTCTGAAAGAAGAAATTCCGCTCTGCTTTGACGAGATAAGCAAAGCTTTGTTGCAAAATGTGGTTCAAAATTTTGTGAAAAGAGCGGACGTCTGCCGATGTGCTAGAGGTGGACATTTTCAGGACATCATATTCCATTATTAATTCCCATATTTTCACTTTACATTGGTATCAACTTGTCAAAAAAGTGAGTTTTCAAGCCAATTTACTTCCTAACCTAAAATTTTCCCACCTTTTATTAAGAGGAAAGTACTCGTAAACGTTAATTAATGCCTACACAACAGAACATAATAACATTGCTATGTGCTCCCCTTTATGTTATGAAATTAATTGCTGTAAAAAAATCCTTTAAACTTCGCCTACTTCCTGTGACTTGTGATTTTCTATTGCGAATATTTTCATATGTAGGGCATATCTAGAATTCATAATTGCCACTTTATTAAACTAAATTTCTTTTTTCCTTTTCAGCAAATGTCATCTATTGCATTGTCACAATCACTATCATATAACAAATCTATAGAGACCACCTTTATCTTAAATAAAATATAAGAAACAGTCACATAATAAACACATATAAAAAAAATAAACAATAAATAATAAAAATAAAAATAACAAAATAAAACCGAAAAAGATATAGATTTTTCTTGAATATTATAAAACAACACATTCAATACATATACAAACATACTACATACATACATAAGTATGCACTAGTGCGAGTATCGAGCTACCTTGTAAATAAATATTATTGGAAATGTTAATGGCCTGTTTCGTGTAAAGGGTCAAGTGCGTGTATGTGTGTGTGTGTGCGTGTTACGTGTGTGCTTAAAATTTATACAACACATCCTTTAACGCTTGAAATCGCAATTTACAACAATACCCTTGAAAACTTGGCATAATGTCACATTTTCAAAGGCGTCGTCGACAGTTTGGTGAACCTTGCGATTGTCTAAAGCCGCTTATAAGGATATTTGGTATTCTAACAGCATTTGGTAAGTGTTGTCTTGTGAACACGAAACTCATGTTATATTATCTAAAATGTATTTAACGTACATATGAAATATTTGCCTAATTCACAAGCCTGGTTGTATCGCTTATTGTTGTATATGAAAAGACAATTAAGAAAAAAAAAAATTCTATCAACAAAAATAAATTGTTCTAAAATTGTTTTTTTTTTTTGAGAAATTTTGCTTGAAATTATCTTTTCATATACAACAATAAGCGATACAACCAGGCTTGTGAATTGGGCAATTGCCATTAACGATGATAATAAATAAATTAAGTAAACTTAAGTAATTTTTATTTTACAGTAACAATAATTAACTATAATTACGAAATAACAAGCTAAAGAAATTAATAATTAATTTACAATTGTAATAGATAATGAAATGACACTTGGCAGCCACTACATACATATTGTTAAAAATTGCTATGATACCCTATTTTCAACAATGGTCGACTTTCTAAATTTTAGAGATCACCGGTTACGATATCGAATTAACTATCGTATCGAATAACATTACGATACGTGTCGAATAAGCAAATTATGGCATACGATGAGTCAAATTACAATACAATTCATTCGATATCGTATGCGATAATACCATAATGAAAAATTTTGATAAATTTTAATCGATATCGTATGCGGTGATTTGGCCCCTGGATGTTTTATATTTTCAAAAAAAAAATGGATTTCTTCATTGATTTCTTCATAACTTGGGAACGAAAAGACCAGACTTTGTTTTATCTAGATTTTAACTAAAATAATGAAGAAATACCATAAGGGGTGATCAGTGAAGGTCCGTGTAAACGTTGCATTTGTAATTGATCTACTCTTAGGGAAAATTGATCGTTAAAATCGCACAATTAATAACAGAAAATTTAATAATAGTTATTAATCTTGATTAATTTATTTCACGTCAAAAAGCTGATAAATGAGTAAATTTATATGACGTGTCACATGCCGTTTTGTCTAGAAAATGATTTCACTTAGTTTTCTTTTAGATTCTTGTAATAAATTAAATACTTCTTATCTTTTTGACTCAATTATTTATTATCATCTAATTTATGCATTTAAATGAAGCATTTAAACTCCGCATTTTCACGTATTGAACGTTACCATTTTTTTTTTCTTTGTAAATATGTATATATTAGTTCTTATAGATTTCGTCTTAATTATTTTTTTAACATCCGATTAATGCATTTAGATGAATCGCTTGATCTTCCCATTTTTACGTATTGAACGTTACTCTTTTTTTGGCTTTAGTTTTTATGTATTTGGCCTTAATTATTTTTTAAGATCTGATGAATCGTTTGATCTTCGTAATTTCATGTATTGAACGTTACTTTTTTTTCATGCTGATATGATAGGTAGTTATTATTCTTGATTGATGTTTTTCATGTCTGATATACATCGCGCCATATAATAAAAATATGTATTCAGCGTTACTTTGTTAAATTCTAAAATATGATTTTAGAACACTATTAGGAAGTTAAGAACAGCAGAAACCACGACTCTATATAAAATTAAAACTCATTTATATTTGTACAATAATAAGTATGTAATTTTATTTTACAAAAAATTGCTTATTTTCTTAAAATTGTAAATAACAAAAATAACAAAAGTTGGAATGCTAAAATGTGAAACTAATTCCATTCATTTGATTTTTAAAATGTGTCAAATCAAACGAAGAGCAGTTGACGTAAGATGGGTAACGTTCAAGACAAAAAATTAGTTTGCCTCTTTCTTCAACTTTAAAAAACGAAAATTTCTGGATCAGTTCAACGTTATGAAAGGTATCATAAGCATTTCAATTTTTCATATTTGAATTAAAATCATATACGGCCTAATGTGAGAACCATTACGAAAGAGGGAGACTGTAATAATTCTATAAAAAAATTTTTATTTGTTGTATTTTCGATCGATGACAACAAATATTAAATTTCTTAAATTTTTAGTACGGTCGGGGTGGGGTCAATTAGTCAATTTTATAAAAACAAGAAATTTTTAAAGATATTTTTGTTACAGAGTAAAATGTATTTATATACCGCTGCTTCTCAAGGTGATGTTAAGACTAACGTAATGCTATTTTCGACATATTTAACATTCGTAGGAAAAAATCTCTACTCCATTGTATGGACAACAATAAAAATATATTTTATTCCAATTATGACTTAAACTTTATGACTTATTAAAAATTCAATTCGTTAGTGTTGCATTAATATTTTTCAGTATATATAAGAAAAAAATTTGCTCCAACCCAATATTCGATATAATATATATACAGGGTGTCCGCCGGGAAGGTATACTACTTTGTTTTGCCGCCATTTTAGTAAACATTAGTCTTAACAGTTCATATTTGGCAGTCGTGAAGTAGACACGTGGCAAATTTTTAATGGAAAAATATTCGATAAACCAACGTGTTTTAAAGGATTTTACAGCTCACCCATGACAACCCCGATTTTCATAAAAAAATCATAATGAGTGACGAGTCACATTTTCATTGGAATGGATATATGAATAAATAGAATAGTCGGTTCTGGGCAATGGAAAACCCTCAAATTATTCATCAGTCACCTTTGCATCCATTAAAAGTGACAATCTAGTGTGCAACTTGGTCAGAAGGAATCATTGATTGGACCTTACTTCTTTTAAAATGAAAACTGTGAATGGATTTATATGATTGAAAACTTTTTAACGCCACAATTCATGCTTTGTGCGGCGGACACCCTGTATATATACTCGAATGTATGGATGTATATTAAGTAATAAAAATTACATTTTTTTTGACGAACTTTAGCTAATCTACTAACGTATCTAACGCTCTACTTATACTGAACTGTTCAACATATCTATTGTATATGTACGAGTATGTATGTATGTATATGTTAAGAACAAGTTTTGAATAATTTTTGCTTGTTTTAAAGCAATCGAATAATCGTTTTAAGACAGTTGTTGTCAACAGGTTACAGGGGTTACAGCCCTTGAAAAAAAAGTACCTACTAATTTCATACTGTATAACAACAACAATTCATTGATGTACGAGTATGTACACGTTAATATCAAATTAAAATTTTCGAATAATTTTTAATTTTACTTACAAGTCTAATGACGTTTGGAAAGGTTAAGCTAAAAATATTTCCTCAATGTGTGAACGCAGTTAGTAAACAAAAGTTTAAAAAGTCATTATGCTGGCGTGATATTTTTATAAAAATTTTTAGATAGAAATAAAGAAAAACATTTAATTTTGTTTTTGTGCGAAATTTATGTACACAGAAAAATAAAAATCAAAGCAAAAATCAATTTAGCAAAATAAGAAGATTCAATTAAAAAATTAATTAGCTGTCAAGCAATTACGAAAATTGTAGTAATATGTTTTTTTAAATTTTTTGAGATAAAAACAAACCGGATATTAATTAAATATTTAATTGAAACAGCATACTAAGAAGATCTGTTAAATCTTTCTAATTTGTGGTCTGTTGATTTCAATTCTATGGATGGCATTGTTTTAAACGAAACTCAAATCAATTAAAGTTATTGTTGATTCAATGAAAGTATTAATTAAAACTAATTTCTTTTTCTATGTATACAGTTATGTGGAAAAGTTTACACACTAATTTTCAATTAAAATTATTGTTGATTCCATTAAAATATTAATTATATCTAAATTGTTTTTTGTAAGCAAACAGTTAATTAGAAAAAGTAAAAAAAAAAATGTGTGTATTAAATGTTGAAATATTAAAAAAAAATTGTTCAACTTTTGCACCAAAACATATTATTGGTATTAAGTGTGTGGTGCAAATGGTCATGCGAAAGAGAAAATAAAGGGTGGGAAAATTTGAGGTTAGGAATTAAACCCACTTTTTTTCAAGTTCTGTCTTATTGATACCAAGATACCAATGTAAAGTAGAAATATGAGAATTAATAATGGAATATAATGCCGGAGAAATATCCACCTGTAGCACATCGGCAGACGTCCGCTCTTTTCACAAAATTTTGAACCAAATTTTGCAACAAAGCTTCGATTATCTCGTCAATGCTGCGTCGAATTTCATCTTTCAGAGTTTGTTCATGTTAGTCCGGCCTTTCATAAGGCCCCATAGAAATTAATCCAACGCCGTTAAATCCCAAGAACAAGGCGGCCGATTGACACCGCCAAATCGAGAAATTAAGCGACCGAGAAATTTCTCATGGTAGTAAATTTTCACAATTAAAATTTTTTGTTCAAGAGTGTAGCGTTCCATCTTAAAAATTTCCCAACTTTTTACTAAATAAATGTCAAAGGATGACAGCTCAATTCTTGACATTTCATCATATGATAGCTAATTTACTTTCTGACCTCAAATTTGTCCACCCTTTACAAAATATTGTAGCTCTTTTGTGAAATAGAGCGACAATATTTTGCATTTGCACTTTTGCAAGGGCATATGCATCAAACACTGAATACCGCCATTAATTTATTTTTTGTTTATAATTTTGCTCTGTATAATTAGAAGTATTTGTTTTTTTTTTATATTTTATAACAAACCTTATGAGCAAATCAGTAAAGTAAATTCTTGAAAAATCCAAAAACTAAAATTTAAAAAAGTTGTGCGTATAAAACCTTACCGTCATGCTTAAAAATTTTAAGATTTAATTTTGTTGCACAGTCTTAACATAACACACACATACAGGAAAAACTTCTTTCAATACACCCCATTAACGATTATTAAATACATTGAAAATTTTATGCTGTTGTTTTTCTTTCATAAAATTTTTATATTTTGTCTCCCAAAAAAAAAAAATTTATAAAATTCGCAAGAAAATTATTTTGTTTTTCCCATTTTAATATTTTTCTGTCAACATAAATAACTAGTACGTACGTACGAGTATAAACATATCGATGTTTTCGCTGATAAGATCTCGATAGAAATTCAATCAAATTGTGAAGCGTATCGTATGTAAAAAGGATTACTAAAATCGATTCCTCTAAAAATTGTTACTAAAAATCAGACTTACAATAATAATAGCTGCAGCGGCGGCAGCAACTGTAAAATATATTAAAAGGACATTTAAGCACGTCAATATGTTTGTGCAATAACAATGGCGCCAGTTATTGTTGGAAATTTATTGTCATGTAAACGATTTTTAGTCTTTGGTTCTTGGTTTGTATATTGTTTTGCGAATGTTTGAGATTTTTGGGAGTTTTCCTAAAACTCACACAATTTTTTAGTTTTTCTATGGATGTATATGTTTTCATTTACATACATATATATATATATATATATATATATACATATGTTTACATTAGTGTAACATTGGGAGGCACATGCTAAAATACTATAAATGATAAAGTTTGATTGTTTGTTCCACTGTAAGTGGAAAACCTTTCCATGAATTTAAATGAAATTTGGTAGGCAGATAGATAGTAGTTGAGCCGAATTAATTAATATAGGGTACCTTTATTTTTTAAAAATTTTTTTCTGCCATTATCACTCGGAATACTTTCTGTGAGGGATGAAATAAAGAAAAGCTGATATTTTTAGTACTTTTTATTTTGGTACATTTTATTTTTTTATGAATTTAGTACGCATACACCTATATAACTTTATTTACATTAAGCTTGAACCAAGTAATTTTTGGTGGGGTAAAATAGCGATAAATTTGTAGTTTTAGTACTTTTTATATACATATATGCTAATATTTTATAAGTTTTTTAAAAAGTAACACACCTTCTTGGGGCTTAAAAAAGAAAAAAAACTTTTATTTATTTTTTAAGTTACGGTACTTATTTTATTTTTGGTACTTTTTCTCTTGATAAATTTTCTTAATTGATTTAGATAGAATATGGTAGACGGATATCATTTGACCTAGATTAAAATAAAAATGTATTTTTAGTCAATGAAAAAGGGACAAATTGGTACTTTCAGTACTTTCTATTTTTTGTTTTATAAATTTTTTTTCTTTTTTTTTCTTCCATTAACACTCACAATACTTTATGGGGGATAAAGTAAGGAAAAACTTGGTACTTTTGCTTTTGGTACTTTTTGTGTTTTTTTTTTCGATGAATTTGCTATACATAAAATTTATAACTTTATTTACATTTAGCGTGAAAAAAATATTCTTAAGTGTTAAAATAAGATAAATTAGTGATTTCACTACTTTTTATATATTTGCAAATATTTTATAGTCTTTTTTTTTTTTAATTAACATATGCACTTTCTTGTGGCTGAAATAAGAAAAATTGGTACTTCTCGTACTATTTCATTCATGGTACTTTTTCTCTTGACAAAGTTTCTTAATGGATTAAAAAAAATTTGGTAGATTTAAAATTAATTTTTAGTCGGTAAAAAATGGACAAATTGGTACTTTGGTTCTTTTTATGTAGTACATATATGTATGTATAAAATTTTTTTCTTCCATTAACACTTGGGGAATAAAATAAGGAAAAGCTGGTACTTTTGGTACTTTTTTTTTGGTACTTTTTTTTAGTTTTACAATAAACTTGGTATATAGATAGTTTATCGCCTTTTTTTAACATGTAGCGTGAATAAAATATCGAATAAAAGCGATTATTTCATAAACTATAATTTAGATTTTTATAAAAGTATAGACGAGTCATTACAACGGTTTGTCTATAATCGACGTACATTCCAATTATGAATAAAAATTCTCTAAGAGTTTTTTCCCTACTGGCTGTTCCCCAATTCTTAACAAAATCTCCTCGGGATGTTTGTCATTTTTCCATTATTCTAAAGGAACTTCAATGGGAATCTTTTCTCCCGAACAAAAAGTTGGTGTTATAAAAATTTAGGTAGAGGGAAAAATTTTTGCCACTTTTTTTCCCAAACATTTAGAAGGGCATTGTCGTTAAAATTTTATATTAAAAAAATGTTATACAGCCATGGACTAAAACTTTGTTTAGGACCATAAACTTAAATAAGAATCTTTTGTTTAAGAACTTTTGTTTAAGAACTTTTTACTCACTTCATACAAAAACAGCCACTAACTGCGACCTATTTCTGGAGATAATTTTTTAACTGCCCGGATAGTTTTATTCTCGTTAAAATTACTTTTTCAGGAACTCATGGCAATGTTCATAATTGGTGGTGAAAATTTGTGTTGAATTGAATTAGGCAATTTTAAAGTCCTGTTTAAAAGTTGTATGAAAAATACTAAATTTTTTTAAGGTCGAATTTCAAATTTAGCAACCAGTGACCATTAGTTGATCTTTGAATTCGGTACTTTTGCATCGACTGTTCTTAGAATAGAAAATATTGCATGCAGCTAAATTATATAAAAAAAGGCTCCATGAAAAATGGCCCAAACTTTTGTATTGAAAAAAAAAAACACAAACTTTGGGGCAATTTCTAATTTTTGATATTAAAGTTTGGGGCCACTTTTCCTAAGGTTTGGGACCATTTTTTATATTTTAGCTTGGGGCCATTTTTCATTTTTGGTTTGGGGCCATTTTTCATGAAGCCTTTTTTTTTAGAAAAAAGTAAAATGGCCTACAGATCCCTTGCACAGCCTTAGAGATTTTCTCCACCATGTACATATATTTCCCGACACGGCGATGTTTACTAAATATTTCCTGCAGTGCATTAGGGTGCTAGGTCAAATAAAGGTACGTATGTATGTAATGCAATGCAGAAAATCTTTAGTGAACAGCGCCGTGTCGGGAAATACCATGGTGGAGAAAATCCCTAAGCCCGGCCGGAGGTTTCATCTTAAGAAAGTTATGAACTATTTCAAAAAAGTTTTGAACTGTAGAAAGAAGTGATCGAAACACAAAAATATTGCAGAACAATTTATTTTAAAAATGGCTATGAAGTCGTTAAAAAAACCTGTTTAATTTTCAAAAGTCCTGAATACCTACAAATTAGGAGGTCGCCGTAAACTTAAATAATTAAAAATAGTTTGCTTTTTCGAAAAACCTTTACGTAGTTTTAAAACAACGAAAACATTCATTTAAATAATGTACAGTTTTTGTACAATAACCCTTTTAACGTTTCTTGATACGACTAGATGTGTTGTAAGTATAAGAGTGCATTTTATAAATTCACTTGTATGCTTACGAGCACTGCAAGTAATATACATACATACATATGTATGTAAGTATGTACATTTGAACACTAATAACTCCAGTGTAAAAGAAAGAGGGAAAAATGCAGTTTAAAAAGAAAATCTCTTGTGTAAAATCCTTCGATGAAATATTTCAAATTAACAGCCATATAAGATAACAGGATATTGAACTTTTCGTTTTTGTTTGTTGTTGGTTTTGGTTTTGGTTTTCTTTTTTTTTCATTTTTCGAAAAACTAAAAAGTTTTTGGCATAGAATTTTGTTGACATGTTATAACAGAATTTGAATGAAATCAAATCGTATTGAAACGCGTAAAATTAAATTAAGGAAGTTGAAAATACATTTTTGTTGAATATGTATTCTTTGTTTCTTGGCTTTGTCTTTGCTTCTTTCATATTACAAATTTATTTGTTGGTTAAGGAGGGTTTTCTTGGCACGTTGTTGATTCATTTATAATTTTCTGAATATTTTAGTGCATAGTTTTTTTTTTCCTATTTATTCAAGTCATTGGAGTTGTTCTATATGTAATGTTTTTGTTTGTTGACGCCTCATGAGGCTGTAAAGAGTTTATGGTTGTTTATTAATCCAGGGGCCAAATCACCATATACGATATCGAATTAACTATCGTATCGAATAACATTACGATACGTGTCGAATAAGCAAATTATGGCATACGATGCGTCAAATTACGATACAATTCATTCGATATCGTATGCGATAATACCAAAATGAAAAATTTCGATAAATTTTAATCGATATCGTATGCGGTGATTTGGCCTTAGGTACTGTAATTTTATAGAGTTGAACAAATACCCACACAAATATTTTAACCCTTATGTTTGTTTAAGGTTTTGTCTGGTGTTTTCGTTTAGTTACTAAATCTTATTTAAAATGATTTCTAAAGTCTAAAATTTGCATTCATTTATATTTAGGAAGAATTAGAGATTGTTAATAGTTCAAAGAACAAGAGAACACCAATTTAGATTACAAAATACACGGCAGAACAAAACAACGCTTTTTTTTCGCCACTGAACATGTTTATTATGACTTTATATTGATTAACATGATTGCTTTTTGTAAAAGGTTTTCCAACAAGAGTGATATGATTATTTTTAAAGAAAAAACACACTTATTGTTAAGAAATTCAAAAGATTTTTATTTAATGTGAAGTACAATCGATACAATTAAGTTCTAAATAAAACGTCATTCAAATAGCCTCCACGACTTCTTCTGCAGTAACGAATTCGATGAACCCAATTTTTGAGCACATTTTCCACTAAATCATATAAGTTTTGTATGAAAATTGAATACGAGAATTACCACACTACTTACAAAGTCTATCAGCTAACTAACGTCTACAGCTTTCGTTTGTATAGTAAACCTCATAAAATTTTCTTCTGTGAGATATTTACGAATAAATTATGAATAATTGAAAAAGAAACCCTTAAAGATATTTTGGGTCTTATACAATGATACCCCTGGCGTTGAAGTTGAGTTTGGCATCTTAAAAATTGGCCAACAATAAAAAAAAATTTTTTTGCTATACAGTGTTATTAACCATGTAACATATAATTCTCTCGATGTTAGTTTCTAATAAACTTATCCATATTAGCCCGAAATTGTTAGATTGAACATTTTCGTTCAATCAATTAATACTATAATTGAATGTAAATTTCATATGAAACAATGAATTTAATTGACAATGATGACAATTTTTATCTGTGACTAATCTAAAGATTTGATTACTACTAGTAAATTTTCAATATCTGTTTAAATCGTTAAATTATTTCTATTATATATTTATGAGATTTTTATTTTACATGTACTTTATTCAAAATAATAATAAATAACACTCTTATTAAACTTTAATAAAAACAACGAAAATAAAAGCAAATATTTTAAATTTAATTTCAGTAATTTGCGGAGTCGGAGTAGATGTCTATTTTCATGGCTATGAAGCTGGTTTATTTATACTGTAAGTGATCGTATCACAGCAAGAAATAACATGTTTGATTGTGATACAAATAATATTGTTAATATGCCACATTTGTTATCTAACTTCCATACTTCAAAGATCTTTGTAACATTTTTTATGTTCATTGAGTTCATAAATAAACAAATTTCCTTTCTTTTATTCTTTTGTTTGTTAATATTTTATGAAGTTTTCATAATTTTTTCTAGAATTTCTTCAATAATCATATTACTGCTTGAAGTCAAATGGGTCATAACTCTTTTTCTACAATTAATATTTGGCAAGTAAGCATTTATTATAGCATAGAGACCACATTCGTATTCATTTACTTATACCATAAGATGTGTTTGGGAATTCCTTGCAAACATTTGTTTCAAAAAGGGTGTTTAGAGAGGAAGTGTTATTATAAGAATTTAAATGTTAAGCAAAGTTGTGTATATTTCAAAAGTTAATTGATAAAATAATTTTCCGAAAATACCATTCTTTTAAAATGCACCTTTCAAAATGGTACATGTTCTAGCAAAGTTTTTTCAAAGTAGTTTTTTAAAAATAGTACTTTTTCCCAAAGGTAAGATATCTGTTCAATAGCCCAATTATTAAAATTTTCCGGAGAGTTAATTCTCTGGGAATGAAGACTCCTTGTTCTAAACAGATGGTAAAAATAGTGTCTCGCGAAAAGAAATATCGAACTGTCGCAGTCAGCTAATTTGCAGTGTTGCCGGCTGTGTTGTTTCGATTTGAAATTTGCAACAAAAATTTTTTGTTAAATACAATCCTGCTTATTAAAAAAATAAAGCGTTTGATATGTAAGCAGAACGACTAATGAAGTAGTAGAAGTCAAAATCCACAGCGTAGTAAATTGTAGAGTGGTAAATTGCATCATATCTCTCATTTGAGATATCTCAGAAATATATCATTTTAATATAAATAAGGTATATGCACCACTACAACAATACAACACTAAGAAAACAACCGGCATTTTGTTTGTGTAAAAAGCGAATTCATCACCTAAAGGTGCCTATACACTACATGTTTTTTACATTGCACCTGTCAAATTTTACATAATTCGGTAAAAACATGTAGTTGGTGACCTCAAAAACTTAAGACAAATTTTCAATTAGAGCATGTTCTATTTTCTTATGTTCACACATGTGTTTTCAAATGTCTATGCCATGTGGAAACATTTATCGACGGTTGAATGTCTCCGATATCATTAGCCGTCCGTTCAAAGTATTTGCATTGGTGATAAATTAATTATTTTTTATCTCATTTTAAAATTTTAATAACAATGATATAAAGTATATAACAAGTGTTGATACAAGCTCCATATTTTGCAGATTAAAAAGAAAAAAAAACTTAAATAAATATTTGTGACGCCGGCACTTCAGCAACGCTACCAAAGAAATTCTCAGCGGCTTTAATATACATAATAATATGAACATATCAGCTGTTGTAAACAATCATGGCCGATGTCATGTGTAATTATAGATACAAGTTGGTGACCAAAAATTAGAAACCTTATGTAAATTAATCAAATTTGAAAGACACAAAAAAAAAACATGTGAATTGTAGACTTGAAAAAACACAAGCAAAAACATGTAGTGTATTGGTACCTTAACTTGTAAAAATTCTTCATGTATAAAAAATTACATAAAAATGGCGCCGGAAAATATGAACCAAATTTGACGGTTTTGGTGATGGACAAATTCGCTCGAATTCGCCACTGCATGATAATGAATTCGCCTTGAAATATATTTAATATTTTTGTATGGCGTGAGTAAAAATTCCTTAAACAAGAGAACAATATAATATTCCCATGCTTATTTAATTTTATTTTGTTAAACAAATTCTTATTCCATTTTTCATACCACCCTCATACTTAGAATACCTAACTTTGTTTCCGCGGATAAGATTCCCATTGTTGCAATTCATAATATCTACCTTTTTTCCCCAGGGATAATATTCCCATTTTCTTAGTTCGTTTTGGAATAAGAGAAAAGGAGGAAAAATAGAAACTTCACGGGGAGATTTAATAATTGAACAACAGGGGAAAACCTCCCGAGGAATTTTTATTCATAATTGGGTCGAAAGACAATTTCATAAAAGGAACTTTTAGTAAAAACAATTCTTTAAATCTAACACATCTTCTTTCGACACCCTTTTGTTATCCATAAAATACTTATTAGTTTTACACAAAAACCCTCGACATTCTTTCTAGTTTTTATATCTTTATTTTTATCTTTTTGATATTTTTTCTTTACCAGCGATAACTATTCAAAGTGTTTACAATGTTGGTCGTTGTGTAAATGTTTCGGTGGTTGGCGTCTCGCCTTTCCCTACATTGCTATTGGCACAGCTCTCATGTTATGGCCCCACAATCTCTGGTTAAGTTATGTGGCTGGCCTTTTGTTGATACTTTTAGCGGTGTTGCGCTTATGTTTGGTATTCCGTTTCAGTAATAATTCTAAGGATGAGGGTTTATTACCGCAATGTGATTTTGAAAAGTAAGTTTTATTATTTTGGTTTTTCGTTTAATTCTTCCGAACAACAATAAAAAGATAGTTTGTTGAATGTAAATCTCACATCGTAAAAGTTGAATGCAAACAAAGACAAATGCTTAAACTAAATTAAATGATTTGATTTTGTTTTACTTTTATTTTGTTGCAGAGTTGAAAGTGGTCCGGATTTACCAGAAGACGGCTTTGTTGAAATTGTACCCAGTTTAGAAGATGAAGAACCTATTGATGATGTTTGTTAATACACATTAATATAATTAAGTTGTGTAAACTTTGTATAGTTTTTAAGTCTGAAAGTAATGAGTAGGTATATTTTAATTTTAAATATGTACTGTTAAATATATCTATTAATTTATAAATATGCCAATTAATGATGACTTATTATAATAAAACAAGAGCTTTTGTATATTCAATTTAAAGAGTTTCGTAAATTTGAATTTATTTTTATCAAAATAAAAAACAATGCAAGCAATGAAAATTTACATTAATATTTCTGAAATAGATATTGTCTAAAATTTTTATTTATAATTATTTGTTTAATTGTAAGTAAAATTCCTTTTAATTTGTTACACGAATTTCAATGTATATCAAAATTTGTATATACATATGTATGTAAATTGAAATTATTGGCCATAAATTAATGCTCCATCAAAACTTGTTTTCCGTTTCCGTTAATTCCTAATTACAATTCAATAAAATCCACCCGAATTAAAACGCTTTAGTATTAGTGGCAACTCCTTGCCAAAAATTTTAACTCTCACACGATAGGTCATCGCTCAAATCAGTATGTACATATATTACGGTCGTCGTGTCAAGGTTCATTTCTATAAAGTTTACATATTTCTTATTGTATGAATTTTATTAAAAGAAAACAATTAAAAGTGCAATAGAAAGTGTTAATATATAGGTATAAAATGTTTGTTTGTTTGTTTGTTTGTTAATAAAGCAATTAAATTGTAATATTATTTGAATGTGCTTCCAAATTGTCTTGATTTTTGTTGTTTTAAATAGCGGTTGTTGTTACTTACTCGTATTGCCCTTCTTAGTAAAATGCCCATGCAAATGCACGAGCAGTGATGTTAACCGTACGGTAATTACCGTATTGTACGGTAATTTAGACCTCCAAAAGGTAGGCAGGTAATTTAAATATTTGTACGGTAATTTTATAAAGCTTTAATTTTTAATTATGTACATCATAAAACCCATGGTTTTCCTAAAACATTGTAACAATGCCAATTGTGGCTAAATGCTAAAAATTTCTCCTATGGAATATTTATACAGGTACTCGTATTAGCTAAAATGTTGCTTTTTTCTTGGGTCACAAACTAGAAACAAATGGGCTGGCCTGCGGTGTCGAACGATATCGATTGGTGATTTTCTAGATGTGAAAAAATTAACTTGCATTTCTCTAATAACCGATTTTATTTAACTTATTATTTATTTACTGCCACAAAAGCTAAATATGCAAATAATATTAAATTGATGGTTAGAAGGTCGCAAACCGGTTGTATTTCGTTTACAATTTCAGCATTATCGATCGATCTACATCGCGGGGTGGGCCGAAAATATATAAAATCTTCGATTAATCTATGAATAACACTCAGCTTTAAATATAAAATAATTTATATACTTATGTATGTATACACAGTAGGGTGGGTCAATTTGTTCGGGACCGAAAACATGACAAAGCATATAGCAAGGTCGTAATCTACGGAAAATTCTAAGAACTTTTCCCAAAGAAACCGTGGTTCTAAAATCAAAATCGAGCTTCCGGGTTTTTAAGAGAAAATTTGGTGCTCAGGACATCCGAAAATAATGCTATTTTTTTTTGGAAATATTCATTGCAATTCATTGCAATTGGTGAATAGTTGACCTGTAATGCTGGAAGAGGGCTTATTTTAAAGGAAATTTTCTCAGCTTTCTATATCTGTCCTCATTTATAGAAAATTATTTACCCAAATAATGGTTTTGGAGGTTTATGTTAAAATAACAATAGTCCTGAGCACCAAATTTTCTCTTAAAAAACCGGAAGCTCGATTTTGATTTTAGAACCATGTCTTCTTTGGAAAAAGTTCTTAGAATTTCCCGTAGATTACGATTTTGCTATACGCTTAGTAGGCAAAAAAATTTACCCACCCGAATATACACATATGTGTGTATATAGCCTTTAAGACAATGGTGATTGAATGTACATATAAGTGTTATTTCTAATTTTTTATTAATACTAATTGTTTCTTAAGTTTTTGTTGTCTTTAAAATATCTACCTACTTATATTAATTAAAAAATATAACCTATTTTAATAGTAATATATTACTATTTCTATACAACGTTTTACCCGTACGGTAATTTTACCCTAAAAACGGTAATTTTTTTAAGGCTGTACGGTAATTGGAAAAAATTAGTTAACATCACTGTGCACGAGTGTAGTTTTTGTATATGAAATGTGTGTGTGCATTAAAATTTGTTAGTGTTAAATTTTACATGCCCAAAATAAAATCGAAAGAGATTGAGAGCAAATCGTAATAGAAAAAAGAGAGCAAGTAAAGCAAATTGTTATTGTTTTGTTTTTGTTCATAATAAAAGCATGCATCAGGTGTTCTTTTGGCGGAAAGAAAAACAATTGTACGAAAGAGTTGCCACTATTTAAGCTAATTGTAATAAAACGATTAATATTATGGGCGTTTAAATCAAAAAGAAACCGTTTTCAAAACCTATCCAAGGTGAGTGATTTATAAAGTAATGTAATTAATAAAATGTCATATTGGTAAAATTATTTAAAATATTTATGTATTTACAAATAAGTAATGCAACGAAAAAATTACGTAGTTACATTTTTCGTAGATTACTTATTAGATTTTAAAAATGTGCGGGCCTTAGCAAGTTTTAGTCAGGTTTAATGTAGGGTTTGGTTTGAAGAATTTGTCTGCTAATTAATTTTTAATTATAATTAGTTTTTTAAAGTGTCAGTAAAATTCTTTTTGATTAGTTACACGAATTTCTATGTATATCAAAATTTGTATATACATATGTATGTACATAAATTGAAATTATTGGCCATAAATTAATGCTCCATCAAAACTTGTTTTCCGTTTCCGTTAATTCCTAATTACAATTCAATAAAATCCACCCGAATTAAAACGCTTTAGTATTAGTGGCAGCTCCTTGCCAAAAATTTTAACTCTCACACGCTAGGTCATCGCTCAAATCAGTATGTATATTACGGTCGTCGTGTCAAGGTTCATTTCTATAAAGTTTACATATTTCTTATTGTATGAATTTTATTAAAAGAAAACAATTAAAAGTGCAATAGAAAGTGTTAATATATATAAAATGTTTGTTTGTTAATAAAGCAATTAAATTATAATATTATTTGCAATCTGCTTCGAAATTGTCTTGATTTTTGTTGTTTTAAATGGCGGTTGTTGTTACTGCCGTTTTTAGTAAACTGCCCATGCAAATGGAGATTTCTTATTTATCCGGGCCGTTCGTGTATTAATTTTATTACAAGAAAACAATTAAAAGTGCAATAAAAAGGGTTAATATATCTAGTAGATATGTATGTTTGTTTGTTTAATTCTTAATAAAGCAATTCAATTATAATATTATTTGCATGTGCTTCCAAATTGTCTTGATTGTTTTCGTTTTAAATAGCGGTTGTTGTTACTTACTGCCCTTCATAGTAAAATGCCCATGCAAATGCACGAGTGTAGTTTTTGTTTATGCTATGTGTGTGTGTACATTAAAATTTGTTAGTGTTAAATTTTGCATGCCCAAAATAAAAAGCAATTGAAAGAGATTGAGAGCAAATCGTAATAGAAAAAGAAGAGCAAGTAAAGCAAATTGTTATTGTTTTGTTTTTGTTCATAATAAAAGCATGTATCAGGTGTTCTTTTTGCGGAAAGAAAAAGAATTGTACGAAAGTGTTGCCACTATTTAAGCTAATTGTAATAAAACGGTTAATATTATGGGCGTTTAAATCAAAGAGAAACCGTGTTCAAAACATATTCAAGGTGAGTGATTTATAAAGTAATGTAATTAATAAAATGTCATATTGATAAAATTATTTAAAATATTTACATAAGTATTATTTGTAAATAAGTAATGATTTTAAAAATGTTCCGAACTTTGCAAGTTTTAGTCAGGTTTAATTGCGGTTTTCGTTTGTAGACTTTTTTCTATCTCTAAGCTGTTGTCATGTTTTACAGTCTTAACATTGTTATGAAAGCTTTCGTCACAAGTTTTTGTCATTTACAATTTTAATAATTTTGTGATTTTTTACCATCGAGTTAAAAGACTATGCATTTACCGAAGACCCAAAGATCGCATTTATGAATGTGTTTGAGTAAAAAGTATGCTTTAGTAGAATCTGAGTTGCTTAAATCAGTGGTTGGCAAAGAAAATGCGTTAAATTTAAACTCGTTTTTAGTTTATTTCTATCATGTACGGGTTGTTTTTTTTTACTGACGTGTGTGGCCACGTTATCAAATTTTGGTTTGAAACCCTCAAATAGGACACTCTCACTTTAATATTCTCATTATCCATGCCGACAAACATCCACATATTAAAAGTATGTATACGGGGTGCTTACCGATATCGAACAATGTAGATAGCTAGATTTTTACAAGTAAAAAAACTATCTTGCGTTTCACTAATAAACGATTGATTAAACTTATTATTTGTTTGGTACAAAAGCTTAACAAATAAATAAAATGCACGGTTAGAAGATAGCAAATCAGTTGTTTTTCGTTTAAAATTCTATCATTATACCTTGATCGGACGGTATAGTGGGTCAGGCCGATACTCCCAATAAAATTGTAACTATTTTTTCTAAATTTTCAAATCATTAGTTTCTTATACGTGTACAACTTACATATGTACATATAAACGATTTAAAAATCACTTGTAACAGGCTTACCAACATAAGCCTTAGAAAATTGTTGTGAATACCATTTCATATTTATTTTTTTTATTAAATATTTACATACGTTTACATACATTTATATGAAATTTCTTTTTGTTTTATTCACTTATTTCTCGCGGATCTTGTGTAGCCCACCTTTTTTTTAGGAGTATTGCTTTGAACGCGTAGCCACTGAAAATTTGCCATTTTTGATGCCTCTGACATATTTCACCACCTGTGGCGACTACCACGATATATAATTGCATATACTGACTTCACCAATTAATAATACTCTCAAAGACTTATTTAACAGTTTGGGTCAGTAAAGCGCATCTTTTTTTTTTTTGGAAGTACCGTTTTTAATGCGTTTTTTATGCATTTCTTAGGCCTAAATCAGATTTTCATTCTTAATACACAATTGTAGGGTTTCCTTTAAGATTGTGTTTTAAAATTTATTATTAGTCTGCCTTTTACTTAAAATAAACAATATTTTTCAAAGTAACAGCGCTGTGGATATCGTTAACATTATTTTAAAATAGTTTATTTAACATGTGGAACGTATTTAGCTTACGATTTTTCACTGGGATTATGGTCCAATTACAAGGTCTGTGTAAATCGCTAGATTTTTTTTTGCAAGGTTGTGTTTTTGTTGACCATTTAAAATCGTCAACAACATGCTAAAGATGTCAAAAGTTATTTACATTTTTGGCCGCCATCATGAATATATTTGTTTACCATAACCACATACATGCAAAACACATTTTTGTTTGTGTTGCAGACATCACCATCATGTTTCTACACAAAACAAAATGCATGTTTAATTTTATTGTTGTACTAGTGCACAGACCTTGTAATTGGACCATGAATGGGATGTAGTAGTCATGTTGAATTATAATTTTAAACACTCATAGAGACCACCCTGATTTTAAAAATTTAATTACCCATGCCGAAAAATAAATTTCTATTTTCATATTCTCAATACAATTATTATTTTTTATTTAAAATATTTTTGTTTGTTTTCCTAAATTTTCAAACAGTTTGTATTTTATCAAACCACTTTTTTCTTATACTACATACTTACAAATAAATTGTTTTTTTGATTTTAAATAATTTTATAATATTAACAATACATAGTTTTAATATGCATAGCAGATACATACATATGTATGTACGTATATATGTAGTATATTAACTTTTGTTCTGTTTTAATAAATTTCAAAAATTTTAATTTACAATTGCATATGTTTGACATAACTAAAATTTAAATATCAAACTTTTAGAAAAAAAAAAGTTTATACGATTTTTATTTCATCACAGAAAATTATCGATTATATAAAAATAGAAAGTTAACATATACTTTATAGTTTTCTTCAAAAAACAAATATATGTGTATCTACATACATTCAAGCTTCAAAGATTTGGAGAATCTTACAATTGTGTATGTCAAGTCACTAAAGATTTTAATTAAAAAACTAATGCAAGAATACATTATGGTAACGTAGACATTTAAGTTAAAAAAAAGTAATATCATAGTGAAATACATATTTACAATAAGTGATCATTGATTTAAAGTTAACAAGTGCCATACTAAAAATTATAATTAAAATGTTCAAAGTTTAGAAATAATAGATTATTTTTGTGGGACCAGCACTCACGGGATGTCCCCTATTTATGCAATGCATTGTGTCACAACTACTAGGGAAAGGGAAAGACAGAGGGTAAAGAAGATAGATGTTGAAAATGTAGAAAATTTAATTCTTTTACAGCTCTGCTATTTTTAAGCTATTGCATAGCTTCTATCGCCGGCTTTGAGGCTACTGAATCAAGAAATTTTTAAACGTTCGTTTTTGTTTTTGAAACGAAAAACACTCGAAAAAATCTGTCATTTGTTTTTGAAACGAAAAACCCTAAATGACATTGCAGGCATGCAACATTTGTTAGTGTAAAAATGGTACGGTTGAGTTTTGTGCGTAGCATAGTAAGGCGAATTCAACAACAGGGCTGGTAGCTCATTCATGAAAGAAAAACCTGTTAGATTGAATTCCGAACATGAAAACAAAAATTTAAGACGCAATAAAACCAGTCGCTTAGAATTTAATAGAAAAGGATATATTACAATATTTGACAATTTATAATAAATTCGCCTTGGCCCAATGTATGTTAACCCCTAAAGTATGCTATTGATTAACATTAACATTTGATATCATATTGATATCATTAACATACAGTATTGCCAGAATAACAAAGGAGCTATTAAACAAAACGAAATAATATAATTGCATAAGTTGATAAAAAAATGATGTGCAATAGCTTTACCGCGGCAGTCCCCGAGTGCCACATGTCTTTTTTTAGTTTTAGAGCCGTGCTGCAGCGCCTCTGGTGTTAAGTACACACATTCAATATTTTAACCCAATGGGTCAGCAAACTGACAAGGAGGGCGCTGTGGTTTGCATTAGCTTGGAACAGTATCAATCGCTGCCGGAATAGTTTTTAGTGATCAGTGCTATTATGCCTTCATCACTTGAAACAGTCCGACAGCAAATATTACATTTATGAAAATTACGGAAATTTATGATGTTGATGACTTGCTGTCACCAGGTCCTAAGACATAGTTTGCTGTTAACGCGATTTTACTCAAAATTATGCATTTTTGGCATCTCTGGCAGTGAAAACTCCCGTGAAGACGCCCTCTGTTGACAAAAAAGTGCATATATGGATTTCGCGTTTATTATGCATTTCACCTGCAATTTTGGGAAACGATGGAACACTAAAAATAGTTTTCCATTCTAAACAGACAATTAAAAAATGTATTTAGAAATTAATTATTATGTAGTTTGTTTTTTACTTAGAAATAGAAATAATTCTCGATTTAAATGTTTTAACAGTGCTGTGAAAATCCTTACCAATATGTGGACGTCCGTAATGTACGAAACGATATTAATTTTTAAAATTTGCGTTTTATAAAATGAGAGTGTACATATCGCACACTAAATCATAAACAGACACAACTCAAAAATCTAAAAAGTTCAGTTTTTCGAAAAATTAAAAAAAGTATTTTGAAAATAAAATCGTTAAAATAGTCAAGATATCAAAAAAGAAACGTAATAAAATCGTCACACAGAAATTAAAGTTTTTTTAAAAATATATTTACTATACCATTTTATATAAATTATTATAAATGGTTGGTATATTTTATGTTGGGAAGTAAATTGATTTAAAAACTTACTTTTTTACAAATTCAGTTTTATTGATACAAATGTAAAGTAGAAATATGGGAGTTAATAATGGAATTTGAATTCGGGCAAATGTCCAGCTCTAGCTCGTCGGCAGACGTCTGCTATTTTCACAAAATTTGAAACCACATTTTGCAACAAAGCTAAGCTTATCTCGTCAATTCAGCGTCGAATTTCATCTATTCGAGCGTTAGTTGTTTGTGATTTATTCACGTGGGCCTGGTCTTTCACATGGACCCATAGAAAATAATCCACCACGACAAGGAAATTTTTCATGATAGTAAATTTTCACATGATAGTAAATTTCTCATGATAGTAAATTTTCACAATTAAAATTCTTTGTTCAAGAATGTAGCGTTTCATGGTTAAAATTTCCCAACTTTTTACTAAATAAATGTCAAAGGATGACAGCTCAAAACTTGACATTTCATCATTTGACAGCCAATTTACTCCCAGCCATTATATTTTTTGTACCAATTAAAAAATAACAACTTTAAAAACGAAATAATAAACAAGTTAACAATATTTTACACATTTAAACCAATTAAAAGGAGTTATTTGTCGGAACAAGTAAAAATTTTATATTATCTAAAATCAATTTAAAATCAACATACTACATACATAATTTTCTTTTGTGTATTTTTACTCTAAATACAGCTGTTTTTAAACACTTTCCATTCGTATTTGAAATTGTATTTTTCTCTAATTATTCGATTTGAAACAATATAAAAAAAAATTACTGATATGATGTATGATATTGCTTTGAATTGGCTAATTATAAATAGTGCTGTGAAAACGAAATCCCTTCAAGGGTTTCTGTTTCTAATGAATTCCTAGTCTTGTTGTTTGTTAAGGTTAATTTTGCTAAATGTTCTTTCAACATTTTCTCTGTTACATACTTTTCGGATCACATAAAAGCAAGTTTATTGTTTGATAAATTAATTGATTTTCCTTTTTTCCTTGAGCAAAAACAAGTGATATCAGCAAATCGTCAAAGCATAGGGGGCACTGAACATAAAATCGACAATTGTCATTTTGCAAAATTCCCTGTCGAAAATCGTCCAAATGACGTAAAATCGTCATGTTTGGCAGGCCTTAATAGAGACAAAATACCGTGTATGCTGTAGGAGTAATTCGAGCAAAATGAAAACAGAAAAAGAGGTACTTTTACCAAATTGGGGTCATGCAAATAGGGTCAATTTTAATGCACGAAAGACCCAAATGCGCTATGCTCACACACAGACGTATGACCGGACATGCTGCTCCATCTGTAAATATGGATGGTATAGATATTGAGGAATCAGAAGCTCTTGATGTTCTTGGCATGAAAATACATTGTGATGTTCGGTGGAATGATCACATTTTTCATGTCTCAAAAGAAGCATTCAAGTGCCTGAGCTTTTTAAGACGGTGTAGGACATACTTTCATCCATACTCCATCTTATTTACAACTATTATTATACCAACTTTATCCGACCGAAAATGGAATACAACTCTCATGTATGGGCCAGTGCTCCAAAGTATATTTTGGAGTTAATCGACCGCGTACAGGATAGGGCGAAGAACCTTATCGGTGACAGTAGGGTAGCCAACTCTATTGACTCACTGGAGCATCGACGCAATGATGGGTGTGTTTCGTTGTTCTATCGCTACTACAACGGAATGTGCTCTAATGAAATCAGGGAACTTGTTTCCGAAACCCGTCACTTTTCACGTACAACACGCTCTTCATAAAGAGCACATCCCTTTGTGGTCGATATGTTAGTGAACCGCACTACGCATTACAGAGAGAATTCGTAATAAACTCCCCGCAGAGGTCTTTCCTGCCACTTTCAGTGTGTCAGGGTTCAAATCGAATGACCACAAACACTACTCCCTTTATCCTCCTTCCCAAAACCTATTTTCCTAGTTCCGGCTCAATGCTTTGCATACGTAGGGGTCATCCCCTGAGTGCTGGTCCTAATTAAAAAAAGAAATAAAAAGTTAAGGAAGACGGGGATTGAGAATAAAGTTTCAAGGTTGTAAGAGGTTTAATCTTTGAACAGCTGGTTTATGAACTAAAATACATTTTGAAACATTTCCAGATGTGCTGGTTTATGATTTAGTGTGCGATATGTACATACTTATATTTATTTATGATTCATAGCCTGAGTTGTTTAACAAAATGTAGGATTATTTCATTTTAAATAAATTATGATTTTAAACTTAATTTTTTTTTTGTTTCAATTATAATAACATAAATAAGAATTAAATTTGCTAAGCAAAACTATCATTGATTTTATGAGGTCACATTAGTTATTATATGGCAATTAGTTATTAACTATGTATATATTAATATTTAAATCTTTTTTATAAAAATATTTTCAAATTTTATTGAGGTAGTATTTTACTGAGGTAGTTAATTACTATCATTATTTTAATAACACTTTTTTCATATTGCAATTAAACTTATACTATTTTATTTAAGATACATATTTAAATGCCTTTGAGGTATATTTTTTAAACCTGAGTATAACAAATACAAATAAAGTAACTATAAAAAAAAAAAAAATAAAGAACAACGTAATATTTGAATAGTACAGGGTACTATCATCGCCTATGTACGCAATGGGCCCTACTAAATGACACTGACCTAAAATGCTTAAGAAGGTCCTCATATATGCTGAGGCCCCATGCTTCTAAAATCAATATATATTTTTATACATATCTGTAGGTCGGCAGTAAGCTACAAAATTACAGATTTTATAACTTGACTTACTACGAATATTTTTATATAATTCTCGGAATATATTTTTTTTATTACGAATATATCCTAATTAAAATATATATGTATATAAACGGTGGGCAATTTTAAGTTTAGGAAGAAAATTGGTTGTCAAATGGTGAAATGCCAAGAATTGAACTGTCATCTTTTGACATTTATTTAGTAAAAAGTTGGGAAATTTTACCCATGGAACGCTACACTCTTGAACAAAGAATTTTAATTGTGAAAATTTACTATCATGAGAAATTTCCCGGTCGCATAATTTCTCGATTTGGCGATGTCAATTGGCCGCTCTCGTTCTTATAATTTAAAGCCGTTGGATTGTTTTCTATGTGTTCATTTGAAAGACCGGGCTTACGTGAACAAACCACAAACAATTGACGCTCTGAAAGATGAAATTCAGCGCTGTATTGCCGAGATAAGCAAAGCTTTGTTGCAAAATGTGGTTCAAAATTTTAAGAAAAGAACGGACGTCTGCCGATGTGCTAGAGGTGGGGTATTTACCCGACATCATATTCCATAATTAATTCTCATATTTCTACTTGACATTGGTATCACTGAAACTGAATTTGTCAAAAAAAAAAAGAAAATTCACTTTCTAACCTACAATTTGCCCACACTTTAGATAACATTACAGTCACCGCCAATAATACTGCGACTTACTGGAATTTACCTTTTGACAAAGGGCCTGTTCGGAAATGCATCACTGCGCCCCATCTGATGAGTTGTACGTTCTAGTAACACTGCATATGCTGTTTTTAATCAGCTGAGCAAACTAATCCCACATGCACATCAGATACGGCACAGAGATGCATTTCCGAACAGGCCCAAAGTTTAAATAAATTGATGATGTGAAGTGTACAAAAGTGGTATTTTGAAAAAAAAATTAGACTTGGTGTATTTTATCTCAAACCTACAGATATGTACATACATATAATTGAGCAGAGGAAATTCCTTTATCGCAACAAGCGGTCAGAACAGTTTGATTCATCGAAATTGTGTTCTGGGATTGAAGGATTTTAGTCTCAAATTCGACATTTTCTATTGATCATTTAAGCCTCCAATGAATTTTTGGCCAAGAAATAACTTAGAATACTACAAAAAAAAAAAAAAAACAAAGTTTAACAAAATAAAACAATTGCAGGGTCTGCCAACAAAAAAAAAAACAGAACTTCAAACGAAAGTGAAAATATATTTTCCGACTCATCATATTTTGGTTTTGCTTCTTCAGCTTTAATTTGTTTTTGCACAATATAAAGCCCGGAAGAAATTTATATTTGAGAAAGTTCAATTTATTGAATTAATAAAAATTCAAATTACTTAAAGAGTTTTTAAAAACATCAGAATATCCAATCAGACTAGCAGAACGTATTAGCTTAGCGACTTCAAGGCTGCTACACCCCTAATTAGCGTTTGTTTGTTAGTTTCTTAACACTTATGAAAGTGGATATGTACAAATTAGGGTGACCCCGATGGTGATAGCTAGCAATGCTAGCCTGGTAGTCCGGAGGTTGTCGATTCGATTCCGGCCAGAGATCCTGGCAAAGCTAAAAGCTTAGCAGGATGGTGTTTGATTAAAAACAATATCAATTATTTAAACAATTTTCCAACAGAAATAGAATACGAGAATTATTATAATTTCTTTTTATTAAAATTTTATATGTTAAAAAAATTTTTGGTCGGCCTGAAATACAACCGATTCTGATTGGTCATTACCAATATTTCAACAAAGACTTATAGTAGGTTTTTTTTTCAAAGTAGTCTACGTTTATTGAATTAATAAAAATTTAAATTTCTAAAAAAACTGCATACTTTAAGGCGAAACTTTTGAAATGTTTTAGCGTACAAAACAAATGTAGCTAACAGTTATTTGGTGCTCCTAAAAGTATGCCATGACAAATTTTGCATTATATTGTTTCAAAATATCATTTTCACTTTTTCTATTCTACAAACAAAGTTTGTTTTTTGATATTTTCTTTTTCACTTTCGTACGATTTTCGTTTGTACTGACAGACAACATATCCAATTAAAATAAAAATAACACCAAATTATTACTTTTCAATATACATACAATATATTTTTATTATTATGTTTTTTTTTTTGTCTAACTACTAAAAAAATATGTATTTAATTAAAATTATGTAAATAGTTCGTCTTATATTAATGTGTATAAAATCAAATAAAGTTTTCTTAATTACAAAATTAATTATAAAATGATAATAATTAAAATTTTAAGGTCGAATACATTGTTACAACAGAAAATTATAAAAAAAATATAATAGAAAATAAAATAAAAGCGTCAAAATACATTGGACATTTTAACACACAGTTCAAAACTGATAATGATCTCAAGAAAGTTGAAAAACAAAAGAATCAAGTTAAAAATATAATAAAAAGTGTTTTTAGGCTGCTAAGCATTCCAAAATGTTGTTGTTGTTGCTTTTTTCCCAGAATATTTTTAATTTTACAGAACATACAAACTTTTAAAGTTTTCTTTTTTTTTGGAAATTCTAACAAAACTATGTTTAAAATTAGGAAAGAAATTTGTATAAAAATAATTTTCTTTTTTAATAAAGTTTTTTCTTCATTTACTGAACGCCTTATTTATAAACGATTATTAAGGCTAATATGGGTTTAGTGTGCGCGTTTTATAATATTTCAACTTTATTAATCGCTTGTGAATAAGGCCACACATGCTTGTTTTGAATCCGTACAATTTTATTCGGATATAAAATTTTTTTCTATTTACAAAGTCACATTTAAAATTCTTTTAGGAAATGAAAGTTCCAACGAAGGACCTATTTGGTCCATACAGTTTAGCAACATTACTTGCACAATATATAACCAGAGCAGCCAAGTGTTGGGATTTCATCCCAAATTGGAGTTTTTAGCTGCAGTTTTGATAAAAACGTATATTTTTCAGTTTTTTAATGAAGAATTCAGTGGACAGGCAGTACACTTTAAATTGGGGACATGAGGCACTGTCTTAAACTCTTAAAATAGGTTGTAACTCAGCTCGTTAGTGAACCAACTTGGGTATTTTTAATTTTTTTTTTTTTTAATTTATTTTCAAAATATGTATGTATATGTACTTAAAAATATACTTTTTAAAACATGTACATGTTCGGCGCAAAATTAAATTTTTAAAGGAGGAGCTTATTTTAAAAACTAAGTTTTTAAAATATCTCTAATTTAGGTACTTTTACAAAACCGATTGATTAGGAAAGAAAATTTAAAGGTTACAACACTGTCCTCACTTTTGGTATCTAATTATTATTGAAATTATAAATACATACATGGAATTAAAAAAATATCATAAATAAAATAAAAACATAAAACTAATGCGATCTTTTATGCTAATAGTTTTTTTTTTTACATCGGCACTATATTTTGTTTATCTAATATTTTTTTTTAATTTCCCTTCTTTATCGTTCAAATATTGAGAACGGACTTTCATTAAACTTTTGCTCAATTCACCATCCATTGGAAAAGTTGTAGATCGATTGTACATAAATGTTGCTAGTAATTATCATAAAAACATGTTCCCAACCAGGTGTTCACATAGAAATTAGCAACAACAAGTTTGAAACAACATACCACTCCTGGTGCAGTCGGACTGTGAATTGGTGATTTTTATATACATTTTAGTTTTTTTCTTTTTCTTATCAGAAATAATATTTTTATAATAATTAGATTTGTTTAGTTACAAAGTTTTTTTAGTTTGTTGCTTTTTGCTTCAAATTGTTTATAGTTCTAATAACAGTCTAATAAAAGTGTATAAACATTTACCTGAGTTTTTTTCAGTTATTTTTTGTATAGTTTACTTTGTTTTTATTTATATTATATTTTGTAGGGGCGGGATTGTTGGACTTATATATAAATAGTTAATAATAATATGGAGTTTAGTAAATTAAATTAACCATAAGAACAAACATTTAATATAAATCGATATGAAAGCGAGTCATTTGTTTTTTTTTTTATTTTTCATTAACAATAAAGAAAAGGCTGCAATTATAACCATAAACTAAATAATATTTATATAGGGACAAGATTACACACTAGAATGACATGAGATTATTCACACAGTTGAAAAATTAACTGCTCAACTCATGGCCTATAGTGAGAGTTGAAGTTTGTAAGCATGTTGTTAGTAATTTTTGTATAAACATTTGATGTGTGAAAATTACTAGCAACATTCTATGTATACAACCTGCAACTCCAACAAATAGGTTGCGGTTGGAGCAAATATGTTTAATTTAAATCAAATTATTCACTACAGCATTGTAAAAGTTGTATCGATTGTGTGTGCTAATAATTATGCAATTGTTGCTAGTGTTGTCATCTTCATGCAGATATGAGCTATTATGTTTTTAAAATTCTGTAACCCCAATTTGTATATAAAAAATTTGCTAGAGTTTGGTAAATGTTCTTAAAATTACCGTTAGCTAATTTCTTAAATATACTTATACGCTATTTACACTACGCAACTTTGTTGCATGCAACTCTATATTTTCAGTAAGACAGACAGAGAAGAAATATGAAATGTATACATTTCTATTTCAATACTCTCATTGAAAATAAAAATTGCATGCAAAGAAATTGCATATTGTCTTATACTTCTTTAAGACTATTTAACTTTGGTGCATGCAACCCCACTTTATTCAGTGAGAAAGACACAGACAATATATAAAATGCATACATTATTTCTATTTCAAAACTCTCCTTTAAAATGAATTTTATAGGCAACAAAGTTCAATACAGTAAATACGATATTGGACTGATTTCACACTATGCAACTTTGTTGCATGCAATTTTAACTGAGAGTGATGAATTCGAAATGTATATATGCATTATATATTTCTCTCTATTTCTTACTAAAAAAAAAGGAAGTTGCGTGCATCAAAGTTAGTTAGTGTTAATGCCGTATTAGACTACATTTACACTAGGCAATTTTGTTGTATGCAATTTTTAACTGAAGTGAGAGAGTGGAAATAGATATGTTTACATTATATGTTTCATTTCTGTCTCTCTCTCTCTCTTTCTCACCGAAAAGAGAGTGTTGAATGTAAAAAAGTTACGTAGTATAAATGTCGAATTACTTTACTCTTAAAAACCACAGCTCCAATGTTTTTAAGTTTTATTTTTTAAACTTTTTTATTGTATACAGCCAACACAACAGTTAGCATAGCTTTGTGAAAAGCTTTATTTATTTTCTCACCAAAATTATAAGGTTAATTGCGCGTTGCTCTTTTAAGGTGAATTTTAAAAAGAGCATTCAATAATGGTATCGCTACCTTCTTAATATAAATAATTGTTGCTCTAACTGTCAGGTTGCTGCTGGTAATCATCTTCTACAAACAGGCAGTAAGTTTGATCATACGAAATAGAGCAAGAATTGTAGATAGGGCTTTTAGATCTTTTCCATAATCAAAACAAAATGTTGTTAATATTACAATGTTTGCTTTTAAAGTTTTTACTAAATAAGAATTTTTAAATTAATAACTCGTTTCTTACAATAAATATGAAAATAATAATGGTACTCACAAGTAGTAATTATTGCAGTGGTTGTATGTGGTATGTGTTATCAAACTAGTCATTACAATAATTACTACATCCTTGTGAAAAGCTTAAATGTTTTAATTAACAATAGTTTTCAATTTTACTCATGTTCAAAGTTTTCAATCATAATAAAATTATTTTTAATATATATTTACAATAATAGTTTAACTATGCATTACCTTTTTCAATGATGTACAATTGTTCACAATTATATATGATTGCTTCTTTTTAAATTATATCTTAACATTTTCAATATGTATGTACTGGTATTATAACTTAAATTTAAAACATTCACTTTTAATTTTATTAAATTCTCAAACTAAAGATGCTGTCACAAATCAAATTTGCTTAAACTTATCACCATCAGAACCAGCGTTAGACAGTCCCAAATTAAGTCCATATTTTTTTCTTAATTTTCTTTCTCCAACTAACTAAATTTATTTTCATAACATTAAAAATCAAAATCCACTACGACTAAGTAGTAAAATAATTTTTAGTATTAAAATCATTCCGAAAAACAGTTTAAAACTGCTTTAGAACTTCGAAATTCATTGATATTATTTCCAAAAAAATATTTAAATTTACTGTGTGTGAAGTGTTGTAAACGTAATGGGGAAAACTTACTCCGAAAATAATAAATAATTTGAAGTTATCTTTTTTACTTTGGTAATTATGGAATTAAATGTAACTGTGTTTTGTCACGTAACCGAAATTTTAATAAGATTTTCCAACGGTGTAAATTTAAATATTTTTATTAAAAAATTTGGAACGATTTTTCCTCATCCCATGTCAAGTTTAGTGAATAAATTGAATAAAATAATACTTTTTAGAAAAAGGCTAATTTTTTACACAAACCTCTGAAAGGATTTTCCCTTATCCCATGTCAAGTTTAGTAAATAAATAAAAGTACTTTTAGAAAAGAATAAATTTTTACACAAAAATTTGGAACGATTTTCCGTCATCCCACGTCAAGCTGGGTTGATAAAAAGGCAAAAATGTAAAAAGTACTTTTTTTTACAAAAATTGGGTACATTTTCACAAAAAATTTATATAAAAAGAAGTCAATTTGGAATGATTCTCGCTCATTCCATGTCAAGTTTAGTGAATAAATTTATTAGAAAGTACTTTTTAGAAAAGGGTAACTTTTTACTCAAAAACTTTGAACGATTTTCCGTCATCAGAGCTTAAGTTTGGTGACTTAAAGGTACATACTTTACAAAACGGGGAATTTTTTACACAATAATTTGAAATGAATTTCCCTCATCCCATGTCAAGTTTAGTGAATAAACTGTCTTAAAAGTACTTTTTAGAAAACGGTAATTTCGTACACAAAAATTTGGAACGATTTTCCGTCATCCCACGTCAAGTTGGGTTGATAAAAAGGCAAAAATGTAAAAAGTACTTTTTTCCGAAAAAAAAAAAAAAAACAATTAACAAAAAATTCATATAAAAAGAAGTAAATTTGGAATTAATTTCGTACACAAAAATTTGGAACGATTTTCCCTCATCCCATGTCAAGTTTAGTGAATAAATTTAATAAAAAGTACTTTTTGAAAAGGGTAATTTTTTACACAAAAATTTGGTACGATTTTCCTTTATTCCATGTCAAGTTTAGTGAATAAATTAAAAAAAAAGAAATTTTAAAAAAGGGTAACTTTTTACACAATTTTTTTAGTCATCCCACGTCAAGTTGCGTTGATAAAAAGGCAAAAATGTAAAAATTACTTTATTTTTTTTACAAAAAAAGGGTGCATTTTCACAAAAAAGTAATTTTAAAAAGGAGTAAATTTTTGCAAACAGTTGCATTTCTTCAAAACGGTACTTTTAAGCGAAAAAGTACTTTTTACTAAAAGGCACTTTTGCGAAAAAAGTACTATAGAACTTGTTTTGATTTTTTTGTTTTCATTTCGCGATCACAAACTTTTCTGAATTTAATGTCTGACTCAAATATAAGAAATAAAAAATATTGCAAATAAATTAAAATAAAGAACGTTTAAAAAATATTTAAAAAAAAAAAACATTTTTCTCATACAAATTGTCAGAAAGACTTTTCGTTAATATACGAGTATTTGTGAATAACATGTGATAGATAGTTAATTAATGAAAATGTGTAACCTTGTCATCCTATAAATAGACACATAATACATGTGTATGTACAAATAATATT
Source organism: Lypha dubia (assembly GCA_947311025.1). Lineage (NCBI taxonomy): Eukaryota > Metazoa > Arthropoda > Insecta > Diptera > Tachinidae > Lypha > Lypha dubia. Next base: position 16,157,833 of record OX371263.1, on the reverse strand, counting down.
TGTTAACAATATTAATTTCTATAGAATCTATAAATTTTAATTACTTTTTTTTCACTTTGCATCATAGGCGTGGATCCTGGGAGAGCGCCAACCACAGAATTTGGAAAATTTTAATGTTTGCATTTTTTTTTTGTTCCTGGGTTTATAGAAAAAGTTCACTTTTTTTGGTTTGGTAAAATGAACTTATGCCACATCCCAAACACGCTACTACGCCAATGATTTCTTTGTATAGTCAACTTTAAATATTTTTTCTCAATAGAACGAAGTACACCAGGCTTCTCCAACAGTTGGACTTAATAGAGCGGTCATATTATTGCTGTGATGTGATGGAAGCATTGTTGTGTGATGATGATGATGATGATGATGTGTAGTGGGTGCCGCTGATGGCAAACATTGGAAGCAGTAATTGGCACCGTAGTTACTATCCCAATACTGATGGCCTTTGCACTGAAAACGCACAGCGAATTCCAGTCGTTGGCCAATATGCAATGAATTGCCAAATAAAGAAAATTGAAATTTATCCGAGAAGCCGTCGCATGAGTTTTCCACATAATTTGCCTGCAAATCTGCAAAACTACGCCAGCCATCTATTGAATAACGTATGTGTACGGATTTATGGAAATCGAGATTTCTTACCCGAACACTGCCCGTTATGGTTTGATTAATGGGATCAGTAACAGCGGCATTTTCCAAAGATACCAATTTTTCACGTACCATATCCAAAAAATTAGGCAATCCGGCTGGCTGTTGGAATAGAGGCATTAGAAATTTATCGATTTTGGGTCCCAATTGTACGGGTGGCTCTGAATCCAAAATCTCCAAGTCCTCATAGGCTGACTTGGGTATATTGGGTATTTCATCGAGGAAAGTCTTAATATCGGCCAGATCCAAACCCAAAACATCGGCGAAACGTACAATTTTTTTGCAGCCTGGTGTGCCAGGCGGAGTTTTGCCAGTTTTCAATGAAGAACAACGTCTTACTCTCTGTGGCCGACAGTCATCTTCATAATCGGTCGTTTCCATATGCAAATGAGATGTTTTAGCTTTTTCATTTTCGCTTTTACACACATCATTTTTTCCACTTGCAACACCATTAGCCTTCGTGTCAATTTCTTTTTCAGCAGTTTCTACTGCTTTTACTTCTTCTTGCTGTTTAGGTACTGGTACTTCTTCAACTTCTATTTTCAAAACATCTTCTCCATTCTCGACATAACCATTAATTATTGTGTGTACAACTTGTCGCGTATCCTCTAGCTTAACCTCTTCCCGACACAATTCCTTTGCAATATTATTATTAGTTTCGATTAAACTTTCCATTTTAGTTTCGTCGTGTTCAATTGAACAACTGCTTTTGTTATTATCTTCTTTGTCGTCCTGATAATCCAATGATTGCTGGCGTAATTCTTTTAAAATTAACTCCTGTACACTATGCGTCTTGCTATTTTCTTTAGAGTTATCCAGTTCATAATCTGCATTATGAGTTTTAGCCAATTTAATATCGGGTGCTTCGCTGGGCAATGCTTGTTGTATTAAATCTTTATGATTTTGAAAACCATTACTTTGGACCGTTGCTGCATGTGTGGATGTGCTATCAACTACATCGTTTGACGTCGTTGTGCCATCCATTTGGCACACTTTTTTAGTGGTTTGTTGTTGGTGTTGTTGTTGTTGTTGTTGCTGTTGCTGTTGAAGCGGTTTATTTGAGTGACTAGTGCAGGCATCAGTTTCGGAATTTACATCAAAATAGGGACCATCTGAGGAACTATGTGAACTGGCGACCGAAGCACAAGCATAACCTGATTCAGCTGCCGAGTTGTGAGGTGTATTCGAAGTAGATTCAATAAGTCTTAAGTATTCACATTCATCAACCGGACTGCCAGGACTCTCTAATTCGCAGTCGAAATCAAAATAAGAATCTGTTTCATGTCTCAAGGGCTGAAGATCTGTAACTGTTTGTTGTTCACCGCCATTGGCACCGCTGACCCAAGTGTTTGTATTTCCACCATTTATTATTGGTTCATCTTCCTGTGATAAATCTGCATCGTCACTCTTGAAAATTAAACAAACATACATATGTATGTATGTATGTATGTATATAAAACAATTATGAACTCAATAAGAAAAAAAAAATTAATTGAGAATTTCTCACCTGTGTGCCTAAAGTGCGCAATTTGGAAGATAAACGGCGTGCAAATGCCTCTGCTCGCCCTCTACATGATGACATACCTACTATGGGTATTATAGAGACTAAACTGCAGTTTTTCGGATCTGGTGTCGCACTACTATGTGTTACTGTTAAATCGCCTGGACCGTTCATTTACGTCAGACTTTTCAAATTTTACGCTAAACTGCAAATTTAAAAAACAAAGAATAACCAATCATTAATATAAATTTCGTTTCGCTTTCGTTCGAGCAAAAATATATACGACATTTCTCTTAAAAAAAAAAGCCATCAAATTGTTTTGACTGAATCTTTTTCTTTATTTTTAATTAAATATAAATTGTATGAATATGTATGTCTGTATTATTAATATTTATAGTATATTGATAATAAAAGTAAATATGAATAATAATTATATATTATACATTTGTGAGAATACAAACTGCACATTGGGATTGCTGTCGGTAAAAATTATTTTACAAGAAATTTGGGAACTTTTTACAAAAACAAATTTGTTGTAGAACAAAAATTATTTTTAGAACAAAAGTTTTAAAAAATTTTCTTAATTAAGAGAATTTTGTTAAATAAAAAATTTCTTAATGCAGACGCATGATGCATATGAAATAAAATTCTTCATGTCGAAAACACCAGAATTTACAGTAGAGCAAACAAGTGAATGAAAATCTGCGCCACATACTTAAGTATATATATTACGATGCCGTATTTTAAAAAATGTCGATCGCTATTCATATGGATCTTGAACAAAAAAATTTTTCTATTTCATTCTATTTATATTTACTAGTATAGCCAACGGACGACACAATTGTCCGTATTCTAGATGTAAATAACTCATAGAGAAGCTATTCGAAGGTTATAAACCTGTTTTTTTTTAACACTCACACAATATACTACAATTACAATTATTTAAGGGTAAATTTTTATGAATTACCATATATGTATTGCAAATATCTGCAAAAGCACAAAAGCACGTTTAAGCAGTTCTTTCCTATTAAAGCATTTTTTTTTTTTGGTTTTAATTAGGACAAACACTCAGGGGATGACCCCTACGTATGCAATGCATTGTGCTGAAACTCAGGGACCGGGATAGAGTAAAAAAGATAGATATTGAATATTTAGAAGGCTTAACTCTTTTACAACTCTGCTTTGCACGTTATGTTTGTTTTTATAGCATTGTTAAGCTTAATTAGCAGGCATTTTATTAATTGCTTTACTTCGCTAATGTTTCTGGTAACCGACGAAGGAGGGCGATGTTGTGTACATTAGCTTGGATAGCATCAATCGCTGTCGGAACAGTTTTTTAGTGGCCAGTGCTATGCCTTCATCACTTAAATTGACACAATGTCTCACTAATGTACATTAGAGAAATTAATGATGTTGATTGACTTGCTCTGGGCAGGGTTTGAACGCAGACCCCAAGTCATTGTTTTGCTTAGTAGTCAACGCGCTAACCACTTCTGCCAACACCACCCTTTGCAAAACCAGTTGGACAAAAATACATGCAAGTTTTGATTCTTTGTCGTTTTATTTTTACATGCGTGAGTAATATGTGTGCATGTACAATGTTTTCCAATAGGGATGATGTGATTTTGAAGTGACGTTTCGGCCATTTGTAATATGTCATGATCTGTCATTTGTTTTTCATTGTATTCAGTAGTGTTTACAATTTCTCCGATGAGGCTAACTTTTATCTGAGTGGTGCGGCAAATAAACAAAACTGTCGATTCTGGTCCGAAGACAATCCATAAATTATTAATGAAAAACCATTACATTCACGTAAATTGACAGTTCTGTGTAGTTTTTGATTTGGTGGAATCATCGGTCCGTATTTCTTTCGAAATGAAGCTGGTAACACCGTTATTGTCAGTGGAGATCGGTTTAGATCGATGATAACCAACTTTTTATGGCCGAAATTGCAAGAAGTTGATCTTGACAATATTTGGTTCCAACAAGACGGGCCTACGTGCCACATAGCAAATGCAACAATTGAATTATTGTGAGAAAAGTTTGGAGATTCGATTATTTCAAGAAATTGAGATATTGAATGGCCTCCAAGAAGTTTTTAACACCATTAAAATGGGGTTATTTGAAGTCATTGGTCTTTCGAAATAAACCAGACTCTCTTCAAGCTTTACAAGTCAATATTGAACGTGCCATTCATGACACACGACTTGATTTAGTGGAAAAAGTGCTCGAAAATTGGGTGGGTTCGTCGAATTCGTTCCTGCAGAAGAAGTCGTGGAGGCCATTTGAATGACCTTTTATTTAGAACTTAATTGTATCGATTGTAATAAGTGTGTTTTTTTTTTAGGAAATCATATCATTCTTATTGGAAAACCTTTTATTAGTAGCAACCTTAAATGCTTATAGCTCACAAAATACGGAACATATCTGAACAAACCATAAATTTTTCACTTCTGTGAATAAATAGTTTTCATTTTGTATAAGTTTTTTCAAAATCGTTTCTATAATATGCTCATAAAATTAATAACAAAAATTGGTCTTCCAGAATATCTATACAAGAATGAAATAAGCAAACACAATAAGTTCGTTTTGTTAAAAAAAAAAAAAAATCAGTAATTGAAGAATGCCAAGCAAATGTAGTTGTCGTCTTGAATACGTTTTTTAGAATGCAGATTTGCAAGGATTCGGTCTTTATTTAGGATTTTTAACGAATTTCAGTTATATTTCAAAACATTTGCTGACGTTAGAATTATTTGTTGTAAATTTTTGTTATATTACCAGCAAAAAATAAATGACTTTGTAATTTTGATGCCTTTCCAAAATGAGCTTTCAAAAATTCAAATAAATTCGTTTTTATTGAAGTGATGAAAAACAAAAGTAAAAAAGCTCTAAGATAAGGGAACACGCACTGCACTGGTTTATTACCGACTCAAAATAACAATATTTTTTTGAACCAATGAAAAATTATCTTTGAATCAGATAAAATGCATGGGTTGAAGTCATTAAATTTAATGAAGAGCGTGTTATTGAAACTCCAACACAGACACATTATCTCCAATGACATGCTAATCTCAAGATCATGCATGTTTCATCTAAATCGAACCAGTTCATCATCAGTTGAATTCAATTCCATTTTTGTCATATGTTATTTTTTGCTGGTTTGATATTTAATAGTTTAGCTTTTATAAAATATTTTCATAATTAAATTTACAATTTAAAGCTTTTTTAGTTTTAGAAAATTTTGGAAAAATTATTAGAAGAATTTTTAAAAATATGTATGTACGATTATTTAAAATTTGCTAAAAAGAAATCAAATGTATAATTTTGCTAATACGAATATAAAAATATTTTCATAACAAGAGTAGTTTTTCCACAACACACATATATTCGTACATACATATTTTTTAAAATACAAGCAACCAATCTAATTGATTACGCATTAAATATCTGTTTTGCGTTTTTACAAATTATTTGTTTTGATGATGACTCTTTCGAGCCCACTGTCTTTAACTTTGAGAAACGTTGTCTTCATTTAATTTCTGTTCTTGAAAAACAAAAACTCGGCAATAAAATAAAAGAAAAAATATATTATAAGAACGTCATAGCATCCAAAGAAATGTATATAATAAAAAGGATGAAGATAAATTAAAAAACAAGAAAAAAAAAATAATAATACAAAAAATATCACAAATTTTAAGCGCATTTAATATAAATATCTCTACATAGATAAATTCGTTTAATTTTTGGATGCAAGCCATTTTAGAAAGAAGACAAGAAAAAAAAAAGGAAAACAAAACTGTTGATTTTCGTTTAAAGGCTATAAATAAAACTGAAATAAAATTTCGAGATAAAACGCGACATTTTGCAAATTACATCTGTACATATGTATGTATTTAAAAATCCTAAAATACATGTAAGAGTAATTAAATTTTTCAAAATTTAATTTGCTAAAGAAAATTATTCCTGTGCCAGCTAACGCATATTGTACACAATTCTTAACACCTACACATCCGTGTTAGAAAGCATTTCCGTATCCGCGCTATACAATTACAACAACGTTCACATTACTACCACTAACTAACTGCCAGCGCATCTGTTTAATTTACAAGTACGAGTACGTAGACAAGAGTAGTACAACAGCCAATACTTGTTTCCTCTCTTTACTGCCAACAAATAAATAGTTGGTCAATCTTTTCTCCCGCTCTGTTTAGTTCAAGGACATTGACTTATTAATTGGCAAATTCTTTTATTTTTTTTTCTTGCTTTTTAAAACATTTTAAAATTATTTTTTTTTTTTTTAGTTTTATTGTTTGAAATAAAATTGCTTTCATTTTGAAAAATAGTTTCATAAATATTATTTACCTGTTTGTTCTTGTATTCTGTTCGTTTAACCCTAATCATACCAACATGTGTCTGTGAGACACATTTTGATGTTTAATTCAATGTAGTAACGAAAATATTCGCCATACCGCAACCAAACTTCTTGACTTTTATTTTACATATGTTTTGTATAGTTTAACAAAAAAAAAATATTTAAAATTCTAAATTATTCTATTTTTTATAAGTCAAAACAAAAAAATGCAACATTAACTACCGACATGTGTCTCCTAGACATATTCACTTGTTGCTCCCCAAATACGTCAAAGGTCACGAAATAAATTACAACGGCCTATAGTTCAGTGCATGCAGCAAGTTCTTCAGGAAGAAGCTTCAGCAAATCTTACTAATTGTTCAACAAATAAACGCAAAAGATGCTATATGTGTGATCCTAAAAAAAGTCGTATAGTTAAACAATACTGTCAAAAATGTTATAATAATGTTTGTAATGAACATGGTATAAAAACTTTTGTATGCAAAAAATGTGTTGAATAAAAAATTTCGTTCAAATTTACTTGTTTTTTAATTAATTAAAGCTTTTTCTTCAAAATTTTCACGTGTGTGTCTCAGAGACACATGTTGGTAGGATTTGTAATATTTTATGTCGGAATGATTAGGGCTAAGGGGTGTGTTGCTATAGTTTTTTTTTTCTCACCATCTGTTGTGGGATAAGGTCAGATTTTACAATAACAAAAAAATAGACATTTTCACGTGATAAATTGTCATGTATTTTTCTATAAATATTTCTAAAATTTATTTAAATTGTTTAAAAATTAATTTTGCAACTTTTTAATAAGTTTCTCTCTTTTTTTTTTAACTATAAATATATATTTAATTGAATCAATTAATGAATGAATCATTTTTAATGACATTTAAGGGAAAGCAACAAATACAAATTAAGCAAACATATTATGTTTAGATTTAGATTAAATGATTTATGTATAAATTTTGATACATAATGGCGTAAAGGGTTGTGTTGCCAAAAATTCTGTTGCCATATTTACAAATATTTGTCGTCTTTGACGTATTTTTTATTATGTGTTTTAATGGATTTAAGACCAAAAGATGTTTACTCATTAAAAATAATTTATTAATTCAGCATGACTTCTATAATTTATCGATTATTCGAACAAAATTTTCTATCAAACTACATATGTACATATCGCTCATTTACTATTAGAACGTCATAACTCCATTCACTATTTAGAAAAATGTCTGACTTAGGTGCTATTTCCCCAATACAGACAAATTATTTGACTAGAAATTTTTTATGGTGATCACTCAAAAAACTGAGCGGTTTTTATAAAAAATTTTCTACTCAAACTTTGAAATTTTATCATGAATCGACTTACACCAGAGCAACGCGTGCTAATTGTTGAAATTTTTAATAAAAATAATTGTTCTATTCGTCAAACTCATCGTGCAGCGGGCGCTACAATTGATTTACTCAAAAAAAACTTTTGATGAATAAATAATTACGAGTACACGTAATTGCCCAATCAATTGGGCCACAAGATCGTGTGATTTAACCCTATTAGATTATTTTCGTTGGGGTTATGTTGTCACATGTCTACATTGATAAACCGCAAATAATTGAACAGGACATCAACATTCGAAGAGTTATCGGCGAAATACGGCCGCAAGTGCTGCGAAAAGTTGTTGAAAATTGGTGTTCCAAATTGTGCCTTCTACGCGCCAGCCGTGGCGGCCAAATGGCAGAAATCAAATTTAAACATTAATTTCATAAAATTTTCTTTCCAATAAAAGCTGTTTCATTGATATTAAAAATATATTTAAAAATATATTTCCTTGTTTTATTATGATTTAAACATGTGTCACTCTATAAAAAACACCCTTTATTAGCAATAAACTGTCTATATAGCAGGTTTTTCAAAAAAAAAAGTACCAAAAGTACTAGCTTTGCTTTATTTTATCCCACAGTATTCTAAGTACTAATGAAAGAAAAAAAAAACTGTGAAAAGCTACAATGTACCAATTTGTACTTTTTTTACCCCCTAAAAAGTACTCTAATTTTTATCAAAAAAACAAAAAAAGTATCAAAACTATTCTGAGTGTTAATGGAAGAAAAAAAATATGTGAAAAAATAAAATGTACCAATTTGTACCCTTTTTTATCCTCTAAAATGTAGCCCATATTTTAATCCGGGTCAAATATTATCAGCTTACCAAATTTTATAAAACACCAATAGGAGAATTTCTCTAGAGAAAACGTACCAACTTAAAAAAAGTATCATCAAAAAGTACCAAAGTATCGGTTTTTTTTTTTTCATTTCAGCTCCTAAAAAGTATGTTAATTTATAAAAAAATTTAAACATAAAAGTACCAATTTTTCAATTTTTTACACTCTAAAAAGTACCCTGCCAAATTTTATCTAAATCCATTGAGCATTTTTTCAAGTTATACTCGTAGTAAAAATCACGCAAAAAGCTGAGTGCTTTTTATAAAAAATATACATTTAAATTTTTCGTCTGTGTTGCGGAAACAGCACCAAACTAAAATTCGACTTAACATACATACAAATGTACTTGTATGTGAGTCATTCCATGTCAAACCGTACGATTTTTGCTAAAAATTGACTTTGATGTCTCCGATGTCTTTCAAAATTTGAGAACGAAGTCTTCATTAAAAAATATTTTACACGTGTTTCGGGAAAAAAATTAAAAATTTTTTTTTAAAAAGTTATTTGCATTTGAAAATCGTCAAAATCGTGAAAAATCTTCCAAATCTTTATTTGTTTTGCTTTTTCTATTTTGCCGTTAGAATTTAAAACAAATCTCCAGAACAATATGAATTTTGATTAAATATTTACTTAAGTATGAAATTTTGTGTGTTTTTGAATACATACACACATACATACATACATGCGTTGAAATTTTCGTTAACATGCTTGAAAATAAAATTTTTATATACAAAATGTAATTTTTTTGTGGTGCTGCAATGGAAAAAAATCGTAAAAAAATAGAATCCATTCGACCTCCACTCTGAAATTTTGAGGGAATGTTAAGAATATATTAACCTTTAAGAAAATATTTTTTTCAGATTTTTCGACTTGTTCGAAGATTGTGGAAAACAAACCAAATTTTAATAATAAAAAAAATTAATTTATAAAAAATAATATTTTTTTTTAAAAGAAGGTTCAAATACCTTTAAAAAAAGGTATTGAACTTCAAAATCCATGCACTAGTTTTATAAGAACATTAGTTTAAATGTTGTCATGTCGGAAGAATTTTCACGATTTTAACGATTTTCAAATGCAAATAACTTTTAAAAAAAAAATTTTTAATTTTTTTCCCGAAACACGTGTAAAATATTTTTTTATGTTTAATACGTCTGGCAAATTTAAAGAAAATCGGAAGAGGTGGAGTAAAAATGGTGTTCGGTCTGACATGGAATGACTCATGTATGTATGTATTCATGTGTGATGAAGTATTAGAAATAAATTTTGATGAAAATTTCTATCTCTCTTATTCTATTATTAACATCTATTGTTTGCTACTAAATTTAACCAAGAGAATAGACGTGGGTGACCAATCATGTGTGTGTCACTAGAGAAAATTCTTATTCCACCATCTGTTTTAATTAAAGTTTTTTCTATTTTTTTTTTAAATTATCACATTAATTTAAGCGTAAAACATTTTTATTCCTAATGGGGAGAGTTAAAGAAAAACGAACATGAAGTTGAATGAAATTTTTCAATGAAAATTAAAAATGGGCCTTCTGAATACAAAAGTGATAGTTAATGTTGAAAAAAAATTAAAAAAATATTATCTTTTCCTTTCCTTGCAGCAGCTATGGATTATATTATTTTTAAATAATTTACATATTCTTTTTTTTATTTTAGTATTATTAGGGGTTTCCTACAGGCTGATAGGAAACCCCTAATAAATAATACTAAAACTAATTATTGGTCTTAACCAAAAAACTTATACACACAATTTACAAACATATTCATTAAATATTTTACCGATATGAAACTCGTAAGTGAGACCGAAAGGTCTCACGTGTCCTCAGGTCTCTGAGGTTGTGATGCCAGCCAGCTCAAAACGGCATCCCCAGGGCAGGTCCCAACCCGCAATCTCAGCTGAAGCACGAACAAATAAAAGTTACAATAAAACACAAACAAACAAACTAAACAAAAGAGAAACATTACGAAGAGAGGAAAAAGTTGGTATTCATCAACCTACCCACCCTACCTGGGACGCTATTGAACCTCTTAAATCATATTTTCGGTCCCCCAATACCTAGAATATACCAGGCTGCCTAGAAGTGACAAGAATTTGTTCCACATTTCTTTAGATTTAAGAGCAGAAATTTTTAAACAAGAACTTGCTTTTATTTATGTTTTACGAATTTATTGACATACTTTTAGGAGCGACGTAAAAATAATGGTACATTTTTATAAAAAAAAACTTGAAAGTGGCGCTTTAAAAAAATTTATATGAAATCTAAAAATTTAAATAATGCAAACTCAAAATTATATGCGAACTAGATTTTACCCGTGACTTCGTTCACGCTACATGAAAAAACATAAAGTACTAAAAGCAAAACGCACTAAAAGTATCTGCTTTTCCTTATATTACACCCAAGAGAGCATACTATATTAATGTACGTTATTGTAAAAACAATTTTACTTACATATATTTTTGAATAAAAAGTTATAGTAGTATAATCGACTAGGTAATTTTTATTTCTTTATTTCGAAAATTCTTCCGTCTTGAATTTTTCTTTTCGTCGAAATCATTATAAATAAAATTCAAAAAACAACATCTTTAATAAAAAAAATCCGTTTGAGTGGGTGCATTTTGATGTCATTGTGCTATTTTCAATTGTGGGGGTTTGTATAATAAAAAAATGTCGAGAAAAAAAAAACTCACTTGATCATATGATGAGACTTGAAAAAGAAAGTGATAGTGAAAAAAGTATAAAAGAATGTCAGAAAATATTAAATACTTTTTTTTTATATACGAGTATAAATAATTGTTTTCATTCGGTCAAAATGTCACGAGTTATTTTTTTTATAAAAAAAATTAAGAAAACTTTTTATATTTTTGTGCGTTTTATTTAAATACGACAAAAATTAATATTTGTAAGTATGCGCGAAAATATTAAGGTCATTTGCTGAAATTAAATGATTGAATGAATGATTTAAAATGATAACAAAAATGTGACGAAAATGTTTCAAGTAAACTTTTGTTAGAAAAAGCATTTGTTACAAATTCCATCATTTTTATTTTGATGACGTAAAAAATGTCAGAAACAGACCTTTCATTCAAATAGATGTATAAAACGTTTCTATGGATTATATATCATTATTATATCCGGAAATTGAGGGTGTATGCAGTGATATAAATTAACATACTTATGCATTTAAAAAATACTAGCTTTTATCCGTGACTTCGTTCACGTTACAAGTTAATGAAGGCATAAACTGTCTGTATAGAAAATTTATTGAAGAAACAAAAAAAGTACCAAAAGTAACAACTTTTCTTCATTTTACGCCCCAGAAAGTACACTTCATATTAATGTAAAAAATTATTAAAAGATATCAAGAAGTACCATTACCAAGAAGTACTTTACCAATTTGTCCCTTTGGCTCACATGCTATCTGTCTAGCAATTTTCATAAAAAACCATTAGGAGAATTTCTTAAGATATAAAAAAATACCTGAAAAAAAGGACCAAATATATCAATTTGTACCGTTTATAGCCCTTTAAAGTACCCTTTGGCTCACATGCTATCTGTCTAGCAATTTTCATAAAAAACCATTAGGAGAATTTCTTAAGATATAAAAAAATACCTGAAAAAAAGTACCAAATATATCAATTTGTACCGTTTATAGCCCTTTAAAGTACCCTATATTTTAATCTGGCTCACATGCTATTCGTCTAGAAAAGGTACGTAAAGTACGAAAAGCAAAAAAGTACCATAAATAAAAGAGTACCAAAACTAATAGCTTTATTCTTAATTCAACCCTCAGAAAGTAGTTTTATTTATAAAAAATTGGTACAAAAACCAAAAAAGACCAAAAGTACCCATTCCTTTCGTTTATAGCCCTTAAAAAGTAACCTATATATTAACATGACTCACATTCGTCTAAGAACTTCTCAACAGAAAAAGTGAAAAGCACCAAAAGCAAATAAGTACCATGTGTAAGAGAGTACCAGTTTTATTCTCAATTCAGCCACCAGAAAAAAAAATTATTTATAAAATATTAGTACAAAAATAAAAAGTACCAATTTGTCCCGTTTTTAGCCCTTAATTAAAATGGCTCTCATGATATTCGTCTTTTTATAAAAAAAAACCATTAATACAAAAGAAAACGTACCAACTATAAAATAGTACCATCAAAAAGTACCAAATGTACCAGTTTTTCTCATTTCATCCCCCAGAAAGTATGAAAGATGAATTTATAAAAACTTTATAAAATATTAGTACAAGAATAAAAAGTACCAAAACTATTTATTTGTCCCTTTCAACGCAATGCTTGCGATCTAAGCCAATTTATCGCAGTTATGTATTCGACTGCGACATATACTCGTTTAAGACGGGCTTATATAAAAAATAGGCCATTTACGACGAGCTCATTGTCGAAAGTAATTGAATACGCTGTTGTTCTTTCCTAGTCCGTTTTTGAGGAAGAGTTTAAAATGCCCTCGCACTTACACCGACCGTAGTCAGCTGTGTCGAGTAGTGTGTCCTTCTCTTTTTCTAGGGAGAATGCCTTCCCGAGACTGCTATCTTCACTAGTTCGGGAAGGCCCAGAAGTCTGCGTCGGTCAAATGTTGCCGGCGTTATACTGCTGCCTCGTGTTCCGAACGAACGAGTAATTTAAGTGTAAATTTTGTATGGAATCCATTAAAAAAACTGAGTGCTTTTCATACAAAATTTACAAACAAATCACTTGTTCGTCTTGTATAAACAGCACCATAATATATTGTTGGTATTCAAAATTAGAACTTAGCACTTTGACTGAATTTTCCATTCTAATTAAAGATATCATGGTAATTTGTTTAATCTTGCATAAAATATCATAAATAAATAACCTTATCACTTGTGCGTACAGCTTATCTGTATGCGATGACTATTCCAATTAAAAAGTGCCAGTCTGATAAAAATTTGTATTTAATTAAAATGAGTTAAAATAATAATATGCAACTTTATTGGTGAAAAATAATTGTTTAAAATAAATATAACTTAATTGGTGAAACAAAAGTGTTTAATTAACGTGACAATAATAAATGTTGTTATTATTGTAAATCAACCAGATCTCACGTTTTTTTTCACAGTAATTAAGTCGCGCGCGTCCAGATCTATTTCTATTTAAAGCTCGTTAGTAAAATCACTCATCAATTCAATATTTGTTAATTAAATTCAAATCAATAGCTAATAATCATATCAATCATATTGTCATAATGTCTTATTATTTTACAATAGTTCAAACAAATTATTGTGGCGCTTCAATCAAAAAAAGTCATAATAATAAGACTTTTTGAAGTATGTTTATGAGTTGTCGTTCAATAACAGTAGAGACCTCAGTCGAGCAGCTGAAAATCTTTAGTCGAGCCGACGATAATATTTACAAGCCGCCGCTACTTATAAATAACACAAAAATGGTGGCACGAAATAAGCCCCAATGAAATAAGCCCCAAATTTTTAAAAAATGAAATAAGCCCCAAAAAATTTTCAAATTTTTTGTTTGGGGTTTATTTCATTTTTTTTGGGGCTCATTTCATTTTTTAAAAATTTGGGGCTTATTTCATTTTTTAAAAATTTTGGGCTTATTTCATAAAATTTTTTGGGGCTTATTTCATTTTATTTGGGGCTTATTTCATATCCGTAAAATAGATCTAAAATCCTTGCGCCCTGCCGTAGGCCGGCTATGCAGAGAATACTTTGAACGCGAAGCCGGTGTTCGATATATCATAGAGGATAAATTCCTTGCGCCCGGCCGTAGGCCGGTTATGCAGAGAATGCTTGGAACGCGAAGCCGGTGTTCGATATACCATAGAGGATAAATTCCTTGCGCCCAGCCGTAGGGCGGTTATGCAGAGAATACTTTGAACGCGAAGCCTGCGTTCGATATACCATAGAGGATAAATTCCTTTCGCCCGGCCGTAGGCCGGTTATGCAGAAAATACTTTGAACGCGAAGCCGGTGTTTGATATACCATAGAGGATAAATTCCTTGCGCCCGGCCGTAGGCCGGTTATGCAGAGAATGCTTGGAACGCGAAGCCGGTGTTCGATATAATTTAGAGGATAAAATTCTTGCATTTTATGATTTCTTCTTAAGCTTACATCATAAAGTTAACAAATTTGGGGCTTATTTCATTTTTTTTGGGGTTTATTTAATTTTTTAAAAATTTGGGGCTTATTTCATAAAATTTTTTGTGGCTTATTTCATTTTTTTTTGGGGTTTATTTCATAAAATTTTTTGGGGCTTATTTCATTTTTCGATTTGGGGCTTATTTCATTGGGGCTTATTTCGTGGTGCCAATAAAAATATGTGTTTGTGTAAGTTATCTGCCTGGCAGCTTGTGAATTATGTGCTATTATTTTATGACATACTAGCTTTTTCCCGCGAATTCGCTTGCATTGAAGCCATACTATAGTAATTTGGATTGGATATTGACGTGACTGTCGGTAATACAGTACGACGGTATTACAACACTCAGGGTTGGAGCTTCATCACAGTGACAAACAATTTTTTTATCTTTCGTAAGAAATAACTTTTGTTTTTTAATAAAAAGTAGCCTATGTTACTTCTAATAGCTCCAAGAATATGTGTACAAAGTTTCATGATGATCGGTTTAGTAGCTTTTGCGTGAAAGCGCAACAAACAAACTTACATTCACATTTATAATATTAGTATGATGACTTTATGACTGCAGTGTGAATACCCCAAATATTTAAATCACATATTTACAGTTTGTCAACAATTCGATAAGACAAAAAATATAATTTGAAATTTAAATACATTTATTAAAAAAAAAAAAAAAACAACAAAACAATCTCAGGTTATTTGCTGTTGTAGGCAGTATACAATAGTAAAAATTAATTATACGAAATACATGCTTGTGTGTACAAACGTATACATGTATGTATGCTCATACATATGTATTTATATTTAATATACTAACAAGATGATAATTTAAAATCCATTGAACCATAGAAGAAGAAGATTAAACTTAATATAAAAAAAAAATAAACAACACAAATATTTGCAATTGGGATTAAGAGTAGATGCGGACTGGAGTAGAGGTGTAAACAAAAAGTGATGTTGCTTGAAGCAACATCGTCAGTGATGCCAACTTTTGCAACATCAAAAGCACTGTGAGCCCATGGAAATAGGGTAAAAAAGGGTAAAAATGAAACAAATTTCGGGTACAAAACACTGAACTAATTTTGTTTTGGGTCTGGTAGATAAAAAGACAGCCTTGCACTGAAAAACTTGCATTTGAATCTATTGCTATTTCATGTTTTTTGTGCGACTTTGTCGGAGTAAATCCCACAAATATAATAAATCATAAAAATTTCTGCACGAATTTAAAAGATAAAAGATGCTTGAGAAATTCTAGAATTCAAACTCTTAACAGCTTGCGAGTACTATTCAAAACATAGAAGCAAATAATACGCAGTTGGTTAAAAAAGTATTAGGTATGTTGAAAGAATAGTAGGAAAATGTTTCAGTGCCAAAAATGTTGATTATTAAAAACGCACTTAAAAGCACTGTGAGAAATTGTTAAAAGCACTCTAGAAATACCCGCTTTTCAAAAACGGGTATTAAACAAAATTTCGGGCATTTCTTAATTAAAAAAGCACCAAAAAATACACTAAAAGCACCAAAAATGGCAACGCTGAACTTCGTAAACATTAAAAAATAACGAAGTAGTTGTTTTATGTTAACAAAAATTATAACGAAATTTGTTATAAAATGTTTGTACGAGTTTTAGAAGCAACACCAATCACTAGCAGATGTGTCTAAAATCAGCTTAATTAACAGCCTTATAGCCTAAACCTGATGATGATCTTACCACACCGAATAAGTTTAAACTTTCAGTTAATGCACCTGTGTGTGTGTGTGTGTGTGTGTGTGTGTGTGTGTTAGTGTGCCTTGTAAAGCATTAGCAAATTAAAGGCATCAAGAATTTACTTATCGTATTTTTCATGTCGCAAAAGAAGCATTCAAGACAAGTATTGCCGCGGATTCTTAAGACGGTCTAAGACAAACTTCCCTCCAATTGATCTCTTTAATATTTATAACATGTACATTCGACCGAAAATGGAATTAAACTACATTGTATGGGCCGGCGCTGGAAAATCTATGGCATGTGTTCTAATGAAATCAGGGAACTGGTTTCCGAAACCCAAATGTTCTTCATTAAAAGCACATCCTGCTAAGTTCGATATCCCAGTGAAAATTCGTATTTTAGCAGACCCGTTCGTATGTGAAATAAACTCCCCGCATAGGTCTGGTTTACGTGGCTGCACGTTACGCACAAGCATTCAAGTAGAATTAATTAGATTCCGTTTTGACCGCAGAGGCCTTTACAGTTATATGGACAAATTCAAATCGAAAGTCCACAAACACTACTCCCTCGATCGGCCTTCCCACAACCAATTTTCTTAGTTCCGGTACAATACACTACTGCATTAGTAGGGGTCACAAAACACAACAATCCATCAAGGCTGGAGTCAGGCGACGAGCTAGAGATATTTCTGAGCACACATCTGGGTTTTTTTAAGTCAAAGACTTGTAGAGCAAAAAAAATCTACACTCAAAAATATGAACTAAAATTTTCAAATTTTTACTTAATTTGAGGAGTTCAAATTGGTTGTCGTATGGCACCAATGCCGTTTTTTACAGAAACTCAGTAAAAATTTCTTTGATATTAGGAAATTTGTACTAAAAACTAGAAAAATATTTACTAAAAACAAGTTCAGTTTTATCCCAAAACTAGCTGATCCCGGTGTACTTCGCTACCCCCCTCGTTATAAAATAAAATTAAAAGTATTTATATATCCTATTGTGAAAATTTAATGACCATCGGTCCAATAGTTAAGACTATATTAAGATTTTTTATTTTCCTATAAAGGGGCGTGTTCCCACTCACTTTTCTCCTAGTACGTATTCCTAATTATGTCAATACTATATGTACCAAATATCATCGGCGTAGGTCAAAAAATGCCCAAAATATGGCGATTTCAATTTTTGGGTTATATGGGAGCTGCCACGCCCACTTGTCCGATAACGCCCATTTTTGTCGTGATTACTCACATTAGTAACATATGAACTATTGGAATGTTTCAAAACTCTTGCTATCACAATAGTCAAGATATATGATGTTATTCAATTTATGTGGGAGGGGCTACGCCCACTTGAAATATTAAAAGCCTAAAACCATCCTCTATAAATTCCCTTTTGAATGACACCAGTTTGGGTCAAATCGGTTGGATAGTTTCCGAGTCTATAGCGAACATGGGTACAAACATTTTTTGTATTTTATATATATAGATTAGTAAAAATTTCGTCACGTGCGCCACAAAATCTGCCATCTTTGCTGCGCACTCTTCATTTCCTGTTTTAGCTCCTTCTTCTGAAGCGGCCCATCCTGCTACAAGGAAGCTATTATATATATCATGAGACCGCTGGAATGTCCGGGAATGCTTATTTACAACAACATATATTTGTATTATCTGAAATAAGGGGTGATGAAAACATTTTTATAAAACTTACGTCAAACCAAGGAACTTCGGTTTCGTAGGCAGGCACTCTAACCACTTCACAACTACAAGGTACATTATGGGTACAGCTAAATTCGAAATTTGTTATAATAACAAAAATAATTTTTTGAAACTAGTAAGACATGAACTAGAAATAATTTAAAAAAAATATTTTCTTTAAATTTTAAAAAAAAATTTCCAATATGAGAAAAATATTTGAACTTAAAATGAGCAAAGCCGTTTTCCGTTTTTAAGTATTCAAATTTTTATGAACTATTCTTTTTTTAATCATTTTTTTACAAATAATTTTATTTGTATGATAAAAAAATGTACTTAAATTTAGTAAAAACATTCTTATTTTTAGAAAATGTACACTCAAATTAAATACAAATTTTCTGAAATTTGGTTTATTTTTATTTTAAGAAAATATTTATTTGATTTAATTAAAAATTTCTAAATCTAATTATACCTAAATATAGAAATTTTTTTTTTATCTATTTTCAAGAAAATTTTTTTACTAAACTTTAAACTCCGAAAATTATTAATCCTTCATGTTGAATCGTTGAAAATTATTAAATCTTATCAATTGAGATTATAAAATTTAGTGGAACTGGGCGATTTTTAATAGATTTTTTTTTTAATATTCACAAGACTCATTTGAAAGTTTCTGGTTGGAGTTATAACCAGAGTTCGCATTTCTTCATGAGTAAGGCGCTCATGAGGCAAAGAATTTAAAATCAATGAGGCAAAAAATTTAAAAAATAATCCTCATACTCATGAGTGAGTTTCGATTTTGATGTGAGGCTATTTTTGCTTCATCCTCATGAGTGAGGAAGTTCGAACTCTGTCTCTTCGAACCGTTTGTCGTTATAAATGTTTTTAATATTTTTCTGTTGATAAACTTTTTTAATCAAAACTAATTTTTACCGTTTTTGATATTATGCGATAATTTTTATAATTATGTATTTCATTATTATTTGTCGCCTTTCCCATAAAAGAGGAGTTGTTATATGTTCGAATCAAATTCGAATCAGAAAATCGAATCAGAGATTTTTTATTGAGGTTTTGTTTTTAGGTGATTTGATCGGGAGTGTTGTTGTTGACTTATATGTTTTAAGACAAACGGTCTAGCAGTTCGAAGCTGCTACGTCGCGACGCTACAAACGCTGATAGCAGGCTCAGTTGTTTATATTTTTTTAAGTTATTTTCTGCAGTTTATAAAATTTTTTCTTAATTTAAATAGTATCGTCTATTTTCTCACAAATTAAAACTTTGTAATCTTTATTTCATCATAAACTTTTCATTGATCTTTTTATTTACCTTAAGAAAGAAAATTATATAATTAAGAGAATTTTTTTACTTCTTCTCCTTTCGTATAATTCAGCAGGGAATTTAAGATATTTTGAAAATATATATTTTAGCAGCAATTAAATTTCTTTAATTTTTCACTAATTTAATAATTAAGGCACTTTTGTTGTTCAGGTAGTTTTTTCTTTTTTTGTATGTTAATTTTACAAAAGATTTCTATTTAATGCGAAAAAAAATATAGAAAAGTTGTTTACACACCGGCGTTTAATTTCAACTGATTTGTTTTGATTTTGTCAGTCAGTACTAACGACATTGAGAAAACTAGAGAGAGTATGGCGTCGCGTGAATAAAATGAAACGAAATTAAATAATTTTAGGAAATTCACATTAAGAAAAAGGTGCATTTTGTAGAGAACGATTTAATCGCGCTAGAAATATGTAGAAGAAAAGATGCATTGAGAAAAGTCATTGTACACATTTGTAAATTAACTGCGAGGGCAGTGCAAGGAATTAATGGACCATTAATTAAGGGCAGTAAAAAAATAGCAAATAAATTATCCTCTCCGTATCAAATAATAAATGAAAATAATAAAGAAATAAAGTGAGAAGACTACTGAGAGGTAAATAGCTCTTCTCCCAGCACAAAAATATTTATATCGAATAAAAATTGTTTGTTGTGTTGTTTGTATATGTTTTTAAAAACTATTGTGCTTTCTTTTAGTAATTCTCGTTTGTGTATAAACAAATGAATATTTTTATATTATTACGATTAAACGTAATTATCATTATAACTTATATTGATGTGCATATGAAAAGTAATATTATAAGGATGAAGTTCAGTTTTATTGATAATATTATATTTCATATGTACATCGATATAAGTTCAAATAATAATTACGTTTATTCGCACAGTAATATGTGGATCAGTGAGCTGCAACAAGTGCTTAATTTTCGGGTATACTTGATTATGCACATTGATTTTTATGATCGAATCTTTTTTGTTCAAAAGTAAAAAACACTTGTTTACGCAACCGTTCGTTTAAAACATTCAGTTTTATTCACTTGTTGTTTTATGCTAACATGAATGTTCGTTAAGAGCATGAAACTCATTTTGAATCAAAGCCAATGTGTTGTTAACGGAACAAGTGTTTTATTCAGTTGTTCAAGTAATTTTGTACTCGTATTTGAACAAATAATTTTTATTTATATATTTGTCACAGCAGTTTAAAACATGCACACATAAATATTTATACTTTTGACGTCGGAAATCAAATTTTCTACCAAAAAAATACATAGAGTTGGTGTTTTTTGTATTTCTGCACATGGGTTATATTCATTGTATCATGCAATCAGATCATGCACATTCGCATCAAATGATCGAAATGATTTACACTTCTTGATAAATTCTGCTTGTGCATAAAAAGCGAACGAGTGTAAAATTGAATAATACTTGTTTGTGTTGTTCTTAAAATTCAACGTTAGGGAATAAGTAGGCTCGATCATACTTGTTGCAGCTCACTGATGTGAATTTCCCTAATATAGAGTGAAAACAACAAAAAGTTATATTACAAAGTAGAATACATACATACTTTGAAGATAACCGACTATGAGTTTGTGTTGATTATTAGTAATTTCCAAACAGTGATGAGGGAATTTCTTACTAACCAGCACTGTTTCATTGTAGAATAAAAATTGAATTAAAAAGTAATTCTCATATTCTATTTCTGTTGAAAACTTGGTTAAATAGTTGATATTCTTCCCAATTAGTATCCATTTTACGAAAATTGTAAAGGTGGACAATTGAACACTGATGAGAGGTGTAGCGGCCTTGAAATCGGTATCCTGATACGTTCTGCTAATCTGATTGAACATGCTAATGTTTTTCAAAAATAAAAAATTCATAGTAATTTAAATTTTCATTAATTCAATAAAAAACTGAACTTGAGCCTGATAACATTACTTTTTATATGTATAAACAAATGAGTTTGAAAACTCTTCAAGTATGATCATAAAGATCTGCTGATAAGTTTGTATGTATTTAGCAACCATTGCAATGCAGCATATAGATTAGATAACCCATATTAATTAAAATTGCAAAAAAAGAAATATCAATGAATTTCCTGAAAATCGTTCAGGAAATAATTTTATATAAAATATATTTCAGATAATCTCAGAAATCTATATAAATATAAATTGTGGATAAATTTGAGGTTAGGAAGTAAATTGGCTTACAAACTTACTTTTTTTTTTGACAAATTCAGATTTATTGATACCAATGTAAAGTGAAAATTTGGGAATTAATAATGGAATATGATGTCCTGCAAATGTCCCCCTCTAGCATGTCGGCAGACGTCCGCTCATATCACGAAATTTTGAACCTAGTTTTGCAGCAAAGCTTCGCTTATATTGCCATACTGCGCCGAATCTCATCTTTCAGAGCATCAGTTAATTGTGGTTTGTTCACGTAAGGCCGGTCTTTCAAATGGACACATAGAAAATAATCCAGCGGCTTTAAATCACAAGAACGTGGCGGCCAATTGATATCGCCAAATCGAGAAATTAAGTGACCGGAAATTTTCACATGATAATAAATTTTCACAATTAAAATTCTTTGTTCAAGAGTGTAGCGTTCCATGGGTAAAATTTCCCAACTTTTTTACTAAATAAATGTCAAAGAATGACAGCTCAATTCTTGACATTTTATCATCATTTGACAACCAATTTACTTCCTAATCTCAAATTTGTTCACACTTAATATAAAAGTTTTTCAATTTCTACTGAATACTAATTGTTTCAAAGAATTTTAGAAACCAATGAAATAAAAAATAATTCAATAAAAATATTGAAAAAACTTAATTGTAAAAAAAATATATGGAATGTACAAAATGTAAAATGAAATTGATGTGGTGGAATAGAGATACTGAAACTTCTAATGTCAGTATTATTTTAAACGGAAACAAACACGAATTTTATAAAACCTCCATGTTTACTAACTAGGTCAGTTATTGCCTAGATGGCCCTCGTATAGTTGCACTCGCTCGTACTCATACTTTTCTTAAAGTAGTATTAGTAGACGTAAGTAAGTACAATATACTTGACGCCATACAATTGCGGTTTTTGTCTACAACGTATTGTTTTTCTCTTAGAGAGGGCACCCTCCACCATCAGTTTGTTTTTTTTTTTTTTTTTTTTTTTTTTTGCAAATGTGGTCGGCCCAAAATTTAAATATAAAAACACACAAAACGTAATGCATTTATTAGGAGTTCATTGTAATGTATCTGCAATAGCTAAAAAAAAAGTAGCAACAAATAAACAGATGCTTTAGAAAAAAATTAAATTAATACTTCTAGTCAACAACAATTTCTTTGGCTTTTGTATTTTGAAACAAATTAAAATGTTCAGAGACACAATAAGATAATTTTATCATTAAACGTTGGTTGGTGTTGATTTTGATGCTGTGGTTTTAGTCGTTGCTTGTCTTTTATTTTGTTGTTTTTTTTTACATTGACAAATGATAACATCAATGGAACTTATCACACATTTCAGATGACTTATTTAATGATAATGGGGTCGGTCGGGTGAGTGAGGAGAGGGCTATTTATCTTCTCTTTTTTTTTTTTTTGACTATAAATATTTTGATACAATCTGCCAAAACATCTGTCAAATTAAACTTTGCCATTTAGGCAGAGAATATTTCAAAAAAAGAACACAATTAATTGATTTGAAATGTCAAATAGAATTCATATGGTCTTTTAAGTAAAATAGACTGATGAAAATAGATTTGCCAAGCAATTCTTTACATGCCAACTTATTTTATTTAAGATCTTAATCATTTTCTAATTTGACCGATATCTCTGAATATCCATGCCTTAATATATAAAGGACCTAAATCATTTGTTTTTTATTTCATATCGGGTATTTATCATATTTTGATAGATTAAGCCTCTAACTTACCGATATCAGCAAAAAAGAAAAAACAACAAAATATTTCAAGCAACAAAGGAAATTATTTAATATCCAACATCACTTTAAGTTCTAACATACACGGCTGAATAGAAAAAAATAAATTAAGGTCTGTATATATTAATTTCTATGTATATTATTTCCAAGGAAAATATCTATAGTAGAAAATAACACAAAGAAAAGTTGACTGTTTTTCATTTATATAAAAGAAATTTTAAAAAATTTTAAAAATAGCAAAACTTAAGCAACTTAAAACTTCTATTTGTTACAATTTTCGGCTAAATATTCGCAAACGGTTAATGTAAAGCTTTGGAGTTTGAGATTAACAATAAAAATAGATTTATTTTGAAGCACTTTGCTAGGCTTTTCTATTACGAAAAGTTTTTAATTTTGAACTTTTTTCTTGAAATTTTTTCAGACGAATATCTTCTAAACTGTAATCGGAAACCCATTAATATTGTTTTAATTTATTTGGTTCCTGGATAAGAAAGTAGTACATCCCTTTTTCATCAGATCAAAAATATCAGGTTGACATATTGAGTCATAACAGCAAAAATAGCTTTAGCGGCAAAAACAATTTTTAGCTTAAGCGACATGTTTATTTTGTTTTTCTTTTTTTCACGGTTAAAGCTCGATATGTTTAAATTTCGTATAATAGCAAGATGATCCACTTAGGGAGGGGGTGGTTTGTGGCTCTGCTCCTACTAAAGATATAAAATCCAAACTCTAACTTTAAACTCTGTAGCACCACTATAAAAGAAAGAAAAACATTTATTGTAACCGGGCTGACCGTTTAGACATTTGCTGATTTCCGTTTTCCCCCAAAATATCTATAAAAATTAATTAAATAAATGAGAATGAGATCAAGACTATGTAGAATTAGAAAACTGAACAATCGAAAGTAAAATTAAAGTAAAAACAAGTTAACCGAAAAATTTTCATATATAAATTTTTTAATCAGTTCACTGATGACAGAATCGTCATTGTTGTCTTCTCAAGGCGAATTCATCACCAGGTATCCTTATTAGCATACGTCATCATCAGCTGTTCAACCTTGAACTGTCAAAAATTTGCTGTTAAGTGAATTCGTCTTGGACATTTTTCATTTAACGAAAAATTAAAAATGGCCCCAAACCAAAAATGAAAAATGGCCCCAAAATAGTGTGAATGATATAAATACCACAAAAAACTCTTAACATCAAATAATGCGTTTTCAAAATTAGTATTGTTATTAAACGGCGACGTTGCTCGAAATTATATGGAGTAGAGTTACTTTGAGCCCCGCCGATTAGCCTAGAATGCAAAAAGCCGTTAGTAAGCTGTGGTCGCTGTGAGCCAACATGG
Source organism: Lypha dubia (assembly GCA_947311025.1). Classification (NCBI taxonomy): domain Eukaryota; kingdom Metazoa; phylum Arthropoda; class Insecta; order Diptera; family Tachinidae; genus Lypha; species Lypha dubia. The sequence continues at coordinate 16,132,957 of OX371263.1, read as the reverse complement.
AGAAAAAAGTGGCTGCGCCCAACAATTGCCCAAATAATTTAAGTCCCCAGATTTGCTGCAGTGCATTGGGGTGCTACGTCAAAATAAAATTAGTTACGTATGTAATGCAATGCAGAAAATCCAATCGGGAAATACCATGGTGGAGAAAATCCCTAAGCCCGGCCGTAGGCCGGCTACGCGGAAAAACTTTAGTAATAAAATTCAAATATTTTAAAATATTGGATTATTTTCAAAAAATTCCATAGCCGGCCTACGGCCGGGCTTAGGGATTTTCTCCACCATGGTATTTCCCGACACGGCGATATTTTATTTTGACGTATCACCCCAATGCACTGCAGCAAATCTGGGGACTTAAATTATTTGGGCAATTGTTGGGCGCAGCCACTTTTTTCTTCATGTTGGCTTACAGCGGCAGTAGCATTTTTTGAAAATGCATTATTTGATGTAATGAGTTTTTTGTGGTATTTATATCATTTACACTATTTTGGGGCCATTTTTCATTTTTGTTTGGGGCCATTTTTAATTTTTCGTTAAATGAAAAATGGCCCCAAATTAGGAAAAATCACCCCAAATTCAAAAAATAAAAATGAAAAATGGCCCCAAAATAGGAAAAATGGCCCCAAAAATAATTATTGTTGTTTTCAATGTAAAAAGTTTGGGGCCATTTTTCATTTTTCAGTTTGGGGTCATTTTTCATTGGGGCCATTTTTCCTATTTGAGGAATAATGGCCCCAATGAAAAATGGCCCCAAACTTTTTACATTGAAAACAACAATAATTATTTTTGGGGCCATTTTTCCTATTTTGGGGCCATTTTTGGTTTGGGGCCATTTTTTATTTTTCAGTTTGGGGCCATTTTTCATTTTTTAGTTTGGGGCCATTTTTCATTGGGGCCATTTTTCATGGAGCCAAATTTATATATAAGTCTTTAGTGAACCAAAAGAGTAAAGTTTTACTCATAAAAACTCACACTCCACATCTGTTTCAACTATTGTTCGTTAAAAATCTCAACACAAAAATGGAGAAAACTTTAGGCATATTCGACAGTTATAGCAACGCTTTAGGAAAATATTAAAAAAATACTATTTGATTTTTTTATTGTGACAAAAAAAAAGAGAGACTTACTACCTGGCCCACGATGTCGAACGAATTTTTCTTTTGTACAAATTACATTTAAAACAACAACAAAATGTTAAAAATTCTTTTTGTTTTAAATGTAATTTAAAGGAAAGAAAAATTCGTTCGATATCGTGGGACAGGCAGTTAATTGACAACCTTCTAGCAAAATATTGCTACCATCATTTATTAAAAACAATTGAAGTTTTACAACTAAAGTATTTAAAAGCTTACAAAAGCCTACAGCTAAACTATTTTTTTAGTAATAAATAAAATATATGGCAACAGCCACAAAAAGTTGTTTTGTTTAAAAAAAATAAAAATCTAGAAATGCTAATTTTAGCATTTTTATTAAACAAAACGTCTTATCTTTAATAAAAAAATAAACAAAAACCAAAAGGAAAGGAAAGCCCCAGACCCAAAACAAGAGAGATTAAAAGATGTTCAAATAAACAAATAAACAAACACAGAAGTTATTGTTATCAACAACATTCCGTAAATGTTTTCTATGGGTGTAGTAAAATCATTAAATATGTATCGTATTATCGTAAATTCATAAATTTCTGAAATGTTATCTATTTACCCCGTAATTCATAAGCGATTCATAAAGTTAAAGTACACATTAAAACCGGTTTTCCCATACTAAATTCGTACATTAACGCCACAATAACTTTAGTAATCGTTTAGGAATTAGGGCATTAGTCTTTATGCGCAGTAACTAGTATTTAATGAGTTTTTAATATGCAAGTAAAGAGCTAATCAGTCTCAATTAAACTTAATTGATGATCTTATTTCATAATGGATTATTTTATTATTTAAGCTTCTGCGTAGAATATTTGGATCAACTTCAACTCGACTTAATACTTCGAGTGACCGAATATCGACAAAAAAAAATAAATGTAATAGCAGAGATAAATTACTGCCAATTGCTACTTATTTAGTAAAAGACAGAAAATGACGGAAACACCATATTTGCAAATCTCGAAAGAGGCTAAATATCTCCATATACTACTGGCTACCAAGCTCTCCTTTAAGAGTAGTGTTTATGAAATGATATTTAAAGCTCTTTGCTTGTATTTGGGGACAAATTGGATATTTACTTTAGTTATCCGACCCATTCTTAGCGAAAACCGCTAATTTGCTAGATCACAATATTAATTTTAGATTCACAGAATGTCAGGCGGTTTAATTTACGATCGTATTAATTGTATCATCATTCTACTAAACTTAAGAGGAAAGAAATTCTGCAAAAATTTTTTAGTCGAAATCCAAATAAACACGCGTGGAAGCGAAGATGAACAGCTGGAGATACTGCAGTTTCGGCCAATATGGACGCCTTCAAAATAAACTCAGATAATCCATCAGAGATGTTTAACGAATTTGTTAACCTTCCGGTCAGGTTCAGATTACCCGCCATTTACGCCATAACATTTTTGTATATAAACTGGTCGCAATTATAGCTCCCAATTCAATCTCTAACTCTTGTTGAATGCCATGATCTTAAAGATAAACTCATAATTCATATATTATTAATTGATTTGTCAAATGAGATTAAACAGTGGTCGCTGATGAAAACGGCACTTTGGTGATCCTCAACCAAGAATGATAGAACTACACATTACGCCTTGCGCATATTTTCTTGATTGATGACGTAGTTTAACCCATGCAAGGGTTGCCTATTCCATGTATTTCCAAATCATTTAGGGCTATGTTATTATTGAAAACTTTTAGGCCCTAATTTTGTAAAACGCATCACCGAAGTGACTTTTATATAGAAAGCAAAAAAAAAAAAAAAAAAAAATTCAAATATTTAAAAATTTGTTTATGTTTTTCATAAAACAAAATAAAAACTTTTCTAATAAAATTATTTAAAGAAAAAATTAAGGAATTGCCCCATGGTTATCTTTACACAACTAACAAATGTCAGCATGTTTCGTCGACGTCAATTTTTGTGTTCGGGAAGGCGTAATCTGTAGTTCTATCATACTCGATCCTCAACCACATCCTAACATTAAGAAGAACGTCATTAATCGGAACGAAACATATGTCGAGACTTATAGCTTTTCCCCATGACAGTGTCACTGCAACAGCACTTTTGCATTAAATGAAGAAGAACATTTATAAAATAATCTTTTTGATTGCACGGCTCTTCAGGAACAAAGGTATTTAGGTAAACCGTTTCCGAGATTTAAACAAACTTTGAGATTATTATTATTAAAAGCGAATTTAATCAGCTGTTGAATTGAAAAATGTAACATCCGAAACCATTAAGAACTGTTTTGGCAAGGCAGGATTTATGAAATTGACCCCTTGAGCTTTTGAGCCCTTGAAACATCTAAAATGCTATAATTGAGAAAAAATAATAAAAGAAAATGAAGGAAAATTAAAACAAAAAAATATTTTAGATTTTTTTCCAACTTTCTAACGTTTTTTGTTTAATAAAAATAATTTAAACTTTTACAATGAAACTAAATTCTAAAATTTATTTTTTATGCCATTCCAATTGCGGACAAAATCTTCGCCGACGGAAGGTGTCCGCTTATGAGAGCTTTCACTATATTTGATATGTATTGCCGTAGCTTAAGTGGTAGATGGTCCTCTATGATCCTTATTGTTGAAATAATTTTGCGGGCAACGAGGATGATAAAGTCTTCCACAAAAAAAATATACGCCTAGTTACAGCAACTATGAGGTTCTGTTTCCAAATGACGAAGGAATGATTTGAGTGTAAAATTTGCGTGAAAAGCACTGACTTTTTCAAGGGATTTCCATACAAATTTTACACATTCGTTTGTTATGTAGAAACAGCTCCCAAGTTTAATTTTTCCACAACACACTTCTGACTTTAAAAAATTAAGAATGATGGAAACGCTGGAGAAAGATTTCATGCACGTAGGCAATTGCAAGAAGAACTTATTACTTTTTGTATTAAATGAGATCGAGGAACAAACTAACAGTTGTTGGATAACTAAAATCATAGTTTAACCAAGAAAGTCATGTTAATTGTACACAATCATTTATTATGACTTAACCCCATTGACATTAGTTAACTAAAGACTGTGAAATATTTAATAAAGAGCAAAATGTTATGACCAATGCGAAGAATAAACAAGTAAGAGTGCTATATTCGGCAGTGCCGGATCTTATATATATATATTTTTTTTAATTAGGACCAGCACTCAGCGGATGACCCCTACGCATTGAGCCGGAACTAGCAAAATAGGTTTTGGGAAGGAGGATAAAGGGAGTAGTCTTTGTGGACATTCGATTTGAACCCTGACACATTGAAAGTGGTAGGAAAGACCTCTGCGGGGAGTTTATTCCACATGCGAACAGTACGGATGAAGTACGAATTCTCTCTGTAATGTGTGGTGCGGTTCACTGACATATCGACCACAAAGGGATGTGCTCTTGATGAAGAGCGTGTTGTACGTGAAAAGTGATGGGTCTCGTGAACAAGTTCCCTGATTTCATTAGAACACATTCCACTGTAGTATGGATAGAACAACGAAACACACCCATCATTGCGTCGATGCTCCAGTGAGTCAATAGAGTTGGCTACCCTACTGTCACCGATAAGCTTCTTCACCCTATCCTGTATGCGGTCGAGTAATTTCAAAATAGATTTTGAAGCACCGGCCCATACATGAGAGTTGTATTCCATTTTTGGTCGGATAAACGTGGTATAAATATTAAGGAGATCAGATGGAGTGAAGTATGTCCTATACCGTCTTAAAAAGCCGAGGCACTTGAATGCTTCTTTTGAGACATGAAAAATGTAATCATTCCATCGAACATTACAATGAATTTTCATGTGAAGAACATCCAGAGCTTCTGATTCCTCAATATCTATACCATCCATGTTTACAGATGGAGCAGCATGTCCGGTCATACGTCTGTGCGTGAGCATGGCGCATTGGCGTGCATTAAAATTTACCCTATTAGCATGACCCCAATTTGAAATTGTCAGGAGATCGCGATTTAGTGTATCATTGATATTTTGCCGCATTGCCCGGATCTCCGACGGGTTTGGCCTGTTACTGAATGAATTCGAATGAACTAAGCTGCTGTCATCTGCAAAAGAGTAGACAGGGTTGGAAGTTTGACGTAGAAGGTCATTAAGAAAAATAAGAAAGAGGGTAGGAGAAAGAACGGAGCCTTGTGGTACACCTGAATTTATCTGGAACTCATTTGATGAGACTCCATCTACAACAACTCGTATAGAGCGATCACTGAGAAAGCTCGATAAAATCGAGTGAAACCATCACCGATACCAAGAGCAATCAGTTTTGACAAACGTGCTCCATACCACACTCTATCAAATGCCTTGGAAATATCTAGAGCCACCACCTTACTTTCGCCAAAGTGATGTATGCTATTACACCACTTCTCCGAAAGGAAAGCTAGCAGGTCCCCCTTAGAGCGGCCCCAACGAAAGCCGTAAATGTATAATTCATTGAATATATTACAGGATTTCCCTTCTTATATACATAAGTATGCACATACGAGTATATATATATATATACATACGTACATATGTACTATAAATACTTACATATAATTAGAATGAAATATATACACACTTTTCCATAAATAAATCTGTACAAAAAATACAGACTGCTTAAAATATTTTACAATTTTCCATCCATCACTGAACAAAAAGGGGGTTTGTACGAAAAAATACTTAAAGTTATTATTAAGGTAAATATAGGCTGACTTCACACAAAGCAATTGACGTTTTGGAAGTCAGCCATACATATAACACTAACAAGCCTCAGTAGCACGATGGTTCGTACGTTGAATTATAATCGAAAGATTTCATAGTCAATACTGGGGCACCTCATGTATTTTTAAATTTATTTCTGAAAGGGTTATTTATATATGTATATATTTTCATTTATTTGTATATATAATCCAATAACAGAACCAATATTTTATTTCTACCGATTTTCAATACGAATCATCTTAAGAAAAATCCTTACATTTCAGTTCAAGACCCAAGTCTCTAGCTCTTCTAGTGTCTTTGGAAAACCGATTTCACGATTTCAGGATTCAGAATATACATATATGCTATTTGGACCTCATATAAATATTGTGGAAATTATAAACGTAGTGACAAACCTGTAAATACCCTTTCCATTTTTGGCGAAGGGTATAAAAATAATTTCTTATTAAGTCCCAATTCACACTAGGCAATTCTCATTTTTAAGATTGCTAGTTTATTGGCGAGAGAGACGAGGGAAAAAGAAACGAGTACTCAGTTACATGTACTCGGGAGATTCGTTTTGCTTTCTTATTCGTAATTTTTAGCCTGAAGCTACTACATACCAGTGATGGAAAATGCAGTACTTTTGTGCTATTTTCAGTACTTTTTCACAACAAAAATACCACAGTACCCCCAAGCCAAATTTAGTACTACTTTTTTGTTTTGCTTTGTTCCCTGTTTAGAAATCTGCGTTATTTTTATAATCATTGATAACATTGGCTTCAAACCAAGAACATAAGGAATGCGCAAATTCGTTATTCATGTTGTTGTAAGTGTGTGTTTTTTGCAAAAGTTGTTACGGGCACTATACACTGTCATCGACATCAAGCGCGTGTACGTATGCTTGATATCAAGCATACCCAATATCTAAATTTTTTGAATTTTCATCAAGCGTCGTCGGTGCCACACATACAAACAAATTTTTACTGTTACAACTTTAAATGCTTGATGTGATTTTGGCGAATGTATAGTGCCCTTTAATGTATTATTGGCCCAATTTACACGAGATTAATTTATAGTTCGCACAACTTTTGTTCTTTCGAAAACACACGAGACTAAATAATCTGGCATAAAATTGTAAAAATATACATATATGTGTCTATTAGTGTATTTAGCACACATTTGTTTTTTTTAATATACATGTATTGGTTTTGTTCTGCTAATACGGGGTTGAACCTGGTTGAAAAATTATGCCAACCAAACTGCCATGTTTTCTTCATTTAATATTTTTTTTATTATAAAATGGATTTTTAATTTTATTTTTGAAAAAGAAATATATGTTTCACAAAAAGTACCACAATGTTGAAAAAAGTACTCTTTTTGTTTTCGGACAGTACCATTTCAATTTTTCATTTTTCCATCACTGCTACATACACATACGCACATACATACATACATTCATACAAAATGAAGAACAGTTTAAGCATTAGACGAGTGCTGTGTGAACGCCAATGAAAGTTCAAAGAAGAAATAATGATAAGATTTGCAATAAGAATTGCCTAGTGTGAATTGGAACTAAGGAATTCAAACATTTATATTTTTATTTGTTTAATCTTGGTTATCTGTCTATTTAACCTTGCAGATTGTTTGTATATGGACGTTTTTCGTTGTTATAATCTTAAATTTCTTGCTACAATGTATGCCTGTATCCATATCTATTTACGTAAATCTTACAATAACTTAGTATGCATGTAAGTATGTATTTGTGATTTTGTTTTTGAATTTTAGGTGCTAACGTTAAAGAAATTATTCTAACGTCTGCATGACATTTATTTCGGCAGCCAATGTCAAACAAATAAAAATCGTACACAGGCACGCGCTCGTTTCATTAGCTCCATTTTTCCCCAACTACAAAAATAAAATTAATAAAAATAAAAATAAAAGCTGCAACAACAACAGCAACAAGAGCAAAGACGCTACGAGTAGCAAAAACATACAAACATACATACATACATTTATGAAATAATATCCAAATATTAGAAGCCTTAGACTGTAACAGTGAGAGACTTTTATAATAAGAAGAAAAAAATTTTATATAATACTAATGTACAGATGTATGTATGCGTATACTTACATACACACATATTGCATGTATGTATAAGTTGAAAATTATTAAATAAGATCAAGGATTCTATGACTTAAATCTGTCGCAAGGCCGTTTGTCAAGGTCAATATACATTGCTACAAAGTCTGGCATTGTCAAACTACTAACAACTCCTTTTTTTCACTGAGATAATAAATAAAGATAGAAAAAAATATATAAAATGCATACATTTCTTTTTCAACACTCTCTTTTAAAATTAAAATTCCATAAAGCAAAGTTGCGTAGTGTAAATTTCGTCTAATTATAAATTTACAAATGTGTTATAGTGTGAAAAGGCCCTGCTCGGTAACTTCTAAACACATACAACAGCTATAATATAAATAAGATTTTTCCATTGTTTGTGGTCCTTCGAACATGATTTTATTTGTCGGTTGTTTTTTAAACTGCAAATTTTTGCTTTTATTACCAGGGAAACCACGAATATGTAGTTGCATGTTTTTTCCTATGCGATAAATGTGAACTTATAGGAAATATTTATAAGTTTTAAATGTTTTTAAGAAGTTTGGCATCAATTTTTTAGTGCATATTTTAGTCTTTACTGAATAATTTAGCATATTTTCAACTACACATGATATTTAAGGCATTTTTTTTTATAGTTTTTGTGGCGAATTTCCCTATTTTTCGTGCATGTTTTGACTTTTATAATCCAGAATTATAACAAAGCATCCAATTTTATAACATATAAACGAAAAATTATAAAATATTAATTTGGGAAATACATTTTAAAATTTTTCAGTAACTTTTCCAAATGTACAAATGTTTTTATCATAATTTTAAATTCATTTTCGGAAGTTGTTAGAACATACAGGGTCCGCCATTTAACGTTATTTTTTTTCAACTAGTGTCTTATTTCGTGAATGGTAACACTTAGCTCATGTCTGATTTGACAGATAATTAGTTTTATCCTTCCGCTGAACGAATATGGTTCTGTATACGCTTGAACAACGCTAGGAAATATTGCGACATTACTTTGAAAATCATGGTAATGTTGCACAATGTGTGCGAAAATTGCGTACGGATTTTGGAAGAAGAGAAGCACCGTCAGCTCCGTATGTTCGTTATCTCGTGAAAAAAGTGAAAGAAACTGGCATCCTCATCGATAAACCAAAGCGTGAAAAGCCAAAAATAGTGCGTACACCCGAGAATATTGATGCTGAGGCAGAAAGTGTGCGTGAAGCGCCATCAACATCAATTCACCGTCGTTCTCAAAAATTTAACATTTCGGAGACATCATTGAGACGAATTTTGCATAAAGACCTTGGTATGACGCTATAAAAAGTTCAATTGGTTCAGGAGTTGAAGCCAACTGACCATCCAATGCGTTTTCGCTTCGCTAAGTGGGCCTGCGATCAACTTAAAGAAGATGCCGATTTAGCCAAAAAAATCATATTTTCAGATGAAGCTCATTTTGATCTTGGCGGGTATGTAAACAAGCAAAATTGTCGCCTTTGGGGCACTGAAAACCCGCACGCATACATTGAAAAGCCGACGCACCCAAAACGAGTCACTGTTTGGTGCGGATTTTGGTCCAGAGTCATAAGTGGCCGTTACAATCAATGGCGATCGTTATCGGGCCATGTTGAACGAATTTTTGTTCACAAAAATTGAAGAGGAGGATATTGGCAACATTTGGTTTCAACAGGACGGCGCTACATGCCACACAGCCGAAGCTACACTTGATGTTTTGCGCCCTGTTTCTGAAGATCGCATTATCAGCCGCAGAGCTGATGTCGTTTGGCCACCTCGGAGCTGCGATTTGACACCGTTGGACTATTATTTGTGGGGTGCCGTCAAAGATAAGTGTTACGCCGACAAGCCAGAGACAATTGACTCTTTAAAGGACAATATTCGTGAAGCCATTGGTGAAATACAGCTGCACACAATCGATAATGTGCTTAAAAATTCGACCGATCGTGTAGGCTACTGCATGGCCAGCCGAGGCAGCCATTTGAATGAAATTATTTTTCATTATTAACCGGAAGGATTGTACTTTCAAATAAAAAAAGAAATTTGAGAAAATATTCAGTAGCATTTTCAAAAAAAAAAGTTATCTGGCGGACCCTTTAGTTTTTCATATTTCAGACTTGCTCGCATATTTAGAAAAATCTTTTTTTTATTTTTCTATTTATATTTGGGTACTTTTTTTTGCAGTTTAAACTTTAATATTCATTTGTTACAAAAGAGAGTAAAAAAATTATGTTTCTTATTAGCAAAGTTTTTTAAATTCAGAAAGTTTTACTTAGTATACCTCCATACGAGTCAACTTTTCTTCTGCAATTTCCTTTTGAAATTGCATTCCTGTCCATACAATGAATGTATCATGCTTCTTTTTCTAATTTTTTAAAAAATTTGCGTGTACATTGCGTGAAACATTGTATCCCGTTTTTCTTTCTTCTTTTATATAAAAATTCAAAAGTTGCCCTGCAAAAGTTGACCGGTATGGACAGGAACTTAGCAATATTAATTAAATGTATTGTTATTAATTTTCTAAAAATTTTTCAGTATTTTCTAAATTATTAACTACGGAATAATTTAGAAAATTGCAGATTTCAAAATGTTTAATTCATTTTAGTAGGGATCTATTTTTAGTGCATATTTTTGCATATTTTACTTGTCGCAACATAATTTTTGCTTAATTAAGACTGCAACGTACATATTAGATTAAGTGTGTTTTTTATTCACCGCTTTAACAATAACTTTATTATGGTGATTTCTTTAAGCAAAAATTTTTCAAAAATCTTCGTTGAAAAGAAGAGAATAATTGAGTTTTGCGAATATATGTATAAACTAATAGCTTCTACCAGTGACTTCGTTAACGCTACGTATTAAACTAAGCAATAAACTGTCTGTATATAAAGTTTATCGAAAAAGCAAAATAGTACACAAAAGTACCAGCTTTTTCTTATTTTATCCTCCAGAAAATATTCTGAGTGTTAATGGAAGAAAAAATCGATGAAAAAATACAAAGTACCAATTTGTACATTTTTTTACCCTCTGAAAAGTACCCTATATTTTAACCCTGGTCAAATACCACCAGTCTACTAAAGTTCATAAAAAATAAATAAAAAGGAGAATTTCTCAAGGGGAAAACGTACCAAATGTAAAAAAGTTCCATAAAAAAGTACCAAAAGCATCACTTTTTCTCATTTCAGCGCCTAGAAAGTATGTATGTTAATTTATAAATAATTTATTAAATATTAGTACCAATATAAAAAGTACAAAAACTACCTATTTGAAAATTTCTTAACCCTTAAACCGTACTATATACATACATATGAGCCGTTTAGTTTGAAAGTCGCAAAAGTCACTTTGTTTTTAAGTCGAGATATTTAATTTATGCCACTTTCAAAATGAACGGCTCATATATTATAATTTGGGTCACATGCTATCGGTTTACGAAATATTATTCAAATCCATTGAGCGGTTTTCATATTATAGTGAAACAAACATACAAATTTTCTCATTTATATATTAGTAGGATCAAACCTGCCGCTTTGGTATGATCAGACCAAAAATTGATAGTTTTTTTGTATGTATTTTGTGAACTTTTTTTTGACTAAAAATTTGATTAAAAATAAAAAAAAAAACTAAGTTTTGCCAAATTTCCGTAGAATTAAATAAGAGTTTTGATAGAATTTTTATTTGGCTTATGGAAAAAATATGAACACTATGTGCGTTGTATTAATAAAAGATTTATTTTCGAGGCTTGGTGTTCAATATTTTATATTCGGACAAAATGTAAATGAGTTTAGCTTTAACTAAAGATCCAAAATTATGCTTCACGGTGTCAGAAATGATTTGTATGCCCTTGTAATATTTTTGAGACAATATTTTTAAATATTTTCTGCATATTTAAAGCTCAGAAAATGGAATATAAATTTCATGTTTCCGGTTTCCCTACTTTCAGTTGTACATACTAGAAATAAAACTCCACAGAATATTGCAATAGTAAAAGACGAGCGCATTTTTTAATTTTCAACAAAGCCTTTAACAGACAAAAAAAAATATGAAGGGGTTAAATTATTAAAAAAATTTCTATTTTTTTTTTTTTTTTTTTTTGGTGAACAACGAAATTTAATTGAGTACCTACGCATCTTTTTTTTGATTGGACATTCTATTTTGTATAGATATAAGGTTTTTTTTTTAAAAAAGGTTAAACATACTCGTACATATGTACATATGTATGTATGTATATAGTATTTTAGGAAAGAAAACTCCTTATTAGTCCTTTAGCACAATTCCTTATAAAACTTTGTCTCGGAATGCGTAAATTTTTTATGTTCATTTGATACTGTTTTTGCCAAATAAAAGTGAAAACTTTAATCAATATTCATTTATTTATGTATATGGCCAATTATAGCATATTAAACTAAAATCAGTTTAAATTATACATGAATATCATCACAATTGTGTAGCAGCAGCTTTACAAAATTTCTTCAGAATAAGAAAAACAAACAAAAAAAAATTAAATTATTAGAGTATTTTTTTTTGCTAAATGTTAATTGGGTATTTTATTCATGCTTGTGTATGAGTTGTTCACAGAAAGACAAAAAAATAAAAACGAGAAAAAATATACTTAAAATTTTATTTATGGCATAAATAGGTATTTATTTCAATCGTTGTATTTTGGTTTTATTTATTTGTTTGTTCTCGATTTTTGACGGAGCAATTGTTTTGGTGCTTTTTTTCCAAATTAATTTTATGATATATGTACATACATAAGTATGTATGTACACATGAAGTGAGTATGTATGAGTATGTATGTACATACCCTGTAGGAAGTCTGGGTCCAAGTGTCTCCAAGTCAGCACTTTTGTCGACTAGTTTGGTGACTTTTTGGTTACAACTATCTTGAGAACATTAAAATTTCTAATCCAGCAACTATAAGGGAGTTTTTTTTAAAGGGGGGAATATAAATTGGCAACACTGTTTGTGCGAAACCGACGTCTTGAAAAATCTCTGTTGTTTTTGAGGCAAGTGGGTTACGTACTGTTTGCAGAGGACTATTAAAATTTTTATATTGCCTATTTATGTTAAAAACAGAAACAACACATAATAATAATAAAAGGTTTTCCAAAAGGGATGATATGATTTTGATGTGACGTTTTGGCCATTTGTAATATATCATGATCTGTCATTTGTTTTTCATTGTATTCAGTAGTGTTTACAATTTCATCATGGAGAGATATACGCAAGAACAACGTTTACAAATTATTCAGTTTTATTATCAAAATAATAGTTCTGGAATTGCAACTTTTCGTGCGCTTTTGCCATTTTATGGTCGTAATAATCGTCCAAGTGTGCTCGCTATTCGTCGAACTTTTGAAAATTTTAATCTGACATTTTCTTTACATAATGTTCAAGTGCCAATAAGACAAAGAACCGCTCGAAGTGATGCAAATATTGCTGCGCTTCAGGCAAGTGTTGCTGAAGACCGCAATTTGTCGATTCCAAGACGTTCTCAACAATTGGGACTGTCTCAAACCAAAACCTGGCGGATTTTCAGAAAGAATTTGTGTTTGCATCCGTATAAAATTGTTCTCACTCAAGAACTGAAGCCATTGGACCACCGTAAACAACGTGAATTTGCTGATTTTGCCACCCACACAGCAAATGCAGCAATTGAATTACTGCGAGAAAAGTTTGGAGATTCGATTATTTCAAGAAATTGTGATATTAGGCCTTATCACGACCCAGCAAAAAATAATCAAGTTTTTGGAAGCAGTACATACTTTTTCTGCCTTAAGAACGTGCTTCAAATTAAGCACATATGTATTATCTTAACAAATGCAGAAATGTATGGCAGAAAATGTAAAATTTTTTGATAACTTAATTTAATCAATGTAGAAACAAAAACAAAAAACACACTATCCTTACACTAGTGCATACTAGAAAGCACTATTGTAAGGCAATGATTAAAATTTTAAATTTTACGAAGTGTAACAAACATAATAAGACGACAGTACGAATGTTTGATATTGTTTTCGTTCCATGAATTTAATTCATACTCACTGCTCTGAAATAAGCACTTAAAACGAAATGCTCCAAAGTGGGACATCGCAAACAAATATCATGCCATACGTAAGCAGGTTTGTAAGCTAATATCACCCCTGATATTCCCTTAAAACCGTGCTTACGGCGAAGCAGTAATTTTTGCTGGGGAGTGTCGTAGTCGTAGTCGAACTTTAACAACGACTCCCATGTAAAACATATAGCGAACGTTGCCACATTTTACAGATTTCGTCACGACTACGACACTCGTGATAAGGCCTATTGAATGGCCTCCAAGAAGTTGTGATTTAACACCATTCGACTATTTCTTGTGGGGTTATTTGAAGTCATTGGTCTTTCCAAATAAACTAGACTCTCTTCAAGCTTTACAAGTCAATAGTGAACGTGCCATTCATTACATACGGACGTGATTTAGTGGAAAAAGTGCTCGAAAATTGGGTTTTTCGAATTCGTTTCTGCAGAAGAACTCGTGGAGGCCATTTCAATGACATTTTATTTAGAACTTAATTGTATCGATTGTACTTCACATTAAATAAAAAACTTTTGAATTTCCTTAACAATATATGTGTTTTTTTTTTAAAGAAATCATATCACTCTTATTGGAAAACTTTTTACTAATACGCATAATATATCCACACACACACACTAGACTCAGGTAAATCTGATCTACTGCTGGGTATGAATAGAAAGGTTTTGAGAGTCTTAGTAGGTGCCTTGACTAGCCATTTCTCGGTTAGGGCGAGAACCAGCATATGGGAAAATGGCACTCCGGACTACTGTAGGATGTGTGGGGATGAAGACAAGCCAGAAACTATGGAGCATATCATCTGTCATTGCCCAAGGCTGTAACGCCATAGGCAAATATGGCTGAGCAGACGTTTCCATGAGGGCATTAGTGATATCGCGAAGTGAAAACTTGAGGATATCAGGGGCTTTATCATGGGAATTAAATGGCTGAATGATGGATGATAACGGCTCTTTGATTCTCCTTGGACAGTAACGAGACTAATTAGTCAATAAATTATAAATGAAGGGAATCACAATGGATCCAATTGGTTCTCCGAATGGATGTGTATTTCATACTACACTTCCTAACCTAACGTAACCTAATTGTGTTAAAAATGTGATAATTCCAAGCACTTTCCACCGATTTCCGAAAATAACAGTTGATTAGAAAATCTATGGGGTGTTTATACAAGATGAACGAGTGTTTTGAGTGTAAATTTTGTATGAAAGCACTCAGTTTTTTGAGTGGATTCCATACAAAATTTACATTCAAATCACTCGTTCGTCTTGTATAAACAGCCTCCTAATTTTATTTTATGAAAGTTGCCAGCTAGAAGCCATAAAAAAACACATGGAAATTCGTAAAACTTAAATTGAATTTAAATACTCAAAATTGGTATTTAATTGCCATTTAATTGTTTAGAAGACAATTTAATTTTGTATTTAATTAAAATTTAAAGATACATGACATTTAAATAAGACGACAAAAATCAGCCCTTAGTATCATGTACATACAGGCATTTTTTGTTGAGTATCCCATTTTCATTAGAAGAAGGAGGTATAAAATATACTTAAATGTGAAACAAAAGTTTCAATGTATGGACACGAATGCGGTTTTATAAGAGAATATAAAAATGTTTCGCAGCAAGACTTTTAATTTGTGTACGGGCACAAAGAATTTCTTTTTTGTAGAGACTCGGTCATGCATATCCGTTAAGCCAAAGGCCGACACAATCGACCGTATTCTAGATATAAATAATGTATATAGTCATGCAACACATACAACTACAATTATTTAATGGTACAATTGCATTAAAGCGAATTCAATACTATTTGCAAAATGCATCTAGCACTGATTGTTTGAGAACCATTTCTTTGTATATACAATTTTTGCCGTCTGGCTCTAAACAGCCATTTTGAACTTTGAACAGCTGATGATGATCAAGGAATAACTTTCGCCGCTAAAAGTAGTTCGTATAGAAATACAGGGTGTCCGCCGGGAAGGTATACTACTTTGTTTTGCCGTCATTATGACAAACATTAGTCTTCACAGTTCATATTTGACAGTCCTGAAGTAGACACGTGGCAAATTTATTATGTCACAGCTCGCCCATGACATGACAACCCCGATTTTCATGAAAAAATCATAATGAGTGACGCGGCACATTTTCATTTGAATGGATATGCGAATAAACAGAATAGTCGGTTCTAGGCAATCGAAAACCCTCAAATTATTCATCAGTCACCTTTGCATCCATTAAAAGTGACAGTCTAGTGTGCCATTTGGTCAGAAGGAATCATTGGACCTTACTTCTTTGAAAAAGAAAACTGTGAATGGGCAGCGATATTGGATATGATTGAAAACTTTTTAACGCCACAACTGCATGCTTTGGGCTTGATTAACATGTGGTAACAACAAGACGGTGCCACATCGCATACAGCCAGGATTACAATGGAATTACTGCGAGTAGTACCTATACCTTCCCGGCGGACACCCTGTATATAAAGAAAACTAACCTAACTTCTCAACATAAGCAAATTTTTCTGACAGTTCGGGATTACTCAGCTGATGATGACGTAGACTAATAAGGTCACCTAGTATTGAATTCGCCATTGTTTGCATGAATTGGTATATATTAAAAATACAACAGAACATTTAAATGCAAAACAAAATACATGCCAATGAGCTAAATTAATTTATTGACTTCTCTTCTCTTTTGTTCATTTAACATTCCTATAATTCTCCCATATTGAAATATAGAAAAAATTTCTTATTGTTGTTACTTTCTTTCCAAAACCAGTGGCAGAAAAACACGTGCATTTTAAGTTTTTTTCTAACTATTTTAAATGCCTTTAGCTCTCAAAATACTGAACCCAGAATAATCAACAGTATCTCGTTCGCTTCTGTGAATATATACTTTTAATTTGGTACAAGTTTTGTCAAAATCGGTTGAATAATGTGGTCAGAAATTCTATCACAAAAAAGTGCTTGCCTATTAATTATAGTAGATAGACTAAATTTAACGTTACCAGCTGCTGGAACGGATCCGAAGAATAGGAAAAACTTACATTTCTCTAAACAAAGTGAATCGTAGGTACATACCTCATATGTAAAAGTAATTTGAAAAAAAAAATATGGTATACCAATTTCCTTTGAGAAAATCTTAAGATTTATTTTCTTTAAATCCGATAATATTCGACAATAATGTTATTTATCTTTATTGTAGTTGTAGATCTATTGTATAGATAATAAAGGTAATGGCTGTATTCAGTATTTGCTGCAAATAAACTTGCGAAAGTACAAATACAAAATATCGTAGATTTTTTATAAATGATAAAATATTTCATTAAAAATAATACATATTTTGCATTTACATTTGCGCAAGATCATTTGCATTAAACACTGAATACCGCTAATATTTGCCTTCACAGCATGTTGCCGCCTATTAACGAGCAACGTTCTATCCAAGGCTAATTCACGTGCCAGGTGGTGTTACTAATAAAACAACTACAACATTTCAACAATATTTGACATATTGATTCTTATGCTTGCATGTGCAAATTTTGACATATCGACCTCTATTTTGCTGTATTTTGCAAGAAACAGGTATCTCAGCTGTGTTAGTAACACCACCTGGTATGTCAATTCGCCTTGGTTGTGTCCTTTAAAAAAATGTTGCAATCAAAAAAAAAAAAAAAAAAATCAGAAAAAAAACTTACTGTTGTCTTTGATGCCTTTCCTTTCTTCTTCCTTTCGATTTTATTTTTTCTTATTACTCTCCTGTCGCAGATACTCTCTTGCTCGCTGTTTTTCTCTGTTTATCTCATCAATGACGTTGTTTCATTTAGGCTCCTGTTCTTTGCAACCCCTCGTGATTGTGGGCACTAAAAAACGGTGGTAGGTAGGGTAGGTAGGTATAAAAAATAAATTATTTGTTGTTTTTTATATTTGTTTTTAATAAATTTTGCTCCTGGTATTAAACTAACAAGAAAATTATTGAACTATTAAATCATTTTGGGCAAAGTGGGCGGCAATTATGTATTACTTATGGTTTTTAGAATTTTATTTTTTTTTTTGGGTGAGAATGCTTGTGTTTGCTCTTTCCTGGTGGAGATATATTTTACGTTTTTTTTTTAATTTTTATTAAAATTTTTGGTATTTATTCAATTCATTAAAATTTTTTAGCATTCGATAGACACAAAATTTTAGATCGTTTAATTAAATTTTTATTCTTGATTTGGTGGGTTGGATAATATTTTCTGTTATAAAATTTAAATTTTCTTTTTATAAGTTTTTTATACAAATTATGTTATTATTAAGTGATTTGTTTATTGTTGTTGTTGTTGTTGTTGTTGTTGTTGTATTTCCTTTGATTACACACGTGTTGTAATCTAAAGTTGTTCCCAAAAAATATACATATATACACATAGGTATCCACAAGTTACATTTAATTTCCGTTTCCTTTTTTTATAAGTAGTTCGGAACGTTTTTCTAATTTTGTGGAGAAACAATTTTTATCAAATATGTAACAAAATTTTGTTTTTGTTTTCTTTAGTTTTATTTTATTAATTTATAGACATAATTTTTATTAATAGGTAAGAAATTTTATTTTGATTTTTTTTCGTTGTTTTTTTTTTCTTGTAATATTGTCTACTACTTTTTGTCTGTAGTATTATTGTCGCAGCCGGCCGTCGTCATACAAATGTTGTATTATCCCGTAGTATAAAATCAAAACTGTTGTGTATATTTTTCTTTCGCTCTGTATAGTCTTGCCGTATTTCGGTTCTGTTCAGTTTTGCGCACAACAGTGTCATTCAAGGGCGTTTCAAGGTCGCACAGCTTTGTATATCACTTTGTGTGCTTTTTTCGTACAAAATAATATTGCCATCTACTACTCACTCGGCTTTTTGCTGTTTAGTTATTTACTTATTGCCCGTCTTTTCAACAAAACACAACACAACATAAATAATATACATATGTATGTATATAAACAACAAATGTTGTATGATTGTCTACCGCTACTAACAGCACTACTGCCACTTATTGAACATATTTGTTTGGGTGGCTAGCTGCTTAGACAGATGTTAGACTGTGTGTGTGCATGGGTATCTTACCCCTGTCTGGCAAAATTTCTTAAATCCATTAACCATGAAAACTTTTATTGTTGTTGTTGTTGTTTGTTTTTCAGGGATGATAAATCCAGTATATTTTTATATTTGTTCTCGAATTTGGAAAATAGAGTGCATTTAGACAGGCAAAGTTTACTTTGGCAAAGTTTTAATTCAAATGGAGGAAAGACAGAAATAGAAAGTATTCACCTCTCTCTCACCCTTTCGCACTCCTAAGTTAAAAATTTGCAAAGTAAACTTGACCTGTCTTGACCTGCAGTCTTTACGTTGCAAAGTTTTAGTTCAGATGGAAGAAAGACAGAGAGAAGAATACTTTCTATTTCTGTCTTTCTTCCAGGTGAATTAAAATTTAGCAAAGTGCCAATTCACACTAGGCAATTCTTATGCAAAAGTTGTAATTCAGCTGGGAGAAAAACAAAGAAAGCAACACAAATTTATCTGTCTTTCTCTCAGCTGAATTAAAAATTTTGCAATAAAAATTGCCTAGTGTGAATTGGGACAAAGACTGCCTTAAGACCAGCAAAGTTTACTTTGCAAAGTTTTAATTCAGCTGGGCGAAAGACAGAGAGGAGAATACTTTATAATTCTGTCATTTATCCTGCTGAATTAAAACTTTGCTAAGACCCCTTTTGCACACGCTAAGTTTACTTTGCAAATTTTTAATTCAGCTGGAAGAAAGACAGATTCCATTTCTGTCTGTATTCTCTTCTCTGTCTTACCCCCAGCTGAATTAAAACTTTGCAAAGTAAACTTTGCGTGTCTGTGGAGGGAATAAGTAAACTTTGGCTGTCTAAATGCACTCATAGTTTATTTTGCAGTATTATGTCTGCTGCGGTAAAGATTTATGTCTTTCTGCCAGCTGAATTAGACTTTGCAAAATAGTCTTTGCCCGTTTGTAGACACTCAGAAATACCCCCTCGTGTATTTAAATAATATTTAAGTTTTACGAATTTCCATATGTTTTGACTGCTTCTT
The DNA here is from genome assembly GCA_947311025.1 of Lypha dubia. NCBI lineage: Eukaryota > Metazoa > Arthropoda > Insecta > Diptera > Tachinidae > Lypha > Lypha dubia. The sequence continues at coordinate 16,112,850 of OX371263.1, read as the reverse complement.
ATTTAAAACAAAGCCAATAAAAAAATTTGTGGCCGCTGGCAAATTGCATAAAATTTTATCTTGTTTTGTCGCTACTAACCATTTAATCATTTTGAAAGTTGATTTTATTCTTTTAAAACATTTCAGCAGTTCGTAATTATTCTTATTTTGGCTAAAATAAAACTATACATATTTTTTGTATTTTCCTTTATTTGTTCTAGTCAGCTGTTTTTGAGGGAAATTTGTGGGAAATTTTTTATATATTACGTAGTGCTACCATATTTTTATCGTAATTAAAAAAGAACTTTAATTACTCACTGAAAAATTTAAATCTTATTTAAATACATTAACTAATTACATACTTAAATATGAAGTCAAGAACTGACCCTTAGACACGCAAAGTTTTATTTCAGCTGATGGAAAGACAGAGAAGATAATACTTTCTAATTAAGGCTCTCTTCCAGTTGAATTAGACTTTGCAAAGTAACCATTGTTTCTCTAAAAGGGATTTTTTAGTGTCTAAAAAGGGTCAAAGCATTTAAGTGGCTTAAGTGGCAATTAAAAAATAAGTCAAGTTATTTTTTTTTAATTTAATTGCCAAAATTATGAAAAATTATGAAGAAATTTCTTTATTAATAAAAAAATTTGTCTATAACCAATAACTTTGTTTATTCTATAGCATTTTATTTAAAATAAACTGAAAATAAAACATAATGTTGAAAATTATTATTTACCATATCTCTGGTTCACCCATCATAACTTTTGCCCAAATTTAGTTGTTGCTGACGCACACTTATTCATTGATACTCATTTAATTAAATTAATCTATAATCTTTATTATTAAATTAATCTATACAATAGAGCAATAAAGATTTTCGATGGAACTTTACAGCTGTTTCTAGAAATTCCTCGTAAATTGTACCCTACATTCAGTATATGTTGCTGCATATATGCGAAGATATTTATTTGTTTTGAAACTGTTTGTAATGGCATGCGCTAAGACGTACCCTACATTCAGTATATATATATAACGGCATGTATTTTAAGATTGGCAATTTTATTTAATTTTAAACTGTTCGATTATAATGGGAAGTAGCCACAAAATAAGCAAATGACTGTTACATTGCTTGTATCATTGTTGGTGATTGAGATGTTTGTCTTTGCAACCTGCAGCCTGAAGAGTCAACAAAATCACGGATCATCAGTACTAAAGTAAGACTGTTAGGCGGCAAACTATTCATTGGCCATAACGTAATTTTCCAGCTGTTTTCGTGGCTTCACTTACGACTAGTTTTTACATATTATTTAGCAGGAGATACATTTTTTTTCTAGAACCAACACCACAGGAATGATCCCTACTTATGCAACGCATTGTGGCAATACTTCTAAGGAAAGTAATAGGGTAGAGAAATTAGATGATGAAAATGTAGAAGAAGGCTTAATTCTTTAAGTGTTAAGTAGTCGAATAAACTTTCTTAGCCAGTGTGAGCAGTTATTTTTATTAATTTTTTTTATTTCGACAACGATTCTGCAAACTGACGAAGGAGGGTACTGTTGTGGTATATTATCTTGGCACTGAACAGTTCTTAGTGATCAGTGCTATAAACTGCCACACCAATGCAAATTAGAGATATTGATGATGTTGATTTACTTGCCCTGACCCATGATCGAACTCGTGTGCAAAGATATAGTTTGGTTTTTAGTCAACGCGTAATGAGAGTTATTTCGAATATAGGAAAAGCGTTGGTGACTGGTTCAACTCAGTATTGTACTTAATCTCTTACATTTTCATTTTTTTTTGTAATCAATGCGTTAAGTGTTTCACCCAATCCAATTTTAGCTTTGGAAATTGACTTTAAATGGAATGAACCCAAAATAGGGATTAGAGGAAGAAAACGGATTACTACGCGTTCGCCTTAAGGAGAATGGGTGCTTTCCAAACAAATAAATAAAATTTGAGAGTAGTGTTGGCTGAAGTAGTTATCGCTCGTTTTAAACCCTGGTCAGAGCAAGTCAAACGACATTACTAATTACTGTAATGTATACACTAGTATGGCATTGTATTAATTGTTATCAGACTATTTAAAAAATGCAGGCATAGCACTGGTCACTAAAATCTGTTCCGTCAGCGATTAGTACTGTTCCAGTCCTTCGACTGTTAGCAGCGGCGAAATAAAACAATTAATAAAATGCCCTGTTCTACAGCTGAAGAAAGTTAATTCGACTAGTTAACAACAGAGGCGCTGCAACACTCCTCTAAAAATGAACAAAACGCGCAATAGCAGAGTTGTAAAAGAATTAAGTCTTGTGTATTTTTAGCATTTTTCTTCTCTACCCTATCACTTTCTCTCTGGTTCTGGCACAATACATTGCATAAGTAGGGATCATCCCATAAGTGCTGGTCCTACAAAATAAAAAAAAAAAAAATAACGAAAAATAGATGTCTTACAATTCCAGACTTTGTGATCGTTAGTTTCAGTTAGTAACAGTTCAAAAATCTTATTAGACAAATTGGGCAACTTGTGCTTCAAATTTGTTTTAATGGATTCAAATTGTTTTTTGTTTAGTCGGAAAGGCAAGTTGTCCTCCGAAATATTCGTCTCATAGAAATGTAAGCGGTCCCCTGATAGGTATATCCATTGTTGAATAAATTAATCCACTATTTATGAACCGATTTTAAATTTTTTTATATTGAAGTAGGTTTTTAAGCTATTGCATAGCTTCTATCGCGGGTTTTGAGGCGACCGAAACAAGAAATTTTTAAACGTTTGTTTCTTAAGTCTTTTGTTTTTGAGACGAAAAAAACCTGGAAAAAATCTGTCATTTGTTTTTGAAACGAAAAAACCTGGCCCTAAGTTTGTTTCTTAAGTCTTTTGTGTTGTTAAGCATTTAAAATGTATGTTAACCCCTAAAGTATGCTATTGATTATAATTAACATTTGATATCAGTAACATACAGTATTGCCAGAATTACAAAGGAGTTATTAAACAAAACGTAATAATATAATTGCATAAGTTGATAAAAAATGCTGTGCAATAGCTTCACTGAGTGCCAATGTCTTTTTTGGCAGATATTTTTTCATATGTATGTGCAATCACACACACACGCACATACACATACGTACATACATATGTATGGAGTAAGTCAAAAGATTTGCTCATTGTAAAGGTCCTCTCTTACCCAGCGGGAAAAAGAAGGACAACGAAGGACACCCCTTCTTTTGGATGCGCAAGGACTTCTCGCTCCATTCGATAATCATATATTTTTTACACACGATGTCACTGCGAAGCATGAATATTGCGAAGAAGCCCCTCTGCATTCGTTTATTTCGAGAATAAATCTGAAAGGCCTTATAATTAATGGCTTTCCTTTACTTTGGAATGTGTATAACACAAAAAAAAATTAAATCTCTCTTTTTCTCATTCTCTCTTCTCCCTTCTCAGAGAAGCTAATTTGAAATATGTTAAAAAAAAGTAAATTGATTCAAAAACGTTCCTAAGAAGGCGTTTAATAAGGCCTGAAGTTAGAAGGGCTTCTGAGTTTTCCCGCTGGGTACCTTCCCACCCTGTAGTAAACTCGGGGCCAATTGTCTCCAAGTCACCACTTTTGTCTACTTGTTTGGTGACGTCTTACTAGGCTTATTGCTGACACGTCACCAATTTGACGACTAGTGCTTACTTCTTGATGACATTGTCAACGATACGTCTACACTTTTTAGTTTGCTTTAACAGGTATAGACTAAAATAGCACAAAGCATTGTATGGGGGGTAATAGAGAGTAGTACTAGTGACGAAGTCAAAAGCGAGTCAGTATAATTTCACTAACGACATTTCCTGCAGGGCAGTTTTTCACAAATGCATTCATATACATACATACATACATACATACGTATTTCAATAAATTAAAATTTTCTTTAATACTAATTTAATTAAAGTTAATATTACATACTAAAGACGTGCATGAGTATACCTAAAAGTATTTGCAAAACAAATATACCATATACATAACTGTTAAAATTGATACGAAAGAGCGAAAAAGAGTACACAACATTGTATTTGTTTGGTTTTTGTAACACATGTTACTGGTACAAACAAATACAGTTGAATTTTGATTTTGCACCAGTATATATTTGTATTTGTTTTTTATTCTCCAGTAACTGTTGTACCACAAATATTTTCAAAATAATTGTTGTAACAGAGATATTTCCAAGCAATAGTAACATAAGAAATATTAATTGTGTATGGATGCTGCTTTTCTTTGAAAACATTTAAAAACATAATGTAAAAAACTGGGTTCGCTTTTCATATTTATAGTATGTAATATAGTAAGTACATGTGCGTAAGTCGTGTTTTGAGCTAATTTTTGTGTAGTTAAAATTTGTTTTTAAAAAAATTAATAATCTATAATACTACAAGGATTACAAAATTAGTGAAAAAAGAGGGCGAAGCAATATATGGAATTGTTTTGCTTCTATCAAAGATGAGACGGACACAGAAATAACAAATTTTGTTGCATGCAAATTCTGTAATAATGTTCCTTTAATACCTATCATGTTAGATAATTAATTGTATAGAAAAATTGCACTCTTATTTTAGAAAATTATTACAATTTTTTATAAAAAAAAATAGCGACCTAAAGCCTTAATAAATAGATCAATATAAAATTGAATAAGGTCGAATAAAATAGAAGAACAGTAACAAAAATAAATAATTTAAAATTTTTTTCTTATCATGTTATTACAACTTTCCAGAGTACCACAAATAACTATGTTATAAACATCAGTATTTGTTCATATCTGTTTTATGAAAACAAATAAAAGCAAATATGTTCCTCTCATTCTCTGTTTATCTACTCATACAGTCATAGCTGCCAGATTTGACGATTTATCGTCATTTTGACGATTTTGGGCCCTAAAAATGACATAGTGACGACGGGACGATTTATGCCCTAATTTTGACGATTTTAAATAATTCAAGTTTGCAACATATATTTGTACTATTAGAGCAACCTTGAACTGCTGAAAATAGTAATGAGAAACTTTTTAAAAACTAGTTTGCGTAAAACTGAAAACTTTTATTTAACTGATTATAAAAAGAAACACAATTTTTAAAATTTTGAACACATTTTTTTAGGAATATTTGCCAGAGACGTATTGGAAGAATCACAAATAAATGCAAAAGAAAAATATGATATCAGTAATAATTGTGTTAATTTTTATATAGAGCTTTGTGATCAGATATTATCATGATTTGATTTTGAAAATAAATATAAATATATGGCCAAGAATATTAATCCATTTAATATTATTAATGAAGAAAAAAAAGTTGGTTCTCTGAAATTATAAAATAATTGTCTTATTTTGTTGAAGAAACTGAAAACCAAGAGCTATAAACAGAGTTCAGACAATTGAAATTATTGTCCTGATAAAAACATATAACTATTGGATTTTTCGAAAAAACTATCACAGATGCAAACGAGGGATTTTAGTCTTTTGTTTCCGATTTTGACTAAATTTATTACAAAAATCCTAGTTTTACCACATTATTAAGCAAATATGGAAAGAATATTTAGTCAGCTAAACGTAAATAAGACTAAAATAAGAAATTGAAAAAGTCGTCTTTGGAGGCAATATTATATTCAAAAGATTATTTAAAGCTAAACAAATGTACTTGCTATGATCTGAATTAATCGATATGTTTAATTGCAATATATATTTGTAAAATATATATACATATGTATATGTCTATTTTCTTAAAAAATTATATTTTTATTGTATAAATTTTATTGTAGTTTTGATGAATTTTTAGAAAAAGTGTTTCCAAAAATGAAATTGAAAATGCATATTATACTAAATTGAAAAAAATAACTAAAGGATTTGATTTTTTTTTGTTTTTTTTCATACAATGTATAAATATATTTCAAGGTATTGAAAAATATGCAATCTATTTACATGTGATTTTATTGTGAATTCTAAGTGAAGTATTTGATCTCTGTATTTTAAATAATGCTGTTTTTTAATAAGATTCGCTGAATTAAGAGTTTTGTTATGTTTTGCCTCTAATAAAAATATGTTTTGTTGGTAAAAAAGCGATTTTTTCATTTGACGTTTTAATGACGATTTCAATAAGCTATATTGACGATAATGACGATTTTTGCCTAAAAATATGACGATATTACCAAAAAAAATCTGGCAGCTATGCATACAGTATCTGTTTTGCAGAATAACAATACTTACTAATACCAGATACAAGAAAATATTTACTAATACATACCAGAAGTTGAAAACTAAGAGAAACTGGTACAAACAGATAGAACTGTGCACGTCTTTATTACATACATGCATACATACTTATTTATATTAATTTTAAAAAATATTTTGTTTTATCATACTGCATATTTTTGTGCATTGAATTGCACACAGCAAGATTTATTTATAAAATTCACTTTCATTTAAATGTACATATTTTTATCAGCCAAAAGATGATTTATGATTCGCCAACGTGGGTACATACATATGTATGTACATACATACATACATAAAATAAGCAAATCGTCTGCCTTTTCTTCGCCTGCTTCCAGGCTCAAGTTATTATCAATATTTTTTTATTGTTTTTATTTTTTTTGTCTTATTTTGTATTTATTTATATTTTGTTTATTTCTTTATTTATTATTTTAATTTACACTTGTTTAATTTATGCCTTGTTATTTTAGTTGTTTTTTTTTTTTAATTTATTAGTAACTACATACATACAAATGTATGTATGTATGTATGTGGATCATAAACTTTTTGTTTTTTTCTTTTTTTGCTTTTAAAAATTCTTTTACATAAAAATGTTCTTGTGTCATAATTTTTTTCACGATTTGTAGGTGTTGTACATGTTTTACTCTTATCATCTAACTGAACACTGTGAAATATTTGTTAATAATGTTTTGTTTTTGTTTCTTGATGCTGAAAAATTATTTCTATCTTGACGAAATTAATTGTTTTTCGCGACCGACCCACCGAAAAAACCCCCCAATCCAGAGATATTTTCATAGAACTGGTTGAATTTGTTTGCTAAATATGTATGTTTAGTTATTTAGTGCATATTGCAACTTAATTCTCCCATTCGGAAACGTGTCTCTTTTAATGTCTCTCGCAGTGTTGCCGAGTTCGGAGCTTTGATTAGATATTCTGGCTCTAACTAATATATATTCCATATACATACATACATATGTATCACAATTTTCATTAAAACTTTAAAATAAAACTATATTTTATTTACTAATATAAAAATTTCAGTTAATTTCCGAAATTTATTTCGAAAATGAAGCAATTTTAAAAGGGGGTTTTTATATAGGTACTATTTCTTTATTAAAAAATATTTCTTTTAAATATTACCACACCAATTCCTAAAAACTTAAAATGGATTTAAAATTTATTTTAAGAAAAATTTGTATTGACTATTTTTACTAAAATACCTTTGAAATCTGTTTTATTTTGTATAAATACTACCATACATATACATATGTATACATACATACATACCTATAATTTTTTTCATAAAAATAATTTTGATATGATAATAAAAATTGCTTGGAAAGAGTATTAAAAATGGATTTTGAAATTGCTTCGTTTTTTTTTTTTTTTGAAAATCTATTTCCATCACATATCTGATAAGCCACTTTAAACAGCATTGAGACAGCTTATATTTCCTATAGGTAAGTTTACATTGGCAAGCACTTATCTGAAAAAGCGTTAACACTAAATACTAATAAGAAACCTTTTGATTTAGACACGTGTTTATTATGTAGCACCCGATTTAGATGATGACTTTTGCGACGTCACTTTTTCGACGTCTCTTTTTACTTGTTTGTGAGCGGTGTAGGAAAGAAAGAGGGGAAACAAAAAGTCTTGATTTGTGTTTTTCAAGACTTTTCTTCCATTTCTCTTTGTTACTTTTCATTATTTTTCTTACTTTTGTTATTTATCTTTGTTACTTACATTATTTCAAAACAAAAATGGAAAAAAATACATGAAACTAAAAGACATCGTCTGAACACACAAAGATTTTGGTAGCAACTTCAAAAGGGAATTCAGTAAAAACGACGTCGCAAAAGTCATCATGTGAATTGGGTGTAGGTTACACAGTTTCACACATAACTTGTAGAAAACGTCATAGAATCCAATATTATTGGAAATTGTTTAACTCAATAAGTGTGTGTATAAATCAAAAAGTTTGTCGCTGGAGTCAAAAATATGTATGTCAAATGTGACCATACCTTAATATACATTAACAATTTTCATAAATAGACTTTTGATAAAAAAAAAAAAATTTTAGCTGTCAATAGTCCAACAAAAAAACTCTCTCAGTTTTGCACAAACGGCAACACCATCCCTTCTCTCTATATCTGTTTTCTCTTTAATTATACCGGCTTTTTATGCAATACTTATTTAGTATCGGGGATGGAAAATCGTTCGAATTTTCATTTTAAACTATTACCCCTTTTATTCGCCCTTTTTATTTGTAAAGAGTGGAAAGCGTTGCCGTATTACTTTTTTATTGTAACTTGAAATGTTGCGAAAACTATTTGCAAATAACGAGCTATTTGCAAATAAAATGTGTGATGCTACCACATTTCTTATTTACTATATTTTAGGTGTTTTTAAAAATCTGGTCCACTGTCATCATGGCGTGCAATTCTGCCATGGCACAACTACCAGGTATGCGCTGTTTAACAGCTAGTACAACAATCCCAACATGTATTTTATTGGTATAAAGTACACGCTTCATATCAAAATACACAAACAAATTTAAAACATTTCTTACGAATGCTTTGCAAACTGTAACAAATGTGTGTGTATGCTTTAAAACAGTATCAGTTAGTATGAACATATGATATAAAACGATCTGAGTCAGCTGTGCTAGTAAGCTCACATACCTTCACTTCTCAATAAAAAATATATGCATATTTAACTAACTAGCAAATCGAACCAGATGACTATGTTTTTGCTGCGTGTCATTACGAAATTATAACAATATTTCTGAATGCTATTGAAGATAATCAGCTTATTTTTGGTATCATACTCGACTTTGTTCATTGTGTTGAAGTCACGATGAATATGAATACAAATTATCATGATTGTTAATGAGCATGAAAGCAGTATGAACCACGGTTGCCAGATTTGACGATGTATCGTCATTTTGACGATTTCAGATGTCAAAAAAGGCAGTTTGACGACGTGACGATTTGTTTGACGATTTTTAAACAATTATAAGCTGGCAGCGTTCTGCAGAACATTGATACTACTTTGAACTTTTCAAGAACTTGGCAGCTTTTCCCGCAAGCAATATGTAAAAAAAGTTAGGAGTAAAAGAGATATCATATTTAGTTGATTTTGAGTTGATGATTACAGGAAATTGAATCTGAGTTCAGGCAATTGAAATTACTAATTTTAGAACAATTCTTCCCGGATACGGACATAAAACTTTTAGATTTTTGGAAAAAGATTTCATCTTTGCGTCTTACGTTTTCTGGAGAAGGTAAAAACGTTTTCACTTTCGTACGAATTTGGTTTCTGTGTCAACCCTGATTAAAAAGAAACTTCTAATCAGTTATAAATTAGTATTTTCTTGATTTTTATAAAATGAAGGTAGGTATTAATTTTGTTTTTAAATGTTCAAAATTGTTATATTGTGTTCGTATGGAATTATTCAATAACCCTAACATCCCACTTTTGTAACATATTTTAGCAAAATTTTTTAATAAATTGGTACCTGCGTACGTTGAGGAATTGATGAGTGCATATGTATACATATATCGCAAATTATAATTGGTACCTACATTGGGTACAATGTACACTAAGTTTTCCAGCCCTGGCATATATGTATGTATGACCATATATGCATACTCGTTCATAAAGTTAGAAATTTTATTTTGGTAGTAGATAATTATCGTTGCTGCTGTAAAAATGTTAAAACTTGACTATTTATAGAATCGGGAGGAGAGATTATGGACAAAGTCAAATAGGAGATTGATTTGTAAGTTTCATAATACATATGTAATAGGTACTTATTTATTTAATTAAATGTTTACATAGATATATAAATATATATATCTATATATATATATATGTATACATACATATATGTATATATATATTAAGTATGTTTATACATATATACATACATATGTATGTGTAGAGCATAAGAAAATTAGCGTTCACACTTTTCTTATACAATTTAAAATTGATGCAATAATTAAGGTTATGTGCGGTGTAAACTTTCAAATTGAACCGTATACAATAGTTATTGTTTAAAATGTACGACATATACATATATGTACATATATGCATATGCATGTATGCGTATATATGTACTTATGTACATAAGAGTATGCAAAATTTAACAAAACTGCTGTTAGGATTTACTATCAAAAATGTAAGTATTATCCATCTCTGGGTATAAAAGTCCAATTCGGTATAGAAAAAGTTAAATAACAGTCTAAAAAGGTTTATGGCTGCGATATACGTGACTTAAAGTACGTTCATCTATATGTCAGATATGTATAGTAATTTTTACTAGGATTTTGGAAAATGGTGTGGCAAGCCAACTCTTACATACCATACAGCGCTGCCACTCGCACAAAATTGTGTAGAAATTTAGGAAATTAGTTGGATTATAGATGACTGAAATTTTGCTAGGTTTTATTTTATAAATGTTTTTCCAAAGAAACTTCAAACATAGCTACATAGTAGCAAAATCAAACGAGTTAAAAAAAAAAAGTCTCTAAAGACATGGCCTTACTATCCTAAATAATTGTGCGATCTGCCAAATATGAAATGTGTGCTAAAAAGTATGATGGTGTTGACTAAATATGGAACTCTGCGACAGATTTTTTGGCAAACCATGCGATTTATAACACTATGAAAATTTTCATAAAATTATGTCAACCATATGTTTTGGCATTAATTTTGTATTATAGTGTGGCACCTACACTTATTCATTTGAAACAATTTTTTAATGTCGGTTAGATTTTTGTACGATCTTTCTGTGAATGAATTGTACGATTGTATAGGATAGTCTAATATATATTTATATCTAGATCTAGTAAAATATTATCCCTCGGTGGTAAATACTACTACCAACAGCCAACCGCAGCTGATTTTTTCTTACAGCTTTTATTTTTGGGAGTACTTTTTATTATAACAAACAGCTGATGTCAGAAGGTTTGTCAGATCAAATTAGAACACGCTATAATTACAAATTTGCGAGACGTACATAATTACACATATGTTTTACAGAAGCAATGTTTTAAACAACGACATATACATGTTTTACAGTACAAAATTTGACTAGTCAGATGTAAAAAAACATTTCCTGTATGGGAGCCTTTACACAAAATGCCAATATACGACCAAACTGTTGGTTCAACAAAATCAAGACAAAATCTCCTCCATAAATACCCAAGAGTTTGCCATTTTCTTAAAGCAAAATCTTGAAGCGGCAATTTGCCAACTCTCGTGAATAGCAAACAAAGCAGAAGAAGCATTAGTATTTCTTTTTTCGGTGGTGTAAGAAGTGTGAAAATTTGACTAACGGTTAGCGATAAGATATTGTTATAAACAAAATTGAACTTATCGTAATTAATTAAAAAAAGTATAGAAAAATGTCTGCTAAATCTTAAATATACAATAAAATCTTAAATATACTACAAGTTTCATCATTTCAAAAACATTTCATTCATAGAGACTTCACAGAAAGTTGTCAAAGTTCTACATGAAGGTTTTCAAGTAAAATAAGTAATTGGCAGTACCGACAGTAATAAATAATTAAAATGCAATATAACGACGTCGATGAAGTAAGCATATTTAGTTTAATAAATTATTTCCACATATACATATATGTATATGTATATAATTTGGTGGTGCTCCATTTTTTTAAGGCCGAAATGAATGTTGAAGCAAATTATTGGTAGAAAACAAAAGCGAATTTACAACAACAACCACTTTTTTCTCAGCTGTTTTGTTGATTTTTATTTATGAAACAGAAAATGTTTGTAAACAAAATTTAATCATTGCCATCAACACGTTTGCTCAGTTAGCGTTTTTTTCTTAGTTTTTGTAGTTTTGAAATGAACACTTATTTATAATTATTCCCGCCAAAAATGCAATATTCTTTTAAAATCCATTTTAACAGAAATCGAAATACCGGTGATGAAATTAATAAAACAGGATATGGCTACTAATTTCACAATATAGCGAAAGTGACACAAAGGAAATAACAAAAACCTCCAGCAAATAATCAAATTTCACAACACATACATTCGTTTAGATGGTGTACATATGTACATATTTACATGTATGTAGATCGTTATCTTAATTAACAAAAAGCCTAACTTGAAGCAATTCTTACAAAACCCTTTTTTTTGCTAATATGGATAACTTAGAGTGTTAAATCGAAATATGATAAATACGAGATCTAGAAAACAATATGTATTAATGATTTAGAGACTTGGTAACGATATGCAGGTATGTATGTATGTATGTATGTGTATATATTGAAATATCTGTTAAAACAAGGAGCATACATACATATGTATGTACATAATTAGCAGAACCTTTGTTTTACATTTTTTCATTCCTAGTAGGTATTATTAATTAAGAGAAAAAGAAATGTGTTAAAGAGGGCAGAGAGGACACTAATAATTCTTATATTTTTCAAAGTACCAATAAAAATTTTATAATTCCATTTAACAAAAATCGTAAAATACACAAAAAAAAAATCAATAAATCACTTAAAATTTATATAGAGAAAACAAGAACAAAAAAAAAAAAAAAAAAAAAAACGATAAAACGACATCATTTTAAAATCAAAATTACGATTTTGTTGCGAATATTCTAAAAACCTGGTTAACGAAATTGACTGATATGCATTTAAAAAAAAATTTGGCATTTTTCTTGCTTATCAATGAAAATTTGCTTACGAATAATTTCAAAAAAAAAAAGTGAATTTATTAAAAATTTGCTGTTTTCTTCTGCATTTGCGACCGTACATTTTTGCTTATAAAAAAATTTGTATTTATTTTTTTAATAAAAAAAACTCAGTTTAAAATATGTACATCAACCGCCATAAAACATACCATAAAACTTTATTCTAAAAGTTTTGTTAAAAAGCTTTTATATTCCATATATTTTTTATAGAAAAATCTAGAAAAAAATTTAGTCACACCCTTATTATCACTATAGAATGCAGTAACTAGCACCCTTGGCGCCGAAAGCTCCTCGTTGTGCTAATGATCGCATGTTCCACAATAGAAAAATTACATCCTGTGTATGAAATTAGAAAGTTATATTTTTACGAAACTATTTTTAATAATTCATTCAAAACAATACCTATCAATGTATCTCTAAAACGTTTTAAAGTGTATAAAAACAAAATATTAGAAAGCTTTGGATTTATTTTTAATAATTCTAAAAATGTCGTATTATAAAACGAAGAAGAATATTTCATGTGATTTGCTTTAAATATTCTTTCAACTTGCAGATAACAACAACAACAACAACAAAAGCAAGCGAACTATTTCAAATTAAATCTTTATAATTTTTTTTTTTTTAACTTTTACAATTTCAGATGGAAATTATCGATGTTATATATGGTAGATTTATCATACCATCCGATGTGGCTGCCATCGTTAAAACACCTCAATTTCAACGTTTAAAATTTATCAAACAATTAGGATTTTTTAAAATTAACAACAGTATTGAACATGAACATCATCGTTATGCCCATTGTTTGGGGTAAGTGTGCAGGGCTAATTTTACAATTGCATATTAGTAAAGAATATTTTAATATAATTTTTGTTTAAATTTTTATAGAACCTATTTTGCTGCTAGTCTTATGTTAGATGCTTTGGAGCGAAATACCAAGTGGTTAAGAAATAATAACAATAAAATTCCTTTAGTTTATCGTAAAGCTGTACAGGTGAGTAAAAGTCTTTCTTTTGAAATTTTCATTAAAATTATATTCATAATTTCTCTTTATGCCAATAGCTGGCCGCTCTTTTACACGATATCGCTCATGGACCATTTTCTCATTCCTGGGAGCATGTTGTCCACAATTATACACATGAAAAAGAGGCCTTTTTCAGCGTAGATCAAATCTTCAAACAACTAAATGAAGATGATTTTCCAGAACTGCGTCACAATAACAATTATGGCATTGAATTGATTAAAGCATTAATTGAGGGTGATATTGAACAATTTAAGTTTAAAAATGAATTGTCGCAACAATTCAACTTCATATTTGAGGTAAAAGGTAGCAGTTGCGACAGAAAGTAAAATTTAAATTAAAATATTTTTATTCACAGATTGTCAGCAATAAACGTTCCAAATTGGATGTCGACAAATGGGACTATTTAAAACGTGATGCGTATTATTTGAAATATATGTGTCAACCGAATATGGATTTTGATGATGTTTTCCTGCAGGCTCGCGTTTCCGAATGCGGTTCACACATTGAGTATCGCTATGAAGATTATAATAAAATCTATAATCTATTGGCTGCCCGCTATGATTTTCATGTTAATTGCTATTCCATTCCCGAAGCTTTATTAAGTGATTATCTACTTAATTTGGCCATACATGAAATACAACCGAAAATCAATAATATTTTAGTTACTCAAATCGGTGCCAATCGTATGCAAGAGTTTTTGCAAATGACCGATAATCAAATTCTACAATTAATTGAAAAGAGCGTTTTGAGTAAATTTTTACAACACGATGCAAAATTCCAAAAAGTTGATCATCTGAAAAGTGAAGTAAGTTTTTTTCCCCTTTTTTTCAATTAATTGTTTGCTTTTCATATTATACTAATTTTTATATGTATTTCTTTGTTTATTAAAGACCACCACCACCCATGCTCTTGTTAAAGTGGAAAGTGTAACAAAGTTCATGCCAAAAAAAGATCGTATACGTTTTTATGGTGATATCAGGTAAGTGATTTTCTTTGTATAATTTTTATTTATTAAAAAAACTTATTTTTGCTGAATCATTTAAACTTATAAAATTTTGTATTTGTATATATAAAATTGATCTTACAAAAGGTCCTGGTCAAAATTATCTAATTTTGCCAACTTACACACATGAAAACATATTCAACACTATCTTGCACCGATATTTATCCCAGATAATCGTACAAACAACTTCTTGTGATTTATTTTTCGTTGTAAAGTTATTGATTTTTGATACTTTTAACGATTTTTTTAAACAACTGCTTTGATTTAATTTCTTAAGTTATAATTTTTTTGCGCATCGTAGAATGTTATTTATGAATACTAGAATTGAAAAACCCAAATTGATCCCTTTTTGGCACAACATTTGTAACAGAATCTACAACTACAGAACAAACAAAAAAAAAAAAAAATTTTAAAATAATAAAAAAACACTTATCTGGACGGACATCTGTTGAAGGAAAACATAAGAAATTATAATTTTGTCTTAATTTAGATAAAAAAAATCGTAATATATTTTACCAAATGATTTGGTAAAGTTCACATATAAAAATAATTATATCGAAGGATAGATAGAATGTTTTAGTTCAGTTAAGGAAATAGCAAAAGCCTTCTTTAGGCCCTACATTGGAAATTGTTAATTGGTGAACTGATCACATGCCGTGAGGAACTGCATTCTTAGTAGTAAATAATGTTGTAGCACAGCTACAATTAATATCTTCCATGAATAGAATTTCGGTAATGTCTGTCTGAAGAAGTGTTACAGATCACCGACGATTTTTAACGAAATCACACGGAAAGCTCTCTATCAAGTACTTATAAAGTCGGTAGAAAAGCATCTTAAAAAATTCTAAATTCTTGCACAAATCAAACGAAAAAAAAAATTACAACGTTAAAAAATCAGCAGAAGCGAATTAGAATCAAACACTTTAAAATAAACAAGCAATTTTCAAAAACAGTTCATAAATGGTGGAGCTAAGAAAAAATCTATATTTTTCGGGACACAACTTCGCCCCCCCACCTAAACAACCATTCTCACAGAAACTTAATAAGACAAAACTGCAAGCAAACCCGTTTAAACAGAAAGAGAAATTTGCAAATCGCTTCATAAATGTAGGAGTTAAGCAAAAATCAATACGTATAGAGGACTGCAACTCGATCCAGCGCCTTTCAAAAAACAATTTACATGAGCAAACGGCAAGAAAAACCGTACAAAAAAAAAAAAAAAGAATTTGTTAAACCAGACCATAAATGGAGAAATAATGCGATGGCAAATTATTTTTTTGGGTTTGAAAATTTGCCCCAACGTTTTTAAAAATAAAAAAAATTACGGGAGCAAACAGCAAGCAAATCCATTCAAAAAGAAAAAGATTTTTGAAAAAAAAACCGGTCCATAAGGCTGAAACCACACCAACATAAGACAAAACAGTTTTTCTGACTAATACGACAACAGAACATTTTAGTTTTTTATGGGACAACCCACATCGAACAAAATAAACGCAACACTGTCTGTTTGACTTGTCTGTGCCAGAAACATTGGTTGCAGAACATATGTACATGTGGTTTGATACAACATAAGCACAAAGACAGCGTTGCCATAATTAAAAAAAAACTGCTAATTTAGAAAAAACTTGATTTTCAAATAAAAAACTGCTCACAGAACAAAAACCAAAAATTTATAATTTATTTTATATAAAAAAAATAGGCTTTATGTGCAAAAAACCAGATTTAAAACTGCTCAATGCTTCAAATAAAAAAGTGCAAAATACAGATAAATCTGCACATTTGGCAAAGCTGCACACAAAGTGCAAAAAAACAGACTGAAAGGAACCTTGTTGCACACAATTGCATGATTTCTTATGATGTAACCAACACCAATTAGGGAAAGTAAAAAAAAAAAAAATGAAAAAATACCAAAGAAGTTGTAGCATTCACCAGTTGTCTTTTAAGACAAAAACTGTATTTTAAACGGGTTTGATCATTGGTTTAAGGTGTTTTAAACAGCTCTAAAAACCTGCATATCTGATTAAACGTTCTTTTTTTTAGCACCAAACAAGTGTCTTTGACTTACAGGAGAAAAACGTTTTGTCTTTTGTTGGCATGAGTTCAGCCTAAGTGAAGGAGTTATGTATGTGATTATCAATATTTTAGAAAATAACTTTCCCGATAATCCTTTTTTCAAAGAATTATGAAACCAAAGAACAGCTTTTTTTAAAGAAAACAAAATATGAAAATATTTGGGGAAGAGGCAACTTGCAACTCTAGATTTCAGAAAAAAATGGAAGCAAACTTTTCAATAAAAAACAGAAATTGGAAAATCAGTCCATCATAAAAAATAGTCGGATAAAATTTATAATCGTGTAAATTTATTCGTAGTGATTTAGATATTTTTTAGATGAGGTGAGATTTTATAAAATTCACCACACCAGTTTAGTCAAACTTACCTGTAAATAATTTCAATTCCAATAATATTTTGCTTTTACATTTATGTATGTGGGTTTCTGTTAGACAAAAAAAAAACAACAATTTTATAATTTGAAATTTAAGCTTTTTGAACTGCACACATTTTTTCATTTCAAACACTGGGGCACTACTCATTCATCCATTATTGGTTTTTGTGTTAAAGCCTTTTTTTGTTTTTATTATATGGTATGGCTTTCGTTTTAATATCAGTACGATGTACTTGTTTTTTGTGTGTGCATTTTAGAAATCAACCCGTTTTAAATGATCGAACGAAACGTGTGAAAAAATTGTATACTTGTTACTGTGATCAGAGGTATGTATGTATGAATACGAAACGAAATTTTCTTTTCACTTTAAAAAAAAATATATAAAATTTGATTCCTATAATTTTAGCACGCAGACTATTTTGTATACGGTACAAGATGAATAATTTAACTACCAAATCTTTCAACAAGAAGTGATGAAAATGGAATAGAATGAACAATTAAAGAATATTAAATTGAAAAGTACCTTTTTGTAATAATTTTACAATATTTTAATATTAATTTATATTAATTAAATTTAAAGTTACTAAAATTTTGTTTAAAGAAAAATTTACCAAGGCACATTTCGTTTAAGCGATGTTTGTACTACACGAATCAGTAGAGAGAAAAAACTACATATATACGAGTACATACATACTTAAATATTATGAATTCGAATTTTCTTTAAAAATAATTCTTGGTATATTTTCATCCATTTATTTGTTTGTTTTTTTTATTCAATTTTGTATTTGAAATTTTATGTCGTCCAAATTTTAAAAGTTTCGTAGTTTAATAAGATACGCCATAATTATTTTATTCCAAATGTTTTACCAAATATATATTTTTTTTAAATAGTTGTTTCCAATCATAATTATTGTCAGGTATTTCTTGTATTTATGTTAAAGACATATTTTAGTAATGATTTTTGAATTAAGTATTTGTTTTTTTATATATTTTTTATTATGTTTTCCATCATAAAAATTTATTCTCATAAATAAAAATATAAGTAATTTTAAATTGCAATAAAATTATTGGTTTATTTTTAAAATTATTTTAAAATAGATTTTATCCGTGACTTCGTTTATGTTACGTTATTAATGATAATCAACAAAAGTACCAGCTTTCCTCATATTATCCCCAAACAAGTACGCTGGATGCTATTAAAAAATAGATTATTGAAAAATAAAAAGTACCAATACATAGTACCAAAAGTACCAGCTTATTTTTAGTTTCCACCCTAGAAAGAACTGCAAAAAAAACCAAAAATACCAAAAGTACCAATTAGTCCCGTTTTTACCCCCTAAAAAGTACCCTATATATTAATCTGGGTCGCATGTTATCCGTATATTTATCCAAATACATTAAAAAAAATTCGCAAGAAATAAGTACCCAAAATTAAAATAGTACTAAAACTAAAAAATACCAATTAAAGAAATACAAAAAGTACCAGCTTTTCTTTATTTTATTCCCCAGAAAGTACAATATAAGTCATATATAAAACAAAAACTACCACAACTATAAATTTGTGCCTTTTTACCCTTTAAAAAGTACCCTATGTTTTAATATGGGTCACATGCTCTCCGTCTGCCAAAAAGTCATCCAAATCAATTAAGAGAATTTTTTAAGGAAAAAAGTACTATGTATAAGTAAAAAAGTACCAAAAGGAAAAAAGTACCAAGAATACCATTTTTTTCCCCATATTACCTCACAGAATGTATGTTAATTTATAAAGAAATTATGAAGTATTAATATAAAAATAAAAATTACCAAAACTAACAATTTCTTAAAAAGTACCCTACACCAAAATTTTATTCAAATCTATTAAGAAAATTTTTCAACAGAAAAAGTGCCAAAAGCACAAACAATAAAAAAGTACCAGAAGTACTAATTTTTTTCTGTTAATTTATAAAAAAATTTATAAAATAGTTGTACATAATTGTAAAATACCTAAAGTACCAAATTTGTCCCTTTTTTGTCGCATAAAAAGTACTTCATATTTCAATTTTGGTCACATGCTATCTGTCTACCAAAATTTCATCTAAATCCAATAAGGGAATTTCTCAAGTACCAAAAGTTATAAAGCACCAACAGTAAATTAGTACCAAAAGTACTTGTTTGTTCTCACCCCTCAGCTCCCACAATGTATGTTAATTTATAAAAAAATTATAAAGTATTAATTTAAAAATAAAAAGTACCTAAAACTACCAATTTATCCTTTTTTTTCCTCTTAAATAGTACCAAATCCATTGAGCGGTTTTCGCGTTTAGAGTAGAACAAACCTGCAAACATACAAACTTTCACTAATATATAATGTTATAAGTATGTATGTAATTAATGGCATAAAATTATTTTCTTGTGGTTCGAAGGACCATGAACATTTCAGAGCTATCAAAATTATTTAAAAGATAAAAGGTTGTAAATAAAACCTGGATTCCATACGTAAAGTTTTCCTCGTCAACACTTATAATTCAGCTGAGTGAAAGACACAGAAAGCAATAGAAATTTTCTCGTTTCTTTCTACAAGTTGAATGAAAACTTGGTTAAGACCACTTGACATGTGTGAACTGGTTGGTCTTATAGCTAAAATCCGCAAAACAATTGATAGCAGAGAGAAAAACTAAAGTTTTCAAATAATTTTCAAATCGCTGTAAAAATTAATTCAAGGGAAAAATTTATACCGTTTTTTTATACAGGCTAAGTTTTCGTTCTGATATTCGAATTTCCGTGGAAGGAAAAGGGAATAATAGAAGAATAAGTATGTGTACTTACTTCCTTTTAGTCTCTCTCTTACCTGATCTCTTAGATTCCAATTTTATTCCGATAAATAGAAATACATTTATTTAATTAAAGATTTAATTTTTATTAAATAATTTCATTGAATCACATATGTATTATTTTATTTTCTTATCCATAACATTAAAGACTAAACAAAAAAAAAAAAATCTAACAGTTTGTGGTCTTACGAGTATATGTATATTTTTAATACATATTCATAAATTTATAATAATTACAAAAAAAAACACAACTATTAAGTAGTACTTAAATATAAAATTAATAACAACAATATTAAGATAAAAGTGAGTAATAAAATAATTTCTAAAATTTTATAACTTTAAAAATTAAAGTGTTTAAATTATAATTTTGTAATAATTATGATAAACTTTTCCCAAGTTTATTAAACAATTAAAAAAAGGACAAAATTTTAATTGACAAAGAAGTATTGGAAAACTAATCCAAAAAAGGAAAGAAAAAAAACTGCAGCATACTTTTGAATGTTTCTTGTTTATATTTTTCATGGCATACTTTTAGCGGTTTTCATGTTTGCAATTGTAAATTTTTCTTTATTATTTTATGTGGGGAGTCCAGGCGAATTCGTACCATTTGGTCTCGAGAGCACAGGTGATGATTATATTCACAAAATTTCGCCGTTTAAATTATTGCTCTCCCTGAGCTGGAAAAATACATTTTTCACTACATACTTTTAACATCCCAGGCAGGCATTTTTTTAAGGAAAATATAGGTAGAGATCACTTTCTAGGAATTAGCATTGGTTGTGTATGTGTATGTTTAACTTTTTTATTTTAAAATATTTTTTGCCTAAAAGTATGCTTAACAAATTTTTTTTTTTTTTACCTTTTTCAATTATTAATTTTTTGCAATAAAATTTTAATAAATTCAACAAAAAAAAACATTAACTTAATCTCTAAAATGTTTAAAAATTACATTATTTTATACAAATTACAAGGGCAGTTGTATCATACATATTTTGTACAAAAATATGCAAAACACACAAAAATTTATAAATATAAAGATGATCTGAGAATTAAGCAGAGATCGGCGATGTTGCTTTGTAAACCGATTCGTATTCAAATAAATTTTAAAGGGATCCTGTACTGTAACTAATTCCTCGAAACTGCTTTGAAGAGATATTATTCCTTTTCACTCTTCATGAGATTTACTTTAACGTCATATCGCTCTCTCTCCCTCTCTCCCAATGCAGCTATTAGCCTCATCAGAGAGTTACAGAAGAATTGAGACATGACACACAATCGCTATTTAAGCGGGCAAGTTTTTACGTTCATGATTTCCATTATAAATTTCGTTATACTTCTTTTTATTAGAAAAACTAATGGAAACTTCTTCATATAAGAAAAGTTCGATTAATTAGAGCTTTGCGGTTTCGCACTTTACGAACGGCAGAGAAACTGAAACTTTTACTGGAATTGGTACTCTGAAATGATCTATTTACATTTGTGTTGATAGTGGATTCGATGACAGTGAATCCGATTATAGTCTTCAAGGTCATTGTGGCTGACATCTGAAAGCGAAATAACCAATAAATATTTGAGAATCCGATCGATCATATCAAAGGTGCGAGAACAGAAAAAGAGATCATCCCGATCGTTCACTAAAAAAATCTAAAATTAAGCGTACATTTCATGCTTTGGAAGAAAGTCATTTCCTTAAACTTATGAATGTCCAAACGTTGTAATGTGACATTTATTATGGGAACTTTGATACCAAGATCAGTTCAAAAAATGTTTTATAACTTTTGTTTTTTATAGTACTATAACTTATGCAATACATTCTGCTGGGAATACATCAAGAAAGGATAATGAAGGCAGGTGGTGAAAATGTCAAAGAAAACTTAATCCGCACAAAAACATAAATGTGAAAATAAGGCCAAGTACCTATCCAAAAAAATTTCGGCCGTAATAAGTACTGAGATCAAAATAAGGACCAAGTTCTTGATAGGTACAATTCCATGTCATTTCTAGGCAACCTATAAGCTTGGCAATATTTTTTTTTGCGTTTCTAATATGGGAAAGAATTCTTGGAAAAATATTGGCAAGCTTATGGTGTTTTCTTTTCTACAAATAAAATGGTACATCTCCATGCAGAAAGTGTACATTGGTGTTCGTATCTTAAAAATGTTTTGCTCTGTAAAAGGTGAAAGGCATTGCACTTTATGGCCCGCCCGTAAGAATTGACAGTGTTGATAGTGCCCTGTAAAACTTAGCTGTCAGCTGTTAAAAACAGGGCGTTCCACTTTTTCATAAGTTGTGTTTTATTGTAGTAAAATAATAAGTTGCATTATTACAAGGTTGGCAAGACATTTTATTCATGTACCTTTCAACAAGGTGCCATTTTGTGTGCAGAAAAAAAAAACACAATTAGTGACCAAGTACTATTATGCCTGCCTTCATCACTTATGATGAAATTCATAATGTGGTTAACTTTCCCTGATCAGTAGTAATCGAACCCACCATCAAAGACCTTACGGCCTTCCTTACCTATTCCGCCTTTACATATTCTATACTATACACCACCACAGTTTTCAATTCCATCAAAATAACACTGTAAATGGGGGGGGGGGCGAGTAACTCTTAAGGATTATGAAAATAAGTTTGAGAAAATATTCTCTAATTTTATTGTCTTTGAAAGGAAAAATCATCATATTTCTTAAAGTCTTCTTTGTTTGTTTCTTTATATCGAATTGAAATATTCCTTCGTTTTCGAAACCAATTCAGCACAATTATGAAAAATAATTTCCGGGGAATTTTTCTCCATTTTCGAGTCGTGCTAATTTTAATTGCGATTTCCATAAGGAAAACAAGAAAATATTCTGAATATGTGAGTGAGTGGGCTAAATTGTTACCCCCAGACACTTTAAGAAAGGACGAATTGGAAAAGGACAAGATTCGCGGGCTGGTTTTAATTTTTTTTTTGTTTAATTTTGATCGATAGCAACCACAGTTTATATCTTTTTATTGGAGCCGTTAGACTTAAATCTGTATATTTATAAAAATTTCATTTTTGTGCGGATTCTATAGTACAAATAATTGGTTTGAGTAGAAAATTTGTATGAAAACCACTCAGTTTTTTGAGTGATTCCCATACAAAATTTCTACACAAGTTATTTGTATGTATTGTGGAAACAGCCACTTTATCAACGGCACATAACCAATCTAGTACCAAAAGGACTTGTGAACAACTTGAAAATGTATGTACATACATATTTTGGAAATTCAAACAAACAAACAGACGACACTTAAAACTAATAACGAATTTCGAATTTCTCTCTAAAAATCTTTTAAAAAATACTTTTGTTTAAAACTAATATTCTTAAGTTTCTTATTTAGTTAAATTTAAGGCTGTAACAGAGCCAATGCTTTGTCCGGCAAATTTGCAGCTAAATATTGTTTATGTAAACGTTGCCGACAAAATTGATAGAATTCGATTTCGTTGGTGAAATTGCGTCGCACAATATCTTTGACTTTTTCACTAACCGGTGGTTTGAAATTATTTTTATTGATTTTTGTCAGGTATTCGGCACTAGCTGGAAAAAAAGAAAGAAATATTTGTTAAAAAAAAAGAAATGTTTTAGCAAATCTTATGTAAATTAAATTGAGCGAATATTTTCGGGAAAATGTAGAATTTTATAAAAAAAAATTGTCTAAATTAAATTCAGAATTTTATGCTACCGATGGGATTTTAATGTTGAGCAGGATTATACAAGTTTTTAATTAAAGTTAATTGACAACCAAGAGGATTTACTTGAATGTAGTAATTTTAAACGTCATAAGAAATTCCTAACCAACCCTCTCTGCCACAGAATTCCGTATGGTCCTTCGAGCTCCGTATTGTGTATATTGTAATTATAACTTTAGCACTTAATAGGCAAACATCACAAAAATTGTCGTAAGGCTCGCTCTAAAAATTGGATTCCACATAATTTGTTCTATTCAAGTCGTTACAAGAAATTCCTAACCAACCCTCTTCGCCACACAATTCCGTATGGTCCTTCGAGCTCCGGATTGTGTATATTGGAATTATAATCTTAACACTTTATAGGCAACATCTCAAAAATTGCCGTAAAGCTTGCTACTTAAAATTGGATTCCACATAATTTGTTCTATTCAAGTCGTTACAAGAAATTCCTAACCAACCCTCTTCGCCACACAATTCCGTATGGTCCTTCGAGCTCCGGATTGTGTATATTATTGGAATTATAACTTAAGCACTTACTAGGCAAACATCTCAAAAATTGTCGCAAAGCTCGCTACTAAAAATTGGATTCCACATAATTTATTCTATTCAAGTCGGCTGCCAATGCCTCAATAACAAAAATTTCAGAATTCACAGAATTGTGGAACGAAACATTTTTCCATTTCACCGTTTGTCTTTGGTATTCTAAGCAACCAGTAGTGACATAAAAGTAACATTAATTTTGCAACATGTTTGTACTAGACTTGAAATGTAGATGTATTTGAGAATGCATCACTCTGCTGCATCTGATGAGCACTACCTTTAAAATATATATATATATATATATATATATTCAGAAAATCATCAGTTAAAAAATGATGGAAATTTTGCGCAAAATATTTCATACAACAAAGTCGGACTACATACAAAACTAATTCCACCGTTCTTTTACCAACAAAAAAAAAACACGATACAATATTTGTAGCATAGTGTAATCGAGCTTTTACAACTTACTATCATAAATCTCTCGAACACCTTGAAAGAATCTGGGTATATATTTCTCAAACACCGACAGTGTAGTATTAAGATCCTCCAGGACACCCACCACAGCATATTGGCTTTCGACTGCATGTTTCGCTCTTTCTAAAGCGCCCACTGTATTGAAGGGTCTAAAAATTAAAAGACAAAATAAATTAAGTTTCTAACTAAAAAGAGGAAAAAAAAAACGTTTCCAACAACTTACGTGCACTCATAAGCATGACCACAAAAGAATAAACTTTGACGACGATGATCACCGATACCTTCCACGGTAACACCCTGCGTATAGGTGCATTCTTGATCACCGGATAAAACACAACTTTCAAAGTCTTTTTTCAACCACGCCGGATGCGGCAGTGGCAAATCGGGAAAGGCTGCCTTACGTTCCACAAAATACCAAGGTGCTCGTACATAATAAAACCAACTAATAACACGTTCCACCGGATCACGTACCACATTAATATAGATCGGTGTGGGCAATTTGAATTTGGTGAAATTCGTATAACAAACATGTTTGATAAATACAGAAGGCTCCGGCAAATCGCTAATAACTTCAGCCAATTCTTGTTGCTGATCCTCAGCCAAACGTATAGTTTCGACTTTTTGTACAGCATCACGATGAAATTGAAAATTATTACGCTCGGATAGGCGACGCAGCAGCTCCATAAATGTTTGACTGCCCACTTTTGGTACACGATTGAAGAAAACCAAATTTAATTGAGCCTTGCGAGTATTATTGAGATCATGGACATTAAGAGATTGCATCTTTTATTTTTTTTTGTTTTTTAAGAGGGAGGAGGAGAAAAATTCAAAATTATTAATTCATTTAATTTAATTTAAATTCTACTTAAACCTGGTGATTGATATGCTTGATGAGGTTTTGCTGCCATACAAAATCCCCTTCATAAAGCTTTAATAAACCAATAATAGGAGTATATATATTTAATAAAGCGGGCAGTTTTAATGTGTGCGGGCGGGCATGTGTGTATGTATGTGTGAGATATTTTTTTTTATTTTGGGTGATTTTTTTTCTTTTCATTTGAAAAATCTATCCATCTAAAACTTTAGGAAATTTTAAATAAAACATAAAATGTTTTAAATTGGCAATTACACATATTTTTATTATATTTTTCTTTCAATTTAATTCATGACTTATTTTAGGTTTCCTTTATTGTCTCGCACTTCATTTCAAGGTAACGGCCAAATATTGCTTGTATAAACGTTGTTTACAAAAATAGTAAAAATCATATTCATGAGTAAAATTTTTACGTATCATTTCCTTAACATCAGCATCGATTTTAGGTTTCCTTTTATTCTTGTTTCGATTAGTAATTTTCTCATAATTTACTGAAAAAATGAAAAAAATAATGAAATTTTAAATCAAAAAGAAAAATCCACACAAAAAAAAAAACTCACTTTCATATAAAAGTTTAGCGCCATTAAAAAATCTTGGAATGTATTTTTCAAATACGGTTAAAGTTATGTTCGTCTCTTCCCAGGTGCCGACTACTGCAAAGTCGCGCTCTACATGCTCTTTAGCCATTTGAACAGCAGCGGGAGAATTAAATGGTCTGCATATGAAGTAACATAAGTCACAATTAGTTTTGTGTGGACTTTTTGTTTTTTTTTTTCTGGTAAACAATTTCAAGCTAAACTATAGATTTGATAAAAAAAGCTTTCTCAAAAGCTCTTGTTAAAAACGAAACCAAAAGCCTAAATTAGTTTCATCTAAATGAATACTGTACCTATATAATATTAAACTTTAGATTTGAGAAAAAAAGCTTTCTCAAAAGCTCTTGTTAAAATTAATTCAAATGCCTAAATTATTTTTCTCTAAATAAACACTATACTTATATAATACTAAACTTTAGATATGAGAAAAAAGCTTTCTCAAAAGAGCTTGTTAAAAACGAATTCAAAAGCCTTAATTATTTCTCCACATATGAACATTATACTTATAAAATATTTAATGTTTCTGAAAGTTGTTTTTGCTTGATCTGCTTAAAGCTTTTTAGTTCAAAACTTTTTTTTTTAATTCCAATACTTACAAACAATCAGGATGATGACCGCAAAAGAACAAAGATTGTCGCTTAAAATTGCCTACATAATCCTTAACACTGAATGGTATATATTGACATTCAGGATCACCACTTCGGACACATGTATTGAAATCTTTTTTATACCATGATTCCGGTCTAGCGGCTTTCGAAGGATCTCTATTGTACTCAATAGCATTCTTGTAAGCGCCTCTAGCATAAAAATACCATGATATAACTCTATCCACCGGATCCCGAACCATATTAATATATATTGGCTTTGGTAAATCGTAATCGTCAAAATCTATCCAATTAACATGTTGTATCCATATGGAGCCTTCGTTAAGTTCTGAAATTTTTTCAGCTAATTCACTTTGTTCAGTGCTACTAAATTGTCTTTTGGCTAATTCGTGTAAGCCGTCACGTTCCAAAGTTAAATCATCGTTGTATGTTTCGAGAACATTAAAAAGTTCTAAAAGAGCTTCACTGCCAACTTTGGCACAACGATTAAAAAATATGACATCCAGTTCAGCTTTGCGAGTATTATTCAAACTATAGGCATTTAAGCTTTTAAGCTATTGCAAAGAAAAAACGCACATAAAGATAGAGGGAGAGAGATTGTGAAATATGGCAACAAAATGGAGGAGTGAGAGAGAGATAAAATTGGAATATATAATTTTAAAATGGTTGCAAAGCACATGATGATATTATAGATTAAAAAGCTTGTTTTCTTGCTTCTCATAGAAAAAGCTCCAAAATTTTTTTATATACAACTGAACAACTTTACCATTCTAATACGAAAATACCCAATATCCTTTACACTGACACGAAAGCTTTAAAAGCTTCTTAAAAATGTCCTTTGTCGCAAACTTTCTTTTTCAATTTCAATGTGTATGTATGTACTTACAAGCAATCCGGATGAAAGCCACAAAAAAAGAGCGATTGTCGCTTGAAATTCTCCAAATGATCCTTAACAGAAAGCGGATTGTATTGACATTCAGGATCACCGCTACGTACACAATTGTTGAAATCTTTTTTATACCACGATTCGGATTTTGTCGGCCTATCGGGATGTAGTCCGAAATAAATGGCATTCTTATATGCACTTCTGTCATAGAAATACCATGATATAACTCTTTCTACTGGATCGCGTACCAAATTAATATAAATAGGTTTTGGCAAATCGAAATATTCAAAGTCTATCCAATTATAATGTTGTATCCATATAGAACCATCGCTAAGTTCTGAGATATTTTTTGCAAGCTCTTGTTGTTTGTTTCGCGAAACTTTTCGCTGGTAAATGGCTCTTAAACCGTGATGTTCCAGTATCAAATCATCATTAAATGATTCAAGAAAACCAAAAAGTTCTATTAGTGCTTCGCTGCCAACTTTGGCACAACGATTTAAAAAAATTACATCAATGTCAGCTTTGCGAGTATTGTTCAGTGAAAAGGCATTTAAGTTTTCAAGCTGTAGAGGAAAATCAGAAGAGAATGGAAAAAGGATAAGAAATAGAGAGAGAGAGTGCCAGAGACAGGGTGATAATCATAGAAGAAGCACAGACAACAATACAGATTTAGATACAGAGAATGGTACACCTGCAGAGAGATGATAAGTAAAACAAGGATGAGACAGAGAGAGAGAGAGAGAGAGAAAATAAGACAGCAAGAAGCAGCTGCTATAATATACACATTTAGGGGCTGTCCACATATTACGTAACGCCCCAAGGGGGGGTTAAAGATTACGGATTGCAAATTTTGCACTGAAAAATTATTAAAAAGCGTTACGGGGGGTTTAAATCTCTGCACAGCCCCTTACACAAAATTTGTTTATTTATACATCGTAAGATCAATTGTTTTGCACAAAAGAAGAAGACTTGAATGGTTTGTTTCATAATTGCACCGCCTAGAATATTGATCTTTATATGGTATTTGGCATCGTTCATGGGTAAAAAATTTTAATTTTAAGACAACTTAGCCAAAAAAGCTCTAAGCTTAAAATAGACTTCAAAAAGCTTAACAAAAGCTTTCAATGCATTAACATTTGTGTCTTAACAAGAACTTTATACATACATAAGTATGTATATAGAACATGAAGTTTGCTTAAAAAAGCTGTCGTAAAGAAACAGGACTAAGCTAAACTTAAGAAGATTTGTTTTGTGTTCGAAATGTAAGCTTAAAACAAACTTAAAAAGAAAGTCGAAATCTATTTAATAAATAAAAACTCCACAATATTATGGCCTAAATAAAACCTAAAATGATGTGAAGCTTTAAAAGTTTTTAAACTGCGAGTAAAAAGCTGTAACGTTCAAAACAAATCTCAGCAAATAATAGATTAAAGACAAATAAAAGCCAGTACACTCTGCAAGATATCAAAGCTGTAAGTGAAAAACTTTAAAAACTGTCATTTAAAAAAAGTTTTCCAAACTCTAAAAGCTTTGAAAAGTTTTAAAAAATTTCCATATATAAAGTAATCAGATATAGAAAGTTTTCTGCTCTGAAAAAATACCAAGTGTAAGACTTCAAACATTGCCATTATATAAAAATAAACTTAAAAAGCTTTTCAAGAAAAGCTAACAACATATTTTCCATAGTGATGTTGTAAAATTAAAATAAATAATTATATGATAAGTTTGGCTAGCTTCATGTACAGATGGGAACATAATGCCATTTTTATATATAAAAAAAATCTTTCGTTTAAGTGTGGAATACTATTTTATAGTTACTTTTAGAAATTTTAGAAAAAAGGTATTTTTGGACAAATATTTAAACAAAATACTCATGAAATACATACATATACTATATGTATAAATATTTTGGGAAAGTATGATGTTTATTTTCTTCTGTACTCTTGTAGAAATTTTGTGCAATTTTTATTAGTTTTTTAAAAAAAATTGTATTTTTACGAAAAGCTGCATTTTGAGAAAAATTTAATTTTGAAAACTGGTTGTTTGGAAAAAACTTCCTTTTTGCAAGAAACATTTCTTATAAAAGGTACTTTTTTTTGGGAAATTATATTGTTTTAAAAGAGATTTTTTACAAAGTTAATTTTAGAAAAATTACTGTCTGGCCCACGATGTACGAAAGAAATATTCGTTCGACATCGTGGGCCAGGCAGAAAATATTTAAAATTGTTTTTGCTTTAAATGTAATTTCTACGAAAGAAAAAATCGTTCGACATCGTGGGCCAGGCAGTTAATTTTTTGTAAAAGTTACTTCTTATAGAAGTTTCTTTTAAATATTGTACTTTGTGGAAAATGTGAATTTTTTTAAATTTTCGTTAAGAGAAATGTATTTTTCTCAAACACGGTACTTTTTGGACACGGTAATTTTCCGACAAGGTACTTTCTGAAAAAGGTACTTTTTGGAAAAATCTCTTTTTGAAAAAAAAGGTTTATATGTAGTATCAATATTTTAAACTTTGTCTATGAAAATGCAGATTTTGGCAATTATTTTTTTGTACATTTTGAGAAATGAATTTGGTTGAAAAGCAATTTTTTGGAAAAATTTCTTTTTTGGAAAAAATTTTGCTTCTGCAAAGCCTTGTCTTTGATAAAATAATGCACTGGTGGCAGTGAAGTGTAAGTGGTAAACAACTCTGTTGATGAGACTGTGGTTAGTCTCGAAACATCTTGATGTCAGTTCAACCCTCCGTGCAGTCTAATTTTTCTTTGTCTGTTCAATTATTACAAACTTCTAGATTTTTCTTTCTAATAAAAATAATGATTTAATTTATAAAAACTAAATTTAGAAAAAACGAACTTAAGTTTGACAAATTTCAATTTCTTTGAATAAACATCACTCAGTTCGACTACAAATTCATAACTTAATTAATGAAAAAAATTTGTAAATAAAAAAATTTTTAACAAAAATTCACTCAGGATACAAATGAGATCCTACTTTTCTATAAAATTTTAGTTACTGAAAATTACGAAAAAAATGAACCCCATTTTCATTAAAAAAGTAAGGAAAAAACCGATAAATAAATATAAACTTCAGTTAAACATTTTTATTAAAAACTTAATTTAATTTCAATAAATTCTTGGAAAAAAAGTTAGATTTTTCTTGGTTTTCTCTATCAACCAACAACCTTAAATCGTTCTTTTTCAGGGCCAAATATTGTTTGTGTAAACGTTGGCGGCAAAATTGATAAAATTCAATTTCACGAGTAAAGTTTTTTCGCAACATTTGCTTGATTTGCTCACTAAAATGTGGCTTAAAAGGATTACTGTTTTGTATATTTGCATTTAGGCCGCCATCTAAAAAAAGAAAAACAAACAAATAAAAAAAAAGAACGATAAAATATAAAAAAAAAGGAAAAAACTGTCTTTTCTTACTGTAATACATTTTAGTGGCTCCTCTAAAATAGCTGGGAATATAATTTTCTAAAACTGTCAAAGTAACATTAGTATCCTCCCAGGTGCCCACAACAGCATATTCTTTTTCCACTGTTCGCTTGGCCAACTCTAATGGCAGTTGAGTGTTAAAAGGACTAAAATATAAACGGAAAAAAGTGATTGAAAACATTTTCAAGATATCGCAAACACATACTTGCAACTTACATGCATTTCTTAACATTATTACCACAAAAGAATAACGTTTGACGTCTATGATCGTTAAGACCTTCCAAACCGGTACCCTCGATAAATGTGCAAGCTTTGTCCTTCTTCAAAAGACATTCATCGAATTCCGTATTCACCCATTGGGGATTTGGCATTGGTTTTTTATTTTTCTTGCGACCCGGCACAAATATCCAAGGTGATCGTATATAATAATACCAGCTAATAACTCTTTCAACTGGATCTCTAACCATATTAATATAAATAGGACGTGGCTGATTGAATTCGCTAAAATTCAAATAGTTCATGTGCGACACAAAGGCGGTACCCTCTTCGAAATTCAAAATATTCTCTACAGTATTCTCTTCCTCTTGTTTATCAAGTGATGGTCTTATGCCACCATTATTGGGATCAACCTCAACCACATAATCGTGTATTTTTCCCAGTAGGCGCATTAATGTTATCAACTGTAAGCTACCAGTTTTCGGTACACGATTGAAAAATAATAAATCAATCTCGGAGTTTTTTGTATTATTTAAATGATTGGCATTGAGATTGAAAAGCTAACAAAAAGAAATTTATATTTTGGAGACAGACATTTTTAAGAAATTAAAACTCATTGTTATGTAATTTGTTTAGGATGAATTTTGCCACCACAAACCGTTAAACGAGAATTTTAAGGTGTTGTGAAAAAGCTTTTGCTTAAAATGAAAATGACTAAGCAGATAGATTTTAGTTACATCTAAAGATTATAGCGGAACGGTAGAAAGACAGATATATAAGTCACGTACGTTTCTCATTACTTACTTTATATATAA
This sequence comes from Lypha dubia, assembly GCA_947311025.1. Lineage (NCBI taxonomy): Eukaryota > Metazoa > Arthropoda > Insecta > Diptera > Tachinidae > Lypha > Lypha dubia. Next base: position 16,080,455 of record OX371263.1, on the reverse strand, counting down.
AATTCTATATTTTGAATAGTTTTCCAAAGGTAAACGCCTTAAAAGCTTTTAATTTTAACAGGATTTAGTTTAAAAAATTGTTAAAACGTTTAATGCTTTAAGAAGAGACTTGCTTTTAAAATGGATTGTAAAAAATTTTATGTTTCAGAAGTATCAATTTTAGCTGACACTATTATTTGATATTGCATGAGCTTTTATAAAAGCTTGCCTTGAAAGCTCTCAAAATAATTACTTTGTTTTTTGGTTGTATCCCAATTTACCTAAAGTTAAACTGAAAGCTTTTTATCAATACAAATATTTTTATGTATGTATGTTAAAAGCTTTTGCACATGTTTGCGTAGCTTTACAGTTGTAATAAAGCTTTTAAAAAGTTCTTTAATGTATTTGCCGAAAATAACTCTTCGTTAAAAACTGGACTTAATCCACCGCAAATTTAGTATTTGCATCAGTTCGCAACAAAAAAATATGCAAAGATGCTGGGCTTGCAAAATATGGAATGAAGAGTGATTTTTCCACTTTTATTTAACTTCTTGCAATCTGAACAATACTTGACTAAAAGAAATAAGTTTTCACACATCTTTGCTTTAGTTTTGCTACAACAAAATATGCCTAGATGCTAGGCTTGCAAAATTTGCAATTTATGCAAGGGCAGTTTGCAATGAAGAGTGGTTTATACTTTTACTGTAGCGATTGAATTTTTAAAATACTTGTCTAAAAGAAATAAGTTTTCACACATCTTTGCTTTAGTTTGCTACAACAAAATATGCGTAGATGCTGGGCTTGCAAAATTTGCAATTTATGCAAGGGCAGTTTGCAATGTAGAGTGGTTTATAATTTTAGTTAACTTCTTGCAATCTGAACAATACTTGTCTAAAAGAAATAAGTTTTCACACGTCTTTGCTTTAGTTTTGCTACAACAAAATATGCGTAGATGATAGGATTGCAAAATTTGCAATGTATGCAAGGGCAGTTTGCAATGAAGAGTGGTTTATTCTTTTACTTTAGCGATTGAATTTTAGTTTTGCTACAACAAAATATGCATAGATGCTGGGCTTGCAAAATTTGCAATTTATGCAAGAGCAGTTTGCAATGAAGAGTGGTTTATAATTTTATTTAACTTCTTGCAATCTGAACAATACTTGACTAAAAGAAATAAGTTTTCACACATCTTTGCTTTAGTTTTGCTACAACAAAATATGCGTATATGCTAGGCTTGCAAAATTTGCAGTGTATGCAAGGGCATTTTGCATTGAAGAGTGGTTTATACTTTTACTTTAGCGATTGAATTTTTAAAATACTTGTCTAAAAGAAATAAGTTTTCACACATCTTTGCTTTAGTTTTGGTACAATAAAATACGCGTAGATGCTTCGCTTGCAAAATTTGCAAAGTATGCAAGGGAAGCTTGCAACGAAGACTGTTGTTCGTTGTAAAAATATTTCATCAAAAAAGTCGACTCTTTTTCAAGTCTCCAAAGGTATTATTAAAGCTTTAAGTTCAACTGTAATGCCAGAAATCTATCAAAATATGTTTAAGGCTTAATTTGAAAGTTATACACTTTTAATGCTAAAAGGTCCCACAAAATCGGATTTTGTCACAGTAATTTGAATTAAAAAGAACTTGTACATACTTTATTTTCTTGTAGTGTGATTTTAGTGTAGTGGGCAGTGCCACGCCCATATATGGTTCTTTTAAAGCATTGAAATTAAAAAACTTTACATAAATTATCTCTACTTAAGAAACTTTAAAATAATTTGAATTTTATTCTTTTTTTCAATACATATTAATTTTTTTTTTTATTAAAAAATTTATCGTGTTAAAGATAATGGCAAGAGTATGATTTTCTTTTAGTGATAAATAAGTTTTTAAGAAAAAATGTTTGAACAAATTAATTGTCATTCTCATTATTATCATCATAGTGATCGGGTATCATCACATATTCATCATTATCAACCTTTTCTCCATCATTAATGGCAGCATATTGCAAATACAAACGTTGTTTGCAAAATTCATAAAATTCGATTTCATGTGTTAGATTTTTACGCAATATTTCTCTAGTTAAGTCACTAATTGGACGTTTAGATTTGTTTTTATTAACTTTACTCAGATGTTCTTGGCTTACTACAGAGAGAGAGAGAGAGAGAGAGAGAGAAAGAAGAGAGGAAGAAACCATTAAGTATAAAAAGAAATAAAGTATAAAAAACTTGATATACTATTTTCTAAGGGAAGCGAGATACAGGATTCATGGTTCGAAAAATACTTTTACTAACAACATTTTCCTTCTCAAGGAAGAAACAGTTTAAAGCAAAGAAACAAAAGCAAAAATCCTCAATCTTTCCCTTAAGACGAAAAGAAACTTTTCTAAATGTAACTGAACGATTCAATTCTTACAATGATAAGCAGTTTTAGCTCTTCGAAAGAAACGTGGTATATAATGTTCTAGCACAGACAAAGTGATATTGGTATCCTCCCACGTTCCCACGACAGCATATTCCTCTTCCACGGTACGTTTAGCTTTTTGCATAGCTGCCTTCGAATTAAAAGGCCTAAATATTGCCAATAAAAACAAGGAAGAAAAAAAATATTTAAAAATCGCTCGTTAAACATGAATTTGGTCTTTTCCGAAAAAAAAACACAAAAAATCTTACATGCACAATTGACGATTTTGCCCGCAAAAGAACAGTGTCTGACGTCTATGATCTCCGGCAGGATTTTTTATTTCCATTTGATTAAATGTACAGTGCATATTCTTGTTTTTTACACAGGTATCCAAATCCATGTTCATAAATTCGTCGGACGGTCGAGTTGGAGCCTTATCGCCTAATTTTAATTTCATATCCTTGTAGTACCACTCAGCTCTGACATAATAATGCCACGATATAATACGCTCGACAGGATCGCGTACTAAATTTATGTAGATCGGTTTGGGCATACGAAAACGGGTAAAATTAATATAGGCCAAGTGCTGGCTATAAATATGAGGGCGTGGTTTTTCTAAAATCTCCTCTATTAACTGTTTCTGGGCGTCCGTTTTTAGCAAAATCGTTTCATGGGCCTTTCCCTTGTCACGCGAATGTATGAAATTATTTACTTTACCCAATTGCAGCATTAGTTGCATCAGAGATTGTGAGCCAACTTTGGGTACACGATTGAATATAACAACATCGATTTGAGCTTTTTTGGTATTATTTAAAGCATCGGCAGCTGCTTTTAAAGACTCTTCATAATCATCTTCAACTTCATCATCATCATCGTAGGCCTGACTTGATGCTGCAATGTGATTTTCATTTTTTATATCACGTGCCTCAATTTCATTTAGAGGTCTTTGCAGCAGCATATCTTCTGGATTTTTTTCAGATCTTTGTAGACGTGCTGTTCTGTGTCTTGAAAAGCGCTGTTGGAAATTTAAGCTTATTTTAATTAAATTTTTTTTCGTGTTTTAGGAGGTCTTTCTGCACCCGCAACCTATTAGTCTTCTGCATTGTTGTTGATGATGGTGATAATGAAGCAATGGGAAGCATGATATTAGCAATTTAACTTGTTTGAGCACGTTAGACTTTCACGAAAGTAATATTTTTAAGAAAAAGCTCAAGGGAATGAAGGAATTCTGTAATATTTCTCACAATTTTTTATGGTATTTGATATTTCAGCATCAAGATATAATAAAGCTTTTTATTAAAAATTTTTGCAAAAAATTAATTAAGGTCTTTGTTTTAGGTGTCATATTGACACATGACACCTTTACTAGAGCTTTAATCTCAAAAAGCTACATAAATGTATGTAAAAGCTTTCTTCTCTGAAACGTATCAAGGGGCTCCTCTTTTTCAATCAACACACTGGCTAAAACTTTTGATTTGAAAGGCACACATTTTTAACCTTTTAAAGGTTTTCGTACTGGTTCTTTTAACAAAAAACAAAAAAAAAACTGCATCGTCTAAAGGCTTTTAAGTTGTAACTTCCAAAAGCTTGGGGTTCTTAGTAGTTAAAAGCTTTTTTATTCTCCTTTTCTATAGAAAAATCAAGCAAGAGCAAAAGCAAGTTTTAAAAAGCTTTTGTAGGAAGGAAAAATATTCCAGGTTCGGCAAAGATGATCACCCAATGGTTTTTCTATGCCAGTGATATTTCACGTTCGTTTTCCGTTTACATACCGAAAGGTTCACAATTCTAGAAGTACTTTATTGACAACTTGTTGGTTATCCTCTTCTCCCCTTTTAAAATTTTATAAAAGGTTCTGTTAATAAAAAAAGCTTTAAAGCTTTATGATGCCAGTAGTTGGTTGATGTCATTAGTAAACCAGTCTGTTGGACATATAAATTTGTTTTCTTTAAACTTTTACAGTTTTTTCATACTTTAAAGCAACTTTGAGAACATATTTGTCAAATAGGATCTACTAACATATAATTTTGTGACTTACTTACTACAGACTTACATAGTTATTAAAAGTGCAAAAGCTTTTAATTCTTCTGAAACTTAAATGAAAGATTAACTTCAATATCACACTTTTAAATCATTTGTTATTTAAAAATTATTTAAATAAATCGCAAGATATTGTTTATACAAACGTTGTTTGCAAAATTGATAGAATTCAATTTCATTGGTAAGATTTTTCCTCAAAATCTTACGCACTTCTTCGTTAACAGGAGGTTTATAAGAATTGCGATTGGTTTTATGCAAACGATTTTCAGCTTCTGTAAAATTTTAAAAAAAGTTATAAGACTGACATGGTAATACAAACGGTAAGGAACAAAAAAATTTATTACTGTAATATTCCTCAGCAGAACCGCTAAAGAAACGTGGAATATAATTCTCTAAAACTGTTAAAGTGACATTGGTATCCTCCCAAGAGCCCACCACTGCATATTTCGTTTCCACATTTTTCTTGGCTTTTTGCATGGCTTCATACGAATTAAAGGGCCTGTTTAAGGAAGTACTCGTATTAAAGCTCAGATAAAAAACAATAATTCTATAAAAGTCAACTGTTCTTGCTACTCACATGCAGGTTTCGGCATCTTGGCCACAAAAAAATAACACTTGTCGCCTATGATCACCCAAGCCCAGTAATTCATTTTGTACGTAAGTACATTCACGATCGTGCTTTAAAACACAACTGGAAAAATCTTTTTTCAAATATTGTAAATTTGGCAGTTTATATTCTTGTGGAAATTTTCTTTTCCGTTCGGCAATATACCAGGGTGTACGAATGTAATAAAACCACGATATTAAACGTTCCACAGGATCTCTGATCATGTTAATATAAATCGGTTCACGATAGCTTAATGCGGCAAAATCAACATAAGCCACATGTTTGGTATACGAAGCTGGCTCTTTTATTTCCATGATCTCGTTAATAAGACTGATTTGAAAAGCTTTACTTAGCATAATAGTTTCGGTGCTTTTGATCTTATCACGTGTGGCCTTAAATTCATTGCGTTTGCTTAGTAAATATAAGAGAACCATGAGAGATTGACTACCCACCTTGGGTACGCGATTAAAAAATATTATATTTACTTCAGCCTTGGCAGTATTGTTTAGTTTTTCCAGACTCAAAGTATGTAACTAACGAAAAATGTTTTATTTAAGCGACAAAAAAAAAAAAAAAAGAAGAAAAAAGATAGTGAGGAAAACAATGTTGTAGATACAAAAGAAGCTAAGAATTTATTTTACACAGTAGACAGAAATGAAAGTAATATATTTTATATACAATTGTAATTAATTAAAAAAGAAATTGTTCACTAGCTACTCTTATAACCAAACAAGAAAATCCCATGCTAAATAAGAAAAAAAAACAAAACAATATAATATATATTACCAGCGTTACCGTTCATCCGACTAAAGTCGCAATTTGACCCTTTTTCGGCGGTCTGCCAATTTTTTTTAGACTTTTTTTGATCACCGACTTTTGCGACTTTTTTAATTTTGTTGCCACTTTTTACCCTTTTTTGTAGTTTCTCACAAAAAGCATTTAATTTGCAGTAAATTAAAAAATGTTTATATTATTTTTATAAAAAAAATCGTCAAAATTTAAAAGCAATTCGCAGATTATTGTTTATTTGGCAACACTTTTATTATCATCATGGTGAAATAAGTATATGTATAGCAAAAAAGTGGATAATGCTTGTGAAAAAATTACACCATTTTGACGTGTGATATCCACAAAAAATAATGAGCTGCCGTTACGAGACCACCTGGTAAACTTATTTCACCACGCTGGTCATGTATACAATATTGGCATAAAATTGGTAATTTAAAGAATTCGTTAGACAAACCAGTGTTTCCTAATTTGTACAAACTGGCCGTACATGTATTAACTCTACCTCACAGCAATGCTTGTGCAGAAAGAATTCTGTCGAAATTAGCTTTACTTAAAAATAAATTAACTAATAAATTAAAAGTAAAAACATGCAACACTATGCTGTCAGCCTTAAATTTAATAGATAAAGATATAGAATAGTGTATTCCCTGTAATAAACTTATTTTTAAATACAGAAATGAAATTTCAAAAAAAATTTATGTATGTATTCCTTAGTTGTATTATAGAATAAAAATTTGTTGAAGCACAAATATATTCACCTAAAAAAAATAAGAAATAATGCACCAAGATCAAACGAATGCAATTAAAGTAAAAAGCTCACTGCGCTTTACTTGGAGATTTTTAAATTTTGTAAAAAATATCTTAACCTAACTTGATTTTTTTTTAGCAGAAATCCCATTCATTTGACTTTGGCAGCATACGACAGCCAAATTTATTAAAACTTAAGTAAATTTGTTCAGTATACGTGAAAATATGTATAGAAGCATATACATATAATGCATCTGCATATGTTAAAAAAAATATGATAAAAATGGATTCTGCAATAAGCTTTTTGTTTTGTTTCAATTATTTTTTTTTTGTTATGCTTTTTATTAATAAACAAAAAAACGTTAAAAAAGATGTGCGACCTTTTGTGCGACTTTTGAAAAATTCCCAACGGTAACCCTGATATGTATACACAAATTCGTTTAGGGGCTGTGCACATATTACGTAACGCTTTTTAATAATTTTTCAGCGCAAAATTTCCAATCCGTAACAAATCTTTAACCCCCCCCCCCCTTTTAGCGTTACGTAATATGTGCACAGCCTATTATCATAACTTACCTGGTATTTTGTTATCGAAGCTTTTTTAATTAAACAGTTCACAAACTTTGAAAGTAATTTTATTTTTTGTTTGAGTATTTGATTGAATATGCAATTTTTTAAGTAACATTAAAGTTATAAACTTATTTGGTTTAGAAAAGAAACGAGCTTTAACAAACTACTTCAAGCTTTTTAAATCGAAAAGCTTTTGCCAGAAAAGCTTAAAGGTGATTGAAAAACTTAAAAACTTTTTAACAATAAAAAAAGCACTAGATTTTTAAAGCTTTCCTTAGAAAGAAAAGCCTTCTTTAATAAAAGCTTAAAGAAAAATAAAAAAAAATTAAGCTGTATGTAACTTGCTTAAGCTTTTTAATCGAGAAAAGGTTTCTATAGTTTTCCCTTTTCTTATTTATTATATTAAAGTTTGCTTTTTTACAAAAAGCTTAATAACAAAATATTAAAAATTATTTTTAAATTAAATTTGCTGTTTTTACTAGAAGTTAAATAGTATAATGTCCTTATTTTACAGTTAACAAAAACATGCTTTTTTTTATCGAAACAGTTTTCTTCTAGAAATTTTAAACTGAAAAATAATTAGTCTGAATTGTTGCAGAGAACGTAAGCTTTTTCTTAAAAAAAATATTCTACTAAGTAGAAAGCTTCAAAAAACTTTTTGAATGCTTTAAAGCATAAATCTGGAGAATTTTTTTTTTAAATTTTCGTATTCATACCTTAAATAATAGTAATAATGAGATAAGTCAAAAATCGAATTAACTTTTCAAAAAATTCTATCTACCATATAAAAATACTTAAAAATTTAAAGCTTTTTCGAAAACTTATTTCAGCTAAAATCAACGATAAACATTTAACTAAAATTATGCTTTGTAAGAAACTTCTTCAAAGAAAAGCTTAACATCAATCAATAATGATATGGCAAAAAAGCTTTTAATATTATATTTCTGTTTAGAATCATAAAAAACTTTTGAGGTTTAGAAATACCTTAAATATTTTTAATTATTTAGTGTAAGGCTGTTTTGTGCACTAAAAGCCATAAGCTTAAAATACGCTTTAAATTTATTTTTTTATCTAAAAGTTTTAAATCGCTTTAATTTTTTAATGGAGCTTTAAAGCTTAGTACAACATTTGCTATGTGATATAGTCTTAGCAAGTTTGCTAAATATTTTTATTTTTTTCTCAATAACTAAAATATATGAGGAATATTTTAGAGAAGAAACCGTATAAAGGGTGTTTTTTATAGAGGTATAAAACTTTTAAATGGAATATAATAAAAGATAAAGAAAAAAACCAAAACATATGGAACACGGTTGAGTTTGTGGGTCATCCCTAGAACTTCCCTCAAAACAAAACCCTTTTATAGGGTGTTTTTTTTATAGAGGTATAGAAGTTTGAAATGTAATAAAACAAAGACGAATTGACATGAAATTTACCTTATTCGAAAGATAATCTTCTGGCATTATAATTTAAATATGAATTTTAAAACAATTGCCAGTTCAAAAGAAGCTTTTTCATATGAAAGTGATTTATTACCTGTGATTGTTTTTGTAAAAGTTTAATTTGTTGTATGTTGTATCTGTGTTTTTTGTTGAGAAGTAGGAGATTAAAAGAAAACTTTTTTAATATGGGTCCTAATACATTGATAGTCTATTAAGTTCAGAGATAGATAAAAGTTGAAAAGATAGAGAACAATAGGTCAAGATGTTATGATTAATGAGACAAAATGATAGACAAGATCTAGAATATTTAAATGAAAGTAATGGAAATAACCGAAAAAATTAAGAGAATAATTTACAAGAGATAAAAATAGTGGTTCAAAGATGTTTATGTACATGTAAGTGTGCTTGTTGGCAGGTACACACAATGCAATGCGTTTACGCAATCTGCTATATTTTATTATTGGTTGGTTGTATAGTGTGTAGTCGAGTTTATGGTTTCATTGCGGGTTGCATTAAAGATATCGTCAATATAAAAATGTTTTGCGCTTATGATTTCAATGATTGGTTGCAATGTCTGTGTCAAAATTGACAAACTGAGCGGCATTCGTCGCTCAGTCGTTGGGTAAACGTTTTGCAAAGGGTGTACCTACCATTATGGTCGTGTGTGTGTAAATGTATCAAATAAACTACCCCATTTCAAATTTGCAAACTTCTCAATAATTTTCTTAAAAAAAAAAACTTGCATACAAATTTATTACACACTGTTTTTTACGTCAAATCATGCACATACACTTTTAAATCATGATAAAAGCCTAACAAACACTTAAAAATTTGTGAATAAAATGCATATCAATCACCATCAATTTTTTTTTTTTTGTTATCGAAAATAATAATAAAATTAGCCAAATAAATCATTATGAATATGGCTACAAGTGCAACATTTACATTTTGACACGACCATCATCTACTCGTACATATTTAACATATCAAATTGCAAAAAAATAAAGAAACAAAAAAATTATGTTTATGGCCAATTTTCAAATAAATGTGAATGTGAAGAGAAGAATTTTGAAAAGAAAATAAAGTGCGAAATAGATAAACGAGAAAAACGCTTAATGGTCGTTTTATTTATGTTCATGTATTTTACGAGTACATACAAATGTTGCGATATGAGATTGATGGGAGCCATGATGTGTTTTTTTTTTTTTAATATGGTTTACACTTACCTGTCCCGTACTTTTGAGGTATTGATAGGTGCCATGCAGTGTATTAATATCTTCGTGTTCTAAAAAAATATGGATGAAAAGAGAGAAAGAGAGCGATTAATTTTATTGTTAATTTGGTCTAAAACCGCGGTGCCCACAAGTTCCTTATGGAAGAGCAAACACCAATGCATTTAAAGAAAAACAAATTTTTATTCAAAATTTTTTGTTGTAAAAACAAAAACATGCAAAGAAAACACAAAAAATATATTTCATATATTTATTTCACATCATACGTTAAACAAAAACAAAATGTACATTGATGATCGCTGTCGTCAATGTTTACCAGCAAAGCATACGAAAGTGTTGTTGCTTTGCTCTTGCGAGTATACAGTGAAGAACGACAAAAAAAAAACTAATAAGACAAAGTTGTTTGTGTATTTCTCATTGAGGTTGCTGAAAGATGTATGAGTATATTAAAACACACAGCCTATAGCTAAGAGTATTACAATAACAAATGAGCATGAAGAGCATAGGGCCTGGGCACCAATGGTCTTAAACATTGCCCTGTAGTTTTTTCGTGACAATTTACCCCTAAAGTGGCAGTACTATACAATGTGGACTGGTTATAAAACTATCCACATTGATCCTATACTCTGAAGACTGGTTATAAAACTATCCACATTGATCCTATACTCGGAAGACTGGTTCTAAAACTGTGGAAAATTTTACTGTCACTTTGTGCAGGCACTTAGCTGTCTTTTTGTGTCGCAGATGGTGGATAGTAAAAAATGTATGTCATTAAGCACACATAGCTTAAGTAGTACAATGTACAAGTACCAGTGAGTGTATCTGAGTGGGTTGAGATATTGATAAGCAGTCGGAAGGTTGCTAGTTCAATTCTCAATACAGTCAAAATACATTTACAAAAATAGTGCAATGTTACGCATCCTTACTAAGTTACAAGTGGGCTGTAGGAACATTATTGTACTGCAGTGGGAATAACCAGGATGAAGATGACTAGGATGAAGATAAATAAAATAATAAGAATAATAATAAAAAAATAGCTGAAAGCAAAATTTAATTATTATATTAATTAACTATTATTATCTTTTTAATTAATAAATGAATTTGTTATGTTTTTTTTTTGACGAAATATTTTTTTTTTTTTAAGGTCAATAAATTATAAAATGACTTTTATTTAATAAAAAATAGGGAATGATTTGGGGTTTTTAAGGGAGTGGTTTGGCAGGTATAGGGAGACAGTTAAGGGTAAGCCAAGAAGAACCGGCTTATGTCTTTTTGTGGCCTCTTGGTGACAATTAACCCCATCGTAGGACATCCCCTTGTTAAAGTGGCCAGTCATATGGCTAGCATTCGGACTGGTTGTGTCATAAAGGGACTAGTATTATAACCAGCTCGGAGACAGCCACTTGAACTACAGGGTGATGTTCAAAACTAAAACTTTGAATGTACTGTGACACATTAGTGTTTGTGAGAAAGTTATTAAAGAGAATGAAGAAGACAGAATAACCTTCCAAACAATTTGATATATAGTAAAGGGTGTTTTTTATAGAGTGTCACAACTTTGAGGCATCACTGCTTTATTTGAGCACCCATTTAACAGCTGATAGTTGCTTTTTTTTTAGTTTGCATTGAAATTTCATTATGAATCGACTTACACTAGAGCAACGCGTGCAAATTGTTGAAGTTTTTAATCAAAATAATTGTTCTATTCGTCAAACTCATTGAGCAGCGGGCGCAACAATTGATTTACACAAATAAACTTTTAATGAAAAAATAATTTCACGTAATGGCCAAATTAATTGGCCACCAAGATCGTGTGATTTAACCCCATTAGATTATTTTCTTTGGGGTTATGTTAAGTCACTTGTGTATGTCGATAAACCACAAAAATGTAAACACCTGGAAATCATCATTCGAAGAGTTATCGGCGAAATACGGCCGCAAATGCTGCGAAAAGTTGTTGAAAATTGGTGTTCCAGATTGCGCTCTCTACGTGCCAGCCGTGGCGGCCACATGGCAGAAATCATATTTAAACATTAATTTCATAAAATTTTCTTTCCAATAAAGACCGTTTCAATGATATTAAAAATATATTTCCTTATTTTATTCTGATTTAAACTTTTGTCACTCTATAAAAAACACCCTTTACAAGATTATAATTCCTTGGGAAATATTTTATCTCATTTTAGAAATATGTAGTTTAAACAATTTCTTATTATTTTCTATTTCTAGAAACCGGACTTTAATTTCTGTAAAATTTTTTTTATTAATTTTTAAAAACTTAGTTTCTCTTTAAAATGAAAGGTTTTAAAATTCCTTCTTTAATTATATTCTCCTTTATTGTTAAATCCTTTGCAACATAAGAGACAAGGGATATTGCCAAAAGCATTTAATATAATAAAATATTTTTCAGACTGCATAATTTGTTGTTTCCTAAAAATTTGATATGTTTGCTGGCTTATACCGTTGGACAAAAAAATGTATAAGCATCCGCCGATGTGTATTCGTCGCTTAATAATTGACGACTAAATGAAAGAGCATATGAATGTGTGTAAAGAATACGTGTGCTTTGATGTTCCACAATTGTGTTATGGCCTGATCGTCAATGGTCTAAAGTGCCCTGGAGACGATCAAAAAAACACATCAACGTTCTAAGTCTGTGTGTGCAGTCGTGCTTTTTCGGGTACACATATACGTTGTCGGCTCTGATTGATGAAAATCAAAAACTTTTGATATTTTATTTTGATGTAATTATTTTGATGGTCTTTAATTGTGATTGACAATAACAAATGTCAGTTGTTTTGTAATCGAAGTGTAATGAGTAGAAAGATTGCAGCATAGGGACACTTGTTAATTTTTATCTCTGCTATTTTTGTGTATAAACAGTGTCAAACGCATGTATTTTTTTTGTTTTTTGACAAATTTGCACAAGACGCCATTAAGAGTAATTCATCATCCGATGATTTGTTCACAAACGAACGCCGCGAAGTCACAATAAAAATGATGATTGTACGTCTCCTTTTAAACGACAAAAACACGACACTCACACATATGCACTGATTGACGTATTTTTTTGATCGTCTCCAGGGCACTTAAAACAGGGGTGATAATCAGGAAGCAAATTTTTGAAAATCGAATTCACTCGTATTCTTATTTTCTTTCATTTAGCCTTGTCTGAGACAAATTTTTGCTTATATTTTTAATCATTTTTCTCAAACGCACTGCGAGAAATTTATGGCTCGATTATGGATAACAACCGAACTTTAGTTGCGTTGCCAGCCGTCAACTGCAAATTTGTGGTTGCCAGAAAAACACTAAATAGCAACTGAAACTGGCTGCTCTCCTTTGCCAGTTGCCATCCGTAATACAATTCTCAGCAACTGGCAACGCAACTGTTGTTCGGTTGCCATCCATAATCGACCCATTAATCTTCACTGAACCAGCGACGAATACACATGCCTAGCGGGTGTTATTGTTCAGAGTTATTTAATTATTTTTATACAATGTATGAAAAGTATTTTATGTTAAATAATGCTTTTAACTGCATACAATGTCTTGTATGCTATTTCTGCGACGACTAAATAAAATAACTAAATTAGTAACAGCAAATTTTTTCTGCCTGCGTGTTTATCTTTTTCGCTCACTTACAAAACATTAGATTTATCTTGATCACCCCTGGTCTAAAAAAAATAAATAGATTCTTTGTGTATTAGTATTAGTGTATCACTTCTGCCATTACTCGCATTTATTGTAACTTTTTTTTTAATAAAACTTAAATTTTATTGCCATTAAAAAGTTTAAGGAAGCATATAAAAATTCCCCACATGTTATTTGCTGCAGTTATTTAATATATTTTTTTTTGGCATGTTGAAAGAAAGTTATTTTTATTATTTTGTATATTTTTGTGTAGTCAGGTTTGATGTGTTTTAATCTGTTTCCTGTTTATCTATCGTTCGGATAATGAGGGCTTTACATAGCCACTTGACTCTACTACTGCTAATAAAGTCCTATTTTGCCTTAATTTACTTTCAATTTGTGGTATACTCGTTTTTTTCCTCTTTTTTTTTATTATATAAATATATTTTATTTCTTTTAATAAGCTTATCATAAGCCAGTTTTATGAAACAAGCAAATTGAAATTGAAATAAATAAATCAAATTGCATCAATGATTTTTTTTTCCTTATTACTCTTCATTCATTGTTTATTTAATAGATCAGTTAGTTGTTGGTTAATGCAAGAAATTGTCTTATGAATATTAGGGTTGTCTGTTTTCAAGAAAAATATATAAATTTTGTTTTAAATCTAGTTATATTTGAAACAATAAGATTGGCAAATATAAAAGATAACTTTCTTGCCGCAAGAGGGGTGTAAACTAATCAAATGAGTGTCGAAATAGTGCAATTTTTCTTTGTGAAACATGAAGTTAGTTTTTAGGTTTAAAACTAATGTTTTCAAAAACCTTTTTATTTTGTTCTATATGCTGCATTTCTTTGGTTGCTGGCAACGATATGCCAGAAGACATGTATAAATTGTAATGCCAGAAGATTATCTTTCGAATAAAGTAAATTTCAAGTCAATTTAAACAATTCATTTTGTTTTTGTTCTATTTCAAAGTTTTATACCTCTATAAAAATACCCTATATGAAGGTTGTGCTTTAGGGGAAGTTCTAGCGATGACCCACAAACTTGACCTTGTTCCATATGTTTTTCTTTTCTTTTTCTTTGGATTTTATGAGGTTGTCTTCGATATCCTTCGTAATTTCTTATGCAAGATCACATTTTGTGATGCAGTTTATGACCACATTATTCAAAGAAGTTAGTCAAAACTTATACTAAATGAAAGATATTTATTCACAAGGTATTGTGGGCTATTCTGGCTTCAGTATTTTGGCAGCTATAAGCGTTTAAAATTATTTCTAAAGACCGTCCTACACAATCGTACGATTCATTCACAAAAAAATCTTACAAAAATCTTATCGACTTTAACAAATCGTTTCAAAATGGTGCTGTAGGTGCCACACTATCATACAAAAGTGTTAGATAAATATCAGTTTCTTTTGTTCTGATTGTTCAATCATTTATTTATATTAGAAAAAAAAAATCATCCCTTTCGTTGTATACAACATAAAGAATAAAGTGTTACGAATTAAGAAGAAGTTAAAATTCTCAGCTGGTTGATAATAAATACTCCTCCGATCGCATAAAAATTATCATTTTATAAAAATTTTCATAAATTTTTACAAATCGCACGATTTGAAAAAAAAAAATGCAATCACACAGTTGCATTTTCAATTCATACTGCCATACTTTTTCAGCACACATATCAGATTCGTACGATTGTCTAGGTTAGTGAAGCACGGCCTTAATAAAAATGTAGTTGTAGTTGTTTTAGCATGACTTTACTAAGATATTTTTTTCATGACATTTCCAAAAAATGTCGCCATGAAAATTATTTTCATCTAGAATACGGCCAATTGTGTCGCCAGTTGCTTATAATGGGTGTTTTTATAGAGTGGCACAAGTTTAAATCATAATAAAACACGGAAATATATTTTTAATATCAATGAAAGGGGCTTTATTTATTTTTTTTTTTTTAATTAGGACCAGCACTCAGGGGATGACCCCTACGTATGCAGTGCATTGTGCCGGAACGCAGAGAGAGGGATAGAGTAAAGAAGATAGATGTTGAAAATGTAGAAGGCTTAACTCTTTTACAACTCTGCTTTGCGCGTTATGTTAATTTTTATAGCAGTGTTGAGGCGCCTCCGGTGTTAGGTAGACGCATTAACTTTGTCAAGCTGTATTGGCAGGCATTTTATTAATTTTTTTACTTCGCCGATGTTTCTGCTAACCGACGAAGGAGGGCGATGTTGTGTACATTAGCTTGGAACATCATCAATCGCTGTCGGAACAGTTTTTTAGTGACCAGTGCTATGCCTTCATCACTTAAATAGTCCGACAACAATTAATACAATGTCTCACTAATGTACATTACAGAAATTAATGATGTTGATTGACTTGCTCTGGCCAGGGTTTGAACCCAGGCCCCACGTCATTGTTTGCTTAGTAGTCAACGCGCTAACCACTTCAGCCAACACCACCCTCAAAATAATGGAAATAAACTTTTATGAAATTAATATTTAAATATGATTTCAGTGATGTGGCCGCCACGTCTGGCGCGTAGAAGGCGCAGTCTGGAACACCAATCTTCAAGAATTTTTCGTAGCATTTGCGGACGTATTCCGATAACTCTTCGAATGTTGATTACCAGCTGTTCAGATTTTTGTGGTTTATCGACGTAGACAAGTGACTTAACATAGCCCCAATGAAAATAATCTAATGGTGTTAAATCAACGATCTTGGTAGCCAATTAATTGGGTCATTAAGTGAAATTATTTTATCGTAAAAAGTTTATTTGAGTAAATCAATTGTAGCGCCCGCTGCACGATGAGTTTGACGAATAGAACAATTATTTTGATTAAAAATTTCAACAATTTACACGCGTTGCTCTGCTGTTAGTCGATTCATAATAAAATTTCAAAACAAACTAAACAAAAAGCAACTATCAAGTGTGAAATGGGTACTCCAATAAAGTAGTGATGCCAACTCAAAGTTGTGACACTCTATAAAAAACACCCTTTATGGTTGTTTTTTGCACAAATGTTAAGTGAACTAAAAATATTTAATTATGTAGAATAAATTGAAGAATATGATTTGTTGACTCCTTTTATTAAAAACTGCATTACACACTTTATTTATACCTAAAAGTAACGCATTTTTTCACAATATGATTTATGATAAAATTTAAATTATCCCATTTTTCATAAAAAAATTTATATAATCCTTTTCTATATGACCTTTTATTATTATGTTTTTTTTTTTCTGTTTTCAGGTACTCGTATCTTCGTATTTAAATATCAAAATTCGTGAGAATTGTAAAAAATATGTCCCCTCAAGGTCGGTTTCGTCTGCAGATCGTTTTGTGCGTTTCTTGCGTTAATTCTTCTTGTAGTGAGTGTTTAACGATTCTTCACTTTATTCGGTAACGAAATTTTTATATGTAACGGTACTTTAAAGCGTATTTTTGAAGCAACGGTAGTTAAGTCGGTAACGGTAATTAATACAATTTGTAAAATAAAAATTTAGTGTAATTTTTCGATCACGAGATTTAAAATTAGTGCCTGCAAAAATAGCCAACCTTAGCAAAAAAAAAAAAAAAAAAGAGAAGGGGCAGTCTTTGTATGAAAAGTGTTTTAGTTTATAATAAAAATAGTGAAAATTTAATTGTGCAAATTCAATGTTTTGTAACCCACACGACGCTCAGAATTTCATCACATCACACATACAGCAGAGCAAGTGGTAAGTTTATTTTTCTTGTAATTTAGATCGAAAAATATAAAATGTTAATATTTCTGTGGTAATAAGGAAAAAGTGCTTAAGTCATATTTTATAGTTATCTAAAAAAGTAGTTTTAAATGTTTTAAGTGGTTTGATAAAAATGTAATCGCATTGTACTAAAAGTTGATCATTCGTTTTTCGATTCTTTTGATTTTTTAACACATGGTTCTGTCCACTATAACATATACATATATTCAACTTAATATGTTATAAGATAAAATAAGATGTTATTCCATATGGGATAATTATTTAGAAAAAGAAAAGCAGCAAGTACTTGTGCCAGAACTTCGTTAAAAATCGTTCAATATAAATAAAACTTTGCCTAGAAATAATTTTGAATATGGAGAATACGATGGTGATATTAACTCAAAATCAGCTTATCTCGACTTATGCAATTTTTTCTTTTTGCCACAGATTTAATACAGCAAATGTAATGGTACTTCAAATTTGCTGCTAATAACGCTATAGAAGACTACAGAAAATATACAGAAAATATTGCATGGTTCTAAATACACATAAATGCACTAAAATACTCTTGTTTTGGCTTTATAATACGACTTTTAAAAATCATTAATAGGATAGATTATTTTTTGTGATGGAATTTCAGGCCATACTGATCCATTGATTTTGACAAAACTTATGCCATAGTAAAAATATTTATTCATAGGAGTAAACAAGATGTTGAAATTTATTGGGCGCTTAATATATTTTGAAAGTATGTTAGTAAAGGGTGTGTTTTATAGAGTTGACACAAGTTTAAATCATAAGAAAACAAGGAAATATATTTTTAATATTAATGAAAGGGGCTTTATTGGAAATAAAATTTTACGAAATTAATGTTTAAATATGATTTCTGTGATGTGGCCGCATAGGCTGGCGCGTAGAAGTCGCAATCTGGAACACTAATTTTCAACAACTTTTCTTCTTGAGTTATAAGTAGTGTAGCTAATACGACTTTCTTTTATATACATTGTATATATATATATCTGCTTATTCGACGACACTTGCTAGTTTGGAAACACTTAGCTAAGACACACTTGTGTTTAGTCGAGACACAAAGTCTCAGCAAAGAGACAAACCACCTGCGGGAATTGCCAAAAAAAAAATGGACAAAAATCCCTTCAAAATCCCAAAAACCCCGGAAAATTTCACGGGAAAAGTGGCAAATAATTAGAATTAATTTTTCTAAAATTTAATAAATGTAAAATTACTGCAAATAGTAAAATAGAAGAAGCCAAGGCTTGAGTTAAAAAATACTTTAATGAAGATTCTGTTGATATTAATTTATTATCTCTTATTAGGGGAATAAAAGTTAATAAATTAATTTCTAAACCTGTTCAACACTGGACGGGAATTCACAAAAAAACAAAAGCGGCAACACTGTATAGTCATCATACATAAACTATACAAAAAAAAGTTTTCACTTCAAAAAGCAAAGGACTTAAGAAACAAACTTAGTGTCAGGTTTTTTCGTTTCAAAAAACAAAAGACTTAAGAAACAAACGTTTCAAAATTTCTTGATTCGTTCGCTTCAAAGCCCGCGATAGAAGCTATGCAATAGTTTAAAAGCAACTATCAGCTGTTAAATGGGTGCTCAAAGAAAGCAGTCATGCGAACTTAAAGTTGTAACACTCTATATAAAAAACACCCTATACTAGTTTACATTTAATAATCGTATATTTGCCTAAAAATTATTGCAGATCTGTTTAAAAAATATCTTGTTTTAAATATTCTCCCCTTGTTTGGGCATCACCCTAATATTTACTTTAAAGACTTTTAATTTTTTTTTTCTTTTAATTTCATGTAAATCCTTTCACTTTTCCCAAAAACGTTTTGAATTTGTTTTTCTTACGAAATATTAACCATTATTTGCAAATGTTGATTGTAAATCATTGAATTTTCTTTTACAAACTGAATTTATCTTAGAGATATTTTTTAAATACGTATTTTAAATTTTAAGTATTTTGTGAAATTAAAAATTTAAAAGTGAACGGTGCTGCGGTGCTGTGTGTTCTTTGCTCTTTCTATTGACGATGAGGTAATGCTGATGTATTGACAGCAAAATTAAAGGAAGTATCATAAACTAAGAAATCTAATAAAGGCACGTTGTAAATCATAAATTTTAATAAATAATTTTTTAATTTATATGGAAAAGTGTACGATGGACCAACTTAAAATTATAAAAACTTGAAAGCTCTTGACCACAAATTTTTTAACATATTTTTTACTAAAATAAAATTTTGAATTCATCAAGAGGCTGCTGATCGTCATGCGGGAATACACAATAAAATTTAAAAAAATATCAAATTCAAATCTATTGATGAAATCTATTACTGAAAAATAATGATTTTTACCCACGGCAAATATTCTGTTTCTTTTACAACAAACATTAATTTAATGCTTTTAACTTCCTGAAAATTTAAGAATAAATAAAGTGGAAGTGTTTCTTTAAGATGAACAAAAAAAAAAAAAAAAAAACTCATCATTTTATAAAAAATTTGCAGGAAAATTAAAAGAGGAACTCAAAACGAAACTAATTTTTTCTTTTTATCTTCTAATAATGCTTGTAGTCATTCTATTCACAAAATCAAATTGTACTTAGAATTAATATTAAGAAGTATGTACTCGTCGTGTACATTGATTTTGAAGACCCTTCGACTGCTATTAAGTTCCACACAATTGAACATTTTCAATGAAATGTGATTTTTTTTCATCTGTTGTGATTTGTTTTTAGTATTCCATTGAGATTTTGAAGAAAAGATAAATTTTATGGAGTTTTGTTTTATTGTTGTTGATGTTGTTGCTGTTGTTGTTGTGGGTTGAAATAAAGCTGCAATTACGGAAGCTTTGTTTTGTTTTTTTTTCGTGGTAGATGTGTTAGATGTTTCAGCTGTTTCAGCTGTTGGGCCATAAACTATAAGCTAATCAAAGATTTTGCCTTAAAGATTAATATTTAAATTTTGAAGTGAATATTGAGAAAAATCCAAATTCTTTTGACACCATACGGAAAACTTATTGAGCGTGCAAATTATTGAAGTATTTAATAGCCTTGAGTTGTTTCTTAAACTGCATACATGAGATATGGCTGCAGCTTTCCAAAGCTCCACATTTTTTTTACATTACTTTAAATATATCTCAGAAAATCCACCTACAATAATTTATTTAATTAGTTCTGGCATAAATTAAATATTTTTAAAAACGTTGCAAAGTTTAATTTTGTAGAACAAACAAATCAGAAATTTGGGCTTAAAGAAAAATAAAGCAACGTTAACACTGGTATGATATAAAAATCAATTCTCTTATTCAAAGTAAGTTACGTTAGGTTAGCAGGCTGCTGGTAAGAGGAGGGATTAGATTCCAGCCCACTTGTGTCCTGATGTAGTCCCGTTGTGTTGCCTGTGGGGAAGAATAGTATTAGAGAAAGGGAGATTAGTAGAGTCTAGAGAAGAGTAGGTAAAAGAGAGATAGATAAAACAGAGAAACAGGTGGAAAAACTCGAAGCAAGGGGTGAGACTTGCAGTGGAACGGCAGGATGTCAAGCCCGCTATTGGGCGAACTATCCACTGCTCTTGATAAAATAGCTAAGGCTACCGAGTTCCGAAACTGAGACCTCGGAGTGGGAACTGAAGGATCTACTGCCTAGAAAACGAAGGCGGTGATCCTCCATAGCTGGGCAGATGCATAGATGGTGTGCGATGCTTTCTTCTTCTTTCTCGTCATTGCAGCTGGAGCAGTATTCATTATAGGGTAGACCCATGCGTCTATCATGGGTGCCGAAGGTGCACTGCCCTGTGACTGTGGCCAAAAGATTGCGCAATTGCGATTTTTTTTTTTAATTAGGACCAGCACTCAGGGGATGGCCCCTACGTATGCAGTGCACTGTGCCGGAACACAGGGAAAGGGAAAGGGTAGAGAAGATAGATGTTGAAAATTTAGAAGACTTAACTCTTTCACAACTCTGCTTTGCGCGTTATGTTAATTTTTAAGACAGTGTTGAGGCGCCTCCGGTGTTAAGTAGACGGATTAACTTTGTTAAGCTGTATTAGCAGGCATTTTATTAATTGTTTTACTTGGCCGATGTTTCTGCTAACCGACGAAGGAGGGCGATGTTGTGTACATTAGCTTGGAACAGCATCAATCGCTGTCGGAACAGTTTTTTAGTGACCAGTGCTCTGCCTTCATCACTAAAATAGTCCGACAACAATTAATACAATGTCTCGCTAATGTACATTAGAGAAATTAATGATGTTGATTGCTCTGGCCAGGGTTTGAACCCAGGCCCCAAGTCATTGTTTGCTTAGTAGTCAATGCGCTAACCACTTCAGGCAACACCACCCTTTGGGGAATTTCAACAGATTTTTGGTTCTATCGACGTCTAGGCGAGGCCACCATACTGTCCCCACTATGGTGCAGATTGGCTCATTAAACCATCTGGTTTGTGCCAACTGCGTAAGAGCTTTATCAATTCGCTTCCAGCAGGCTGAAAGCGGAAGACCGCAGAAGCTGTCAATGTCGACAGCTCTCTACCTGTCCTGGCCAGATTGTTAGCGATAATGTTGCCTATGTTTTCCTCGTGTCCCCTTATCCCCATATAAGGGTAACACTTAAATGATTTGCCACTGTATTAAGTGACTTCCTACATTCCAGGGTTAGAAATTATGTTGTATACACACCCGAAAGGGCAATTATTGCCGGTTTGCTGTCGGTTATGATTTGAATAACTCTGTTTGTTTATCCGATAGTACCGCAGCCAGTTTGTTACCTTTTGGTTGGCGGATGTTTCAGCCTGTAAGATGTAAAGTAAGTTTTTATATAAAATAATCGCTAGCAGATTTAAATGTCTTCCCCTCATAACAAATGTAACAGATGAGCACTCTCTAAAGACAACACTGTTATGTTCTGCTGTGTATGTTGATAATTTATTTGATGTTGTATTTTGCTCTTTTGTTTCTTGGACTCCTTATTATGTTTAAAATGTGTTATTTTGTGCCTAAAATATTCCTAAAATAAAATTTTGTACTTTGGAAATCTGAGTATATAAAGGGGTAGTAATTGTGCCTTGATTTTTGGTACCCTTTTATTTTTTTTTATAATTTTTGAAAATTGATGAATATATTTTTTTATAATATTTGAATAATTTTTTTTTAATATTTTATGGTCGAAAAAAGTACCAAAAAAGGGTAAAACAAATAATTCAATCCAAAAAATATGTCATATCTGCTTACAATAGGGGGGAGATGGGAACTTATTTATAAACTTTTTTTTTACAATAATTACCTTTATTAAAAAGAAGCTTATTTGTAAGAGTATATTTGTTGCAAAAAGTACACTTTTTACACATTTTCTCAAAAGTACTTTTTGATAAATTTACTTTTTAAAAAGAATACTTTGTCAAAAAAAAAACTTGTTTTTTTAGAATGCACTTTTAAGTAATAAAATTTTAAGTTAGCGATGGTTTTGCTTTTTTTAAAAAAAGTGCTGTTTGAATTTTTTTGACAACTTATATTTTTGAAAAAGTTTTTTTAATTGAAAAGAGACGTTTGTATAATTTTTAAATAAGTTAATTTAAAAAAAAAGGCGCATTTTCGATGCATATAATATTTGAATTTGCTACGTTTTTTTCAAAAAAATCTTTTGGGGAATGTTAATTCTTGTTTGAAAAATAATTTAATGACAATGGTACTTTTTGTAAAACGTTCCTTTTAAAAAATATACTTAAATATATGGAAAATTTCTCTTTAGCAGGTACTTTTTTTGAAAATTGTACTAAAAAAGAAAACTTTTGCGAAAAGGTACTTTGTATTCCCATATAAAATTTCTACACAAGTAATTTGTCTGTATTGTGGAAACCGCATAACATAAGAATTTCAAATTTTTAAATTAATTTTTAGAATCTATTTTTAGTGCAAATTTTTGCATGTTTTACTTGTCGCAGCATAAATTTGCTTATTCCGCAATTGACTACGCATCTTTTATTCGCTGCTTTAATAAATATTTTAACTGAATTTTCATTATTTTTCGCTTAATTGCAGTTCATGGAAGTTAACTTTGATATTTGCAACTGTGGCTTGCTTTGAAAATTCCTTTCTAAAATAAAAATAAATTAATTGAAAACTAAAATTGAACAAATTTACGCCTGAATAATTACAATATCTTTGATTTAATAACTTTAAATTGCAAAAATTACTTAAAATCGACTTTATTATTTGTTGATTTAAATTCTGTTCTTGGCTTACGGAATTCTTTCTACTAACAATTTTTTTTAAGCAATTTTTTTTATATAAATTTCGTTCTCATTAATAGAAATATAACAAAAATACGGAAAAATATGGAATTACTTTTGCAGAATTTTTAAGTATATTTAAATGTTTTCGTTCTTAAAAATTTTATGCATGAATGCTTTCTAGAAATTCATAAAATAAATATTAAAAACAAACACACACACAAACATACAAAAAAAAAAAGAAACATTCTAAACATGTGTCTGGTGTAAAATTCAAATGTAAATAATTTTAAACCATTTCCCCGGCAATTAAAATATATTTTAAGTAATTTTTGTAAACTTTGACTTTAAAAAGCAAATAAATTAACCCTTTACGAAAGCTTTTCTATGTACATTTAAGCAAAACAGATAATATTTTACACCTAAATTAACCTTTCACCTTAAGCCTAAGGACTTTTTTTTTAATTTTCCGTAAAAAATTTTTGTTTTATCATTCTTCGGCCACTGTGTATGTAAATGTTTGATATAACCTGAAATATTTTAAGGCCATATATTTTCCTCTTTGCTTGAAATAAAAATCATAAACTATATGAAATATTTTTGTATTCAATGTAATGTAATAATAATTCAGTTTATAAAAAAAAATTCTTAAATAAACAAACAAACATGCTGTTGGTTTTTTGTTGCAAATTTTTTGCTTGTCTAAAAATATTGTTAAGCTGGTAAGGATAGATTGTTTTTGGCTGATAAATTTGCTAAATAGGCATGAACAAAGAGAGGCTAACCCTGAATGGAAAATATATGCCAACTTTGTTTTTCTAACAAATTACATGACATTGTAATTTTAATGGTGCTCGTTTATTTTTTCTTCTTGTAATTTCACTCGAAATGATAAAAATAAAATATTAAAATAAAGTGAAGAAATTATGTGATTTTTTTTTTGATTATTTTCTAGATAAAACTTTTTGTTTAGAAAACAATACCATACAATAGAATTTCTACCATAAAAATATCAAAACGTACCAAACGTAAAAAGTACCAAAAGTAGCAGCTTATCCTTTTTACCCCCAGGATGGAAACTGTAAATAAACCTAAAACCACTTAAAAATTACCTTATCTGTGGGTCATATGCTATCCATCTAACAAATTTTATCCAAATCCATTAAGAGAATATTTCAACAGAAAAAGAACCAAAAGTTAAAAATAACAAAAGTACCATATTGTTCTTATTTTAAATTAAAAGTGACCAAACTACCAATTTTTCCCACTTTTACCACAAAAAGAAATTACCTTTTAACTTAAGCTGTGTACATGCTATCAGTATACCAAATTTCATTCAAATCCTTTTAGAATTTCTCAAGAGAAAAAGTACCAAAAGTATAAAGTACCAAAAGTAGCATCTTTTTGTTATTTAACCCCTCGGAAGTACACTTTAAGTCAACGTAAGAAATAAATTTAAAAGTACCAAAACTACCAATTTTAACCGTTCATACCACATGAAAAAGTACCTTTTAATTTAAGCTGGGTCACATGCTATCAGTATACCAAATTGCATTCAAATCCCTTGAGAATTTCTCAAGAGAAAAAGTACCAAAAGTATAAAGTAACAAAAGTAGCATCCTTTTGTTATTTAACCCCTCGGAAGTACACTTTAAGTCAACGTAAGAACAAAATTGACAAGTACCAAAACTACCAATTTTAACCGTTCATACCACATAAAAAAAAAGTACCTTTTAATTTAAGCTGGGTCACATGCTATCAGTATACCAAATTGCATTCAAATCCTTTGAGAATTTCTCAAGAGAAAAAGTACCAAAAGTTAAGAATACCAAAAGTAGCATATTTTCTTTAATTTTCACCCCAAAAAATTACAGTGTAAATCAATGTAACAAAAATAACAAGAAAAAGAAAAAGTACCAGTTTGTCCTGTATTTACCACATAAAAAGTTCCCTATATTATAATCTGCATCGAATGCTATCTGTTCAACAAATTTCATTCAAATCCATTAAAAGAATTTTTCAAGAGAAATAGTACCAACAGTAAGAAAGTACCATGATAAAAAAGTACCAGTTTTTTTTTCATTTCATATCCAAAAAAGTATGTTAATTTATAAAACTCAATTTATAAAACTTTATTATAAAAATAAAAAGTACCAAAAAATACCCATTTGTCCCTTTTTTCAACCTTTAAAATTTGTGTGTTCGAATAACTTTAATTTTTAGATTGAGCTGTGAGAAAGTGAAACAAATTTTATAGATTTTGTAATTAAAATGAAAGATTTCGCAAAACTTAACCAATAGAAATATTTTTTGTGTCTTGAACGTAACCTTCCTTTTTCAAGTGCTTCTCGTTTTCGTTGATAAACTGTTTGATTCCTTCTTTCAGTTATTACGTTTGAACGGAACATATACATATCTTTTAATTATTTTTTCAAAGCTTAACTACAAAAAACACATTTTGTGTATTGAACGTTACCTTAAATTTTTAAGGGCTCTTTATTTTCTTTGATTTAGTTTTTGTTTCATTCTCTCTACTATACACTTCGATGGGAAAGTTTAGCTTTATGTATTTTTTATTTAAACACAGCCAGGAAAAAAATTGCGTCCTGAACGTTACTTTTATTTTTTGGTTTGCGTTTATAAACTCTTTCTTATTTTTTTCAGTTATTAGCTTCTATCGGGAGTTTTAACTTATTTAAATTGTTTTTTTCCCCAAAACATATCAAAATTGTTGTCTTGAACGTTACCTTTCTTTTTAAATGCTCATTGATTAGCTGTATGCTTCTTTATATCAGCTATTCGCTTTTATCGAGACATATAACTCAATTCTAATTGTTATTTTCTTCAAAGCGCAGCCCATAAAACATATTTTGTGTCTTGAATGTTACCTTTAGTTTTCAAGTGCTCTTCGTTTGCCTTGAAAAAAGTTTTTCTTGTTTCTTTCAGTACATTTTTTTACGTACATTTAACTTATTTTAATTTTTTCTTTTCAAAGCGTTACCACAAAAAATTTTTCCGTGTATTGAACGTTACCTACATATCTTCTTCAAATAGTCTTCGCTGATAATTTGTTTTTTTGTTCTTATTTCAGTTTTAATTAAACATTGAGGCAATTAACTTATTATTATTTTTTCCCACAAAATTTTAAAAGATTTAAACTCTTAACTTCACATTAAGTTAATTAAAATATAATGTTTTCTTAAATGATTTTTATATAGTTTCCTTGTTTGCACTATGTCTCACTTAGCGTTTTCAAAAACCGCTAAAACTTATTGCCGATTTAATTACAACAATCATAAACATTAAACACACACATACACACACATGCACAAACAATTTGGCTCCAAACTTAAGTGAAAAACCACTTGCTCACGCGCCCATACTTAATGAATATTTTATGGCTCTTAAGACTCAACAAAAAAAAAAAAAAAAAAGTAAATTTAACAAAAAAAAAAAAGTGAAGATGCACATTATTTTAAAATAATAATAAAAAGAAAAATCAAGCAACAACAAAAGAATCACTTATCAGACTGTTAAGTTTGACGTAGCATACATTATTTAGTACAACAGCAACAACAACAATAATAAAAAATATCCAAGCAGAAAAACGCCATAACTCACAAGGTGGTTGGTTGCCTTTCAAGAATATGCAATTCGATAAAAAACAATTTGTTTTTAACTATTTGTACAAAAAGTAAAAAGCTCTTTATATGGGATCTCAAAAAAAAAAAGATGTTTTATTGACGATAAAAGCAAGCAAAAAAAAAAAATATTGATAATGTACTATAGGAGATATTTAAAAATGTATATGGTTAAAACATGTTCGAAGAATAGCATTGAACTTGAAAATGTCGGGGGAAAAAATTGCGGGATTTTAATTTCCTTTTGTTGTGCTGGCGGGCAACAAAGAAAAGATAGGAAATCTTGTGAATAATAAATTAGAAACATAAAGTGTTTTAGATGGAAAATTGATTTAATAGAAAAAAAAAACAACAGAGAAACATAATCATCTGGGGTAAACAAGTGCCATTGTTTTGAAGAACTTGAAAGTGTTTGGCCTTATGTTGAGCTTACAACCGTAGCACAATGGGACATGTAGGGAAAAGGTGGGAAAAATTCTAACATGAAATTTGTAAAAATAATTTTTTTTTTTAATATTTGCTGATATTTATTTATACAGGCTAAAGTTCGTAAATTTAATAATCAGAGAAATATTAGATAAACACTGTTAACATATTTCAAGTAACAAAGAAAAATTTAATATCTAAACATCCTTTTTTGGATTTCAACAACACGGCTGAATAGAACAGACGTTGTTTTCGGTAGAAGTCGCTAAACCTTGTCAGTATTCCTGTGTAAATATTCTCACTACTTGTTTTTTTGATTCTTGAAGGAGATAAGTTTTTGCAAGCAGAACTCCATATCCCTGGGTTTTCGAACTACAGTTGAAATTGAATTTAGCAGGACGCCCTCATTTCGGATAGGGATGTTTGGATCAAATCTAATAGACTGTATGAGGTTTCGTAAGCCTTTCAGACTGCCGAATAAATGTAGTTTATTTCAGGCGGAAATTCTAGATATCTTCAGGGCCACGAAACTGATAGAAGAGCATCTAACTGAAGGCGTTGAGGTAACATTTTACGTTGACAGTTAAGCGGCGCTGAAAGATTTTTTAGGGACGCAGTGTCAAATTGAAGCTACCCAGCAAAAAGTACGGCTTCGGGCGAAGCAGGTTTGTAAGGGAGAGATACTTGTTATTGTGTCTGCTGCTTCGAAAAGCGCTTCGTACATGCATGATTTCTGTTCGCGATGTCCCAGTTTGGAGCTCTTGTTTTTTAAACAAAAGAGCGCTTCTTTCTAATCATTCAAAATGCGCTAAAATCATGTTTGAATTATCTGAATTATGCCTTCGTTTTACTGCGTCATCTAATGACATGCATAATTTATCTGTAGGCGAAGACACAAGAAATATATAAGAGAGAGAGAGAGAGAGAGAGGCAGAGATCATCTAAATGACATTTTATCTTCCATTCGCCGTTTATTTTATTATTCGTGTCAACTAAATATAAATAGCCGACCAACTTTAACGTGCTTAAAAATAAGTTGATCCATCTGTCTGCCTTCTTTTTGTACAACCTCGGAAGCGCTTCAAAACTGCGCATCTCGAAAGCATGAAATTTTGTTACTGCTTTCAGAAACATAATAATTTTTGCTGGGTAGTAATGGCGAGCTCTCAGTTTTCCTATTGACAACTATACTCTTAAGCTATGTTGGGTTCCAGGTCATTGCAATATTAAGAGCAATGAAACCTCTAATGAGCTTGCAATGATAGGATCACCATAAAATCAAGAAGTTGGTGATAGATCGGTTACTACTTTAGGAAATTTAGTAATTGAGTTATCGATAACCAGCACCAATAATTCCTGGAGAAATTAGAGAGGATTATAGAGTCTCGAGGGCCATATGATCAGAACTTGACACGGGTAAATCTAATTTATTAATGGGTAATAAATAGAAAGATTAGGCGCGTTAACTGGCCATTGTTGCACGGTTAGAGCGAGAACCAGCAGATGGGAAAATGGATACGATTCTCCAGATTAATGTAGGATGTGCGGGGATGAGGAGGAGCGAGAAAGTATGCTGCATATCCTCTGTCATAGCCCAAGTTTGTAACCCCCAAAGGCAAAAATGGCTGGTGCAACCATGCAAACTTAAGGTTATCAGGTGTTTTATCATGAAAATTATGTGGATACATGACATATGAGAAGGGCTCTTTGGTTTCTTCTTAGGCATTAAAAATGTTACGAAAATATGCCAACAAATATATATGAAGGGGAATCACAATGGATCGATCCAATTGGGTTTCACAGTAGATGTGTGTTTGCATATTTCCAACCTACCTAACCTTCCAACCAAACCTTGATTTATAAAAATCCAACTGAAAGGCATTTTCTTTCAGTTCCTTCCCACAGTTTTCTTTTAGTTCGGTATATAATTTTTATATTGAAAATCCGGGAAAGCAAGTTATCCGCTCGACGAAATTTAATTTCGCGTAACACTTATATTTTTGGACCGATTTTTCAATTTCTTTTTTAAAGAAAACATTAAAATATCTATATTTTTTTGTCGTAGGACCAAAATTCAGGGAATGACTCCTTGTTAAGCCATGCATTAGGTCAGAACTAGGGAGAAATGGGAGAGTGTAGAGAGGTTAGATGGTGAAAATGTAGAAAAAGGCTTAATTAATTGTTAATTTTTAGAGCAGTGTTACATCGCTTCTGGCATTAAGTAGACCCTGTGAGCAGCCATTTTGTAATTGTTTGACTTCGCCGGCAACTCTGCTAATTAAAGAATACATAGGCAAGAGCATTTTTTGTGATGAACTTCATGGCCACATTATTCAACCAATTTTGTCAAAACTTTTACCAAATTAAAAATATTTATTCACAGAATTGAATAAGGTTTCGTAGGTTAATGTGAGTTTAGTATTGCAGGAGGTATAAGCGTTTAAAGTTGCTGCCAATACATGCTTATGTATGAAAAAAAACCCAACGAACGAACTAAACTTGCATAAGTTTTTCTCCAACTGATTTTGCAAGGAAAAAAAAACAAAAATAAGAAATTTTTCTAAGTTTGGAAGTAAGATAATTGTAGAAATGTTAAGGCAACTAAAGAAAAAAGAGCTCAGTAAATACATTTATGCCATTATTTTTTAATAAATTGCGATCTCATGCAAATATACCATTAAATAATTGTAATTGTGGTTGTTGTATGACATTTTTTAAAAAGATTTTTCATTACAAACAAAAAAATAAATTCCACATCCAAAATACGGTCAATAGAGTCGACTGTAATTATTGTGTAACTACACCATTTAAAGAACAATTTTGAAAATGTACGCTAGCAATTTAGTTAAAAAAAATTTCGATTAATAACAAAAGCCGCTATTTATAGAAATATTTTCAACATTAAATTTAATTTCAAAAAAGCTACTTTAATCTTTCGTAGGAGTAAAGTATAAATTCGAAATATATTAAATGGGGTTTCTAAACTCTTAATTAATTAACTGCAATATTAATGAAAGATAATTATAGTTTTTATTGAAATATTTTAAGGCATACGAACTTCTGTTTACGTTTGGGGCCCCATTTGTTATTTATACAAAATACAAACCAACTTAATTATATTTATGTAGTTTTTTTTAACACTCGTATGACTGTAGAAATTCATAATTAAAACAGTCACAGTTTGAAAATTGAAAAAAAAACAAAGAAAAACTGGGAAAACAAAACACCACAACTGGAAAAAAACGTTACACAGAAAAGTGCATAACAAATACTGCATTATTTGATTTTGTATTAAAATGAATGCACGCGACCACATACACGCACACATGCACATTGTTAAGATAGCATAACAAATATTAACAGTTAAAAACAAAAAAGAAAAGAAATCTAACAAATAAAATTCTTAAATTAATAGTAAAAAATATTAGCAAATAGTGGCGCTTGTTTTTATACGAGTATGTTTACTGAAGAATATAGTAGCAGATTTATTAACAGGAAGAGAAGAAACTTTTGATTCGAAAAAACAAAAAAAAAATGGCAATTTAAAATATTTCTACCAGAAAAACAAAAAACAAAGGTCTCAAAAAAATGGAGAGAAATGCAAAAAGTTACGGAACATGAAAAAATAAAGAATATTAAATAATGAGACCAATCTAAAAGCAAACTCACTTCATATCCAATCAAAAAGTTTTCATAGCGATCCATTTATAATACCTTTCTGCTGTGGATTTTTGGTAGAGAAAATCAACTATGTACATGTTAAAAGGACAGTTGAACGCGACATTTTCATATATTTGCTTTTTACGAATTCCCACATTGAAATTTTTACGGCATCTTGTCATACTTTAAATCTTTTTTAAAAACACTCAGTCATCAAACAATATTTATGTTTTAGCAAATTATTATTTAACACTTAATTTAAACGAAAATAGAATGACCTCAAAAAACGTCCAACAAATTGAGAATATTAAGAAATTTTATTCAAATAAAATACGAAAAAGAGAACGAAAAAGTGGAGTTTATATTTGGTTTGCTATCTGGTAAAGTTTCCTTCCATTGTTCCATGGCTTTGCATATTTCAATAAATAAAAAAAAAAGACGTGTGGCATTTGGGGACTGCCGCGTTGAAGCTATTGCATAGCATTTTTTATCAACTTATGCAATTATATTATTACGTTTTGTTTAATAACTCGGTTGTTATTGGAGATAATTCGCCTTGGGTGTACTGCCAGATGGCAGCAGAAGAAAACAAGAACTTGGAAGCACATTTGCTGGTGTGGTTGTTGACTACGCTGATTAGTTAACATACATTGTGCGATTCAAATACTTAAAAATAACTTGGCAGCACATTTGTTGGTGTGGTTGTTGACTAGGCTGATTAGTGAAGACAATTGGGCGATTCAAATACTTAAAAATCTATGCAATAGATTAAAAAAACGAAAGACTTAAGAAACAAACTTAATGTTAGGTTTTTTTTTCACTTTCGTTACGGAATTTCTAGATTCGGTCGCCGCGCTCAAAGCCCGCGATAAAAGCTATGCAATAGCTTAAAAAAACATGTATGAAAATTTAAATTGTCGTTGTTAGTGATTAACAAAAATTGCATAGAAAATTTTCCAGTTTGTAAAATATTTTCCCTGAGAAACATTTTTATTTATTAAGAGATAATAAACAGAATTTTCACACAAAATTCATTTCATAAACCTTTAATAAACCAATTATATATTGTATAACCAGAAAAATCTAGCGTGGCAAGAAAGTAGTTTAATCATGTGTTTGAATGACTACGAACTAGTTCGATTTAGGTGAAATATGCCCGATTTTAACACAGGCGTGACATTGGAGATCATGTGTTTATGCACCAATTTAAATAAAAATCAATACTTCAGAACGCATAAACTAAACAACATCCAAAATCGATAATTTAGATACGTCTTTTCATGGCTAAAATAAGTCAGGGCCCAAATCGTTACATCCGTGAACGTAGGACTCGTCACATAATAACTGTATAATTGGATGGGAAATTACGTGACGATTTGTACGTTCACGGATGTAACGATTTGGGTCCAGTTCTAAAACGTCACAGATATTTTTCATATGAAACAATTGCAGAAATGAATGGGTTTTTCAGGAGTTCGACAATGACAATTATAAAGAAATCTATGAATACATTAAGAACGCATTATAAAAAAAATACATTCTTAAGAAGTCTTGAAAAATCACTTCATTTAGAACCCATTCAATAGTTAAAACAAACACCTAAGGGTATAAAAAACTTTATCACTGTAAAATCGAAGACTGTAAATCAAACCCAGTCGGCAATAAAACCATTCCAATAGAAATGTATGATTTTCCTCATTCTATAGAAACTTTCCATTTCTAATAAAATGCTATAGAAGAGTTTTATTTATAATAAAAAAAAAAATTAAATAAAAAACTAATTCGTAAGTTATTGTCTAAAAAACAAGAGTAATATAAAGTAATTCATCTATAAAACATTTTAGTAGTGGTAAATTTTTTAGTGACAAGTTTTATTTGTTGAATAGTTGAATTTTCATGTTATCATCACAAAGATTATGCATTAAAGTCTCAGTATAAGAAAGCAGTGCAAGTATAAGACGATAGTTGGCATGTTCTGACTACCGGACTAATGACTTCTTCTGTAAAAGAGAAAATCTATACGAAAGACAAACTAGCTCGAAAAATTTCAGTTTAAGATTGTTCCAATATATTTTTGAACTATAGCATATAAGACTTTGAATGATAGTTCTATCACTTCCACTAATTATAAAACAAAAATACTTCTAATATCTAAAGAAAATTTAATGGTTTAACCATAATCAAGGTTCAATTTATTGAAATTTATTTTTGCTTTTGTAATTTCTGACTTATTTTTACTATTATTTAATTACAATTATTAGTATTTTTGCTCATATAAACTAATAAATCTAGTTTAAAATTCCTTTTAATCTTACATATGATAAATAAATATTTCTTTTATACGCATGCATAATTTATTTTGTTGTTGTTTTTATTGGAATACACAATCCCGACCTCGTTACTCTAAAACAACTAAAAATAACGTATAATATTTCATTAATAGTAAAATCAGTTTAATATTCTTAAATATTATTTTTATGTTAGTTTTTTGTTTGTTTTCATTTCCACTTTTTTTTTTTTTTTGGTAAACATCGTTTTGTCTTTTACAAATGACGTAGTTGTTTTTTTTATTACTCATTTTATTATATAAATCTTACAACTACTTGTCTTAACAGTTGCCACTGTTGTGCTGCCACAGCCACAAAAAGATTGCAACTTCATATCATGAATTTTACTAGAGCAACGACTACTGCTTAATGCTATTGCTGCTGCTCGCACTTTATCTTCAAACAGTCTGATTAAGTTTATTTGCATCACAACATGGAAAAATACAGCCAGCCACTGATTTTATTTTATATCGGTTTTTTTTCTTCTGTTTTTTTTTTCATATTTGTATATAAATTTAAGTTATTTAATGTTTGAATTATTGGACATACTGACAGTGTAACTTGTTGTAATTGCATCAAAAGACTTTCGAATTATAGAGATTTCTGCGAAAACAAAAATTACTTGAGCATAGAAGGCAATTCAAAAGTATACGTTTAAATTCTTATATAAGACAGTAATGCGAATATAGCAGATGAAGTATAATACGATGATATGATAGTTATAAGACGATGATATGAGACTGATATCAGGCGGCAGGCTGAATGTAAGTCAAATTCTGAGTACAGAAAATATTACAATATTAGGTATAGAATTCTGTGAATGGCAGCGTATAAGACTTTAAGTTGAGTATCAGACAAATTCTAAATAGAAAAAATATGGAATTCTGTGTATCATAAGGCGGCGTAATATTTTGATATAAGTATAAGACTTCAAGTTGAGTATAAGACAAATTTCAATTAGTACGAATATAGAACTCTGTGTATTATACGGCGGCATAATATTGTGATATAAGTATAAGACTTCAAGTTGAGTATAAGATAAATTTCAGTTTGGTACTGATATAGAATTCTGTGTATTATACGACGGCTTAATATTGTGATATAATTATAAGACTTCAAGTTGAGTATAAGATAAATTTCAGTTTGGTACGAATATAGAATTCTTTGTATTATACGGCGGCATGACTGCAATATCGTGGTATAAGTATAAGACTTTAAGTTGAATATAAACACATTTCAATTGGTACGAATATAGAATTCTGTGTATTATACGGCGGCATAATATTTTGATATAATTATAAGACTTCAAGTTGAGTATAAGATAAATTTCAATTGGTACTGATATAGAATTCTGTGTATTATACGACGGCTTAATATTGTGATATAATTATAAGACTTCAAGTTGAGTATAAGATAAATTTCAGTTTGGTACGAATATAGAATTCTTTGTATTATACGGCGGCATGACTGCAATATCGTGGTATAAGTATAAGACTTCAAGTTGAGTATAAGATAAATTTCAATTGGTACGGATATAGAATTCTGTGTATTATACGGCGGCATAATATTCTGATATAAGTATAAGACTTCAAGTTGAGTAGAAGATAAATTTCAGTTTGGTACGAATTTAGAATTCTATGTATTATACGGCGGCATGACTGCAATATCGTGGTATAAGTATAAGACTTTAAGTTAAGTGTAAAACAAATTTCAATTAAATCGAATATATAATATCGTGACTATAATATCGTGTTATAAGTATAACACTTTTAGTTAAATATAAGACAAAGTCGCAGTATGTAAGACAATAAGTCTGAGTGTATAACAAGTTTTGGAATGTTTAAAAAGTTTGACTGGTTATAATGTATGAGAGGTCTGAGTATAAATTAGATTTATAATATAATACATAGCAACTGTTAATAACAAAGTATAGCCAGATACGAAGGCAATAGTATTAGTATAAGAGTTATACGTACGAGTATATATGTAAATGTAACGCTATATGACCAGTAAAATATTTTCTTTGCATTATGATATTGTATAATTTATCGAAGCGGAGAAAAGTAGTTTGAATATAAATTTTAAATAGTTTAAATAAAAGACGGCAAAAAAATGCGTAAAAAGTAACATGTCTAAAAAACGATAATTTGTGTATAAGATTAAAAATATTGTAAGCATACAAGTGTTTTACATATTTATAATTCAATTATATGAGAACACACATCAATAAAGATATAATCTAAAGCATAATTTCAAAGTATGACTATGATACATTAAGTTGAGTATAAGTCTCTATAACAGATTTACATACAGCTTGTATAAGACATTCGTTTAAGTACAAAATCACTGCCTGAGGAAAATCTATACATACGATTATAAGAAGACAATACTCTTAGAATAACAAATGTGCATGAATAAATACATGAAGATCAAATATTTACAGTATTAACAGTATGAAGTCTGATACTGAGTTTATGGCAATATGTGAGTGTATAAGACAGTATTATAAATACCGAAAAATTAATATTAGATGCTACACTAATTATTATACTAAAGAGTGATTTGAAAGCAAAAGTCTACTGAAAATAAAATGATTTGCTTACAAAAATATAAAAACCACTTGAATATGAGACATTAGTTTGAGTATAAAAAGTTAGCATTATACAGTATATAATTTAAAGAAGTTAGTATAAGTGTATTATACTAACATGATTAGGTTATAATACTTCAGCATAACACAAAAAAAATTAGCTTATTTATATAAGTACCAATATAAGACAATTTTTGAGTAGTATACGTTGTAACACGAAAAAAAAATATTATTGTATTAGTAAAACTAGCTTCTATGTATTATGCTACAGGAACATGAATATAAGAGACTGAAATTAGTAGAATACTAAAGTCTAAGTTAAAGATGGTTATTTGATTAGAAGTAAAAAATTTTGTGCTAATTATTTAAAAGTCCACAATAAAGAAAATTTTTTTGTGAATATAAGAGTATATGAAAAATATGATTATGCCACGCTAGTCACACTCAAATTGGCTCAGTTTGAGTACAAGAAATTATTGTTTTGGGGGTCATACATATCTATGATGATACTGAATATAAAACAGGTGTTTCAGTATAAGAATGCAGCATAAATGAAATACAGAAGCAGGTATAAGAGTCTTTAAATTAATCATAAGTAAAATTCGATAATTTCAATAAAAATTCAAGTTAGATGTCCAGAAAAGAAGTCTAACTACAAGACTGATCAGGATGTTAAAAGGCTGTATATGTAGGATAATCTTAGTATAAGACAATATATAATGATATTCTGAGTATAAGATGATTCTTTGACTAAGGTTCAAGTAAAAATATATTATTTGGGACTTATAAATCATCCCATTCTCCATTAAGTTGAGTATAAAATCTAAGTTGCTTAGTCCTTTTTGTATAAAAGTTTGTATAAGACTTTGCTGTATGTATAAGACCAAAGACTGTTTCCATTACATGTGTAGTGTGTGCATTATTTACATACATTAAATTTATGAAAATTTTTGTTTTATCCCATCCAAATAAAATCCGATTGCTCTTTTGTTTCTTGTGCTTTTTTTTAACATTTAATACCAAAAAAAAGTGCAGGAAAATATTTAACAAAATTCTTATTTTTTATTTATCATTCATGAAATATTTTATTGCAATGAAAGTAAGCAAAAACATCTTGCTCTCCTCTCTCTCTGCATCTTGCTATGTTCTGTTTTTTTTTTGTTTGTTTATTTCTTCTTCACTTTTTATATATTTTGCATTCAAAATGCGTTTAAACAAATATGCTGTAAAACACTCAGCACTGATGTGACTCCTTGCAACAAATACTAACTACAAAATAATGCAATAAAATAATAATACCACTAACAACAACAACAACGACACACTCAAGAGTTGTAGTAAAATGATGAAGAATGTGCCAAAACAAGTGCAAAATGCTATAAACTTGATGTAGAGCAAAAACAAAAAAAAAAGTAAACGTTTTTAAGGAAGATGATGAAATTAACAAAAAAAAAAATAAAAAATATTAAATGAAAAAAATATGCATAAAAAGTGGACTAAAGAGGAAACAACTATAAAGAGGAACTAGGATAGAGGAAATCGTCATCAGCAGCAGCAGTGGCCAGCAGTCAACAACAACAACAATGTCCATCACCATTAACTTACTGGTTGAGTCCAAATGATTACTGCCTGTCAGACCGAGTGCTGAAAATTCTGATGGCTGTAATTTCATTTCCATCTCTTTAAGACGACTATTGAGTTTATTTGTGTGCATAAATAGGAAAAATGTACAGGATATGGCCAGCAGGGCAATCAATTCAACCGATCTGCAAAAAGAAACAAAAAAAAAACAAAGAGAAAAATTAGTATGAAATAATATGAGTGTTTAAATTTAACAAACTTATAAAGATTTTTAAAATTATTTATCAGTATTCTTTTAAAGCATTAATGTTATCTGTTTTTTTTTTGTTTTTTTTTTTTTACATTAAAGAGAAACAGTAACGCAAAGCTGAGATTACGTTTTCAATGATAAACAGTTCGGTACATAAGTAAATCTTGTTTTCCGTTCAATCCGCTTGTCATCCGCTATTATTATTATTGTTATTATTGGTAACGTTTAGTTTTAATCGCCACACCAGTTAAGTTACTACGGAATCCATCTCCCTCAGCTGAGAAATTTAACTACAAAATTATTTTGCGGTTACAATTGTTTTATAACATTACTGTAGCATCTATAGCTGTTAATAGGGAAATATAACATAACATGATTGAAACAGTATTTGAGTGATGTACAGTCAGAGAGAGATTGAGAGTGATGGCGAGAGAGGGAAGAGCGAAAAGACAAAAGAAATATGAAGTTTCTTTACAATAATACGGTTACTTCCCCTTCTCCCCTTTGCTTTTGCTGTGCTGCTCATAAGCGGTCCCTAGTTGTTTCCATCAACATATGTACATGCATGTGCGTGTACATTCATGTTAACGTTTAAAATACTTTTGCAAACAGTGATTGATTTGTTTTTGTGAGCTTCGCTTTTAAACAATTTTCCTTCTCAATTATTGCAATACAAATTGCAGCAATGCATTTAGTCATGGATGATGGTATTAAACTGAAGATTTTCTTTTTGTTATTGTTGTGAAAGAAAACTAAAGACATTTAATTCAATTTTATTTTATTTGAAAATATTTCTTTTTTATATATTTTAGCGAAAAGCGCAAAAGTTTCTTTTTTCTTTCTTTCTTTATGACTTTTATTTATTTAATTTTTTATAAAAATTTTTATACAAAAATCTTTCAGATCTTTTATTTTATGAAATTCAAATAAGCAATCAATCAATCAATCAGATTAACAAAGCGGCGCAAATATACAAAAGTTTAAAACCTACAAAAGCTTAAATTACTTTTTAAAATAAAAAGTTTTAAAATCGACCTATTTATGGATTTATTTCTTAATCAATATTTCTGTGGGACAGATCAATATTTCGGCAGCATCTTCATCCTTCTCCGTTAAAAAACAACAATTTGCTAAGAAACTTTATCAAACAAAAAGGAATATTTAAAAACGGTCAATAAATTGAGGAGTTATACGAAAATAACTTTTTTTGTGGTGTAAGGCGGGATGGGGCAGGAACAATTTACCCTGATTTAAAAAAAAAAATGTTACCAAAGTTGCCAGCACACTTTTTCAAAAAAAAAAAAAAAAAAATAATTATGATAGTTGGTCCATAAATGAAGGAATTATTCGATAATTAATATTTTAGGGAAAGAACTGGCCTCTGATTTTACTTAAGATATAATGCGACCTATCAGCAAGCAAACCAATGAAAGAACTGTGAGAATTTTGAATAATGAATCACCCATATTCCATTTAGCGTCGTCGTCATCGTCATCAATTTAATATCAACATCAATTTTTATCAATTCGATATAAAACTTGTATTCCATAAGTGCTGGTTTACGCACGTCAAGTTTCCCTGATCAATATTCAATATTTTCAATTTAGCCGAGAGAAAGACAGAGAAATGTAAATTGCTTTCTTTGTTTTTCTCTCACCTGAATTAAAACTTGATCAAGGAAACTTGACGTATGT
Organism: Lypha dubia; assembly: GCA_947311025.1. Lineage (NCBI taxonomy): Eukaryota > Metazoa > Arthropoda > Insecta > Diptera > Tachinidae > Lypha > Lypha dubia. The sequence continues at coordinate 16,040,869 of OX371263.1, read as the reverse complement.
AAATCAGCTCTACCATCAATGTAACGATATCGATTGTTTATCGTTTTGAAAGCACATATCTAATAATTTAGACAGTTGATCAAATGTTTTTGTTCCTGTTTGGAATTCTGATGCGAATTAAGTCTTTCAGGCTTCGTTTCATTAACGATATTCAATTATTAATTTTCTTTAATATCTGCGCCTGTTCATCACTGTACTTTTGGAGTAATTCGTAATGATCGTTAGATGATCCCGGTTTCTTCAATGTAGATTTTTCCTTTCCTTCTAAAGGGATTCAATTTTCGCCGTGGTTGAAGGTATGAAATTTTAAATCCTGCCAAACCTTTAAGAACAATTTTGTCATGCAGCAATAATTTCACTATTCATCTTACCTTTTTCCAGCCGTCACCTGCTCTGTTCGGTGGACCAAGGGCATTTAGTATCGTTGAAATTCTTTCCCACTGTTCTTCAAAATCACAAGGAAGACTGCCTTTTGGAAAACCTTTGGCAAGTGAAGAATTTTTTTTTCATCTCCTTCACTAACTTGGCCAGTGTTTGTAATTGTTTTCTTTTTGCATTTTCAAAATTGGTAAGGGAATTTATCGGTTTGTCACTACGTGTGTAATTTCCCCAACATTTATATAAGGTCCATATATTATGTATATTCTGAATCCTTATGGATAGGAAAGATGCATGAGCCATGTCCGTCTGTCCGTCTGTCCATCTGTCCGTCTATCCGTCTGTCTGAACGTGAAATTGATCTTCCGAAGACACTAGAAGAGCTAGAGACTTGGATCTTGTAAAATATTTTAAACAGTCTGTATTTTTTGTACATAAGTATGTATTTATCGAAAATTCTAATTATATGTAAGTATGTATAGTACATATAAATGTATGTATATAGATATACTCGTATGCGCATCTATATATATAAAACAGGATGTGTGTATGTATGTAACGTATGGACTCCAAAACGGCTGGACCGATTTTGATGAAATTTTTAGGGAATCTTCAGAATAATCAGGCGGGTGACATCGGCTATATGAAGTTTTGATTGGACAAAGAGGCGTGGCACCGCCCATAAAATCCAAAAATTTAAATCGCCATATTTTGGGCATTTTTTGACCTTCGTCGATGATATTTGGTACATATGGTATTGGCATACTTTGAAATACGTACCAGGAGAAAAGTGGGTGGGACCACGCCCCTTTTTAGGAAAATAAAAAATCGTAATATAGTCTTAACTACTGGACTGATCGTCATTAAATTTTCGCAATAGGAATTTTATTTTACAACGAGGGGGGTAGCGAAGCGCACCGCGTATATTTAGTACTTATATAAGAAGGGAAGTCCTGTATTATATTCAATAAATTATACATTTACGGCTTTGTGAAGGGTATATAAGATCTGGCACAGCCAAATATAGCACTCTTACTAGTTTTAATTCAATATTATTATTGAAAAGTTCAAAACGATTAAAACTGTTTCGACACCAATAAGACTGATAAAAATTAGTTAAAAAATTTTATCAACCAATTCTTAGCAATTAAAATTTAATGTGAAGGGTACACAAGATACAAAACAACCGATCATAACTACATATATTATTTGAGTTTAAATATTTTTTATTGTCTATTATTTTGATTTATTGCACTGTTGTATAAAATATACTCTAACAAAAATAACAAAAATAATAACAATAAAACTAAAACAAAAAACATGCCACACAATTAAAACTAAAAAAGAGTAATAAGGTACGCGTGAAAGTGATAAAGATATAGAGGCATGTTCTAGTAAAGTAAAAGTAAATGAAGTTTACTTTCCACAATTTTTATTTTCAATTTTACATTAAAATAAGAGATCACTATCACTATTTCTGCTTTCGTATAGAATTTACATACATTATGTATATTCATTACAAACAGCAAACGTTTGGAATTTGCAAAAAATCAAAAATAAAAAGTGTGAAAACTAAACTTCATTTACTTTTACTTTTCTGGAACATGCCTGATAGTGAGGCAATTAAGTAACTGTTGTATTTTTATATGAAAAACCTAAATACCACGTACCACGACGTTCTGATGACATCAAATTTGTATATCCTAATATCACACAGAGAAAACAGTGCCTAATAAAATACCTAATAAAATAGAACAAAATTAATAAGATATCTCTGCGGATTTTTATTCGAGAAGCAAGTCTTATTATTTTAATAAGGAAAACCCTTTTCGAAAAAATCAAGAAGGAAACTTATGGTTTTTTAAGGTATTCTTATTCTTATTCTTTATTAAAAAAGGTTTTCCTTATTAAAATAATAAGAATTCCTTCTTGAAAAAAAAAAATTGTGAATAAAAAGTTTATGTATATTCCTTCTTGATAAAATTAAAAAGATTTACCCCATAAAAATAATAAGGAATCTCTTCGGAAAAATCTTCGCTTCTTTCTGCTGGGATACCCCTTAGCCTAAAAACATTTCATAGAAAAAATCTTATTGATTCTATTAGGCAGTTTTGGCTCTGTGTGTGTAGGAAATATTACTATGGAAACATATGCCTTGTATGGTACAGTTTGCATTTATTTATACGGAGATAGTTTTTAGTTTCAATACAACGATACCATTTTTAAAATATGTAGTTATTTATGCATCTATGTATATTTTTGTTGTACAAATATATTGTAAAATTTAATCAAATAACAATTTAGTCGAAACTAGTGTTAAACAATATTTTAATTAAACAAAAAACAAGTAATTTTTGTTTAAAATTTGTTTAAAATGCAATATTACAACTTTCAATGCGTCCTATCAGTTTAACGCGTATGTTATCTAGCAATAGTATGTCTCTCTGTACATAATTTTCTTTTAATTTTATAAAAAAAACATAAATTCAGGTTTAAACATTCACTAGTATATTTTTTATAGACATATCACAGCAATTGCAGAAGCCAGAAAAAAAATGAATTGTTGTAAAAAAGAAAAATAAAATTATAAAAAATTAATGTAAAAACAAAAACACTATTTGTAGAAAAGCAACTATAACTTTGGGATTTATTTTATGTTTCATCAGGTGCAACAAATAATTTATTGCAAATGAATGCCTTTAGGTCTATGGTTATTTATATGCCTGTCTCTCCTTTTGCCTGTCCGTCTGTCTGTCCGTCTGTCTGTCCGTCTGTCTGTCCGTCTCTCCGTCTGTCCGTCCGTCTGTCCGTCTGTCCGCCTTTCCGTCTGTCGATTACTGGGCTTTTATTATGGGAAAGAAAATAAATAAAAATAAAAATAAAAATAAATAGAAATAGAAATTCTTTATGGCAAATAAAGCGCAATGAATTTTTTTTTTGACCGTTACACTTTATTTAGAACTCTGTAATGGAAAATATTTTATAAACAATTTTTTTATTTTGAAATACCACAAGGTTGTCTACACACTAGACGACTCCAGTATATTTATTATTATGCTTTTTATCTTTGTGCTTGGCCAGTTGTTTAGTCGTTTGGAAAACAAAACGCTCTCAATGTTAATTGAAAAGCGTGGGAAAAGATATTTTGAAAAAGAAAATTAAATTTTAATGCAAAACTTGACCAATCATGCATGTAATTTTCTTGGTAATGAAATTTACGATTCTCTTAAAAGATTTACATAGACATTAACTTTGCACTTGAATATAAATTATATTCATAAGATAAGGGGACAGTGTCACACCCTTGTTACTTAAATATTTATTTTACTTTACTTTTATTTAACTAATCCTTATTTGCTTTGAGTTCTCTTTGATAGCTTAGATTGTAATGCTTACAAAAGTGGGCAGAACCATGCCCATACAAATAGAAATAGTTTTTGAATGAACTCTACTTAGTAGATTTGTAAAATAATTTACACACTCTTTCACTTTTCCTTACAAATACAGTTAAGTGATTAGAAAAGTGGGCGGTCCTACTCACCACGTCCCTTGAAAAGTTAATATTCCTTTTCAAATGCTCCTACTTGTGCGATTTTGAATAAAATAAATTTTACACAATCTTTGAGTTTCATTTGCCATTGAATATAATGTTTACAAAAATGGGCAGGGCCATGCCCATATGAAGTAAATATCAGTTGCAATTATTTCTACTTGACCGGTTGGTGTAAACTTTAGGACACACCTATAATTTCATATTAAAAATAAGGGCGGTGTCACGCCCATGCAAAGCAGCTTTTTCATGACCGGATAGAGTGATTTTTAGGACACAGCTGCAATTCCTCTTATAATAAAATTCCATGATGAAAAAGTGGGTGGTGCCACTCCCACCCAAACTCTATTTGACGAATTATTATTATTGTAATAACAAAAGTGGGCACTGGCAAGCCCATACAACGATAATATATTTGTTGCTTTACTTTTAACTTTTCTAAAGCTTAAAAAAAAATTATATATTTGACAAGGGAAAGTTCTTTAAAGTGAAAATATTTGTGGGATTTCAACTAAGAAAATTAAATTCAATAAATTATAATAGTATGTGATTTCCAATTCTCTCTCTCTAATGGAAGTAAATGTAATTATAATATTCAAGAACTTTTTTCAAAGCCATTTGTGACCATTTAGGTCACAAGTTTGCTTGTTTTTTTTTTAGCTTGATTTTGTAAAGAAAACTTAAATCTTTTTCATATTTTGAATGCATCAAATTAATGTTCATAATGCTTAAGAACTGTTGAAATTAAATTTTTTTACCCCTGTTAAGTTCTGTGTGTAAAGAAAAACTTCCAGACTAAAGCAACCCAGTATACTCAGTACTTAAATAGGATTTAAACAACACTTTGTCAGCACAAGTTTGTTTTCTATGTTGGTTTTTTTTTTCCTTTTCATCTGCAAACCATTTTATTATTATTATTTGTTATGGATGGTGGTCCTCCAACTTCTCCTTTTGCGAAAAATTTTTCATTTTCCTAACAATAACTCAGCCAAAGCATTTATTTAAGCGACAAAGTAAATGACAACCATTGGAACTAAAACGTTTCTTCACACAACGCCAACAAGATTATTTGTACGCTTGAAAAGCAAAAGAAAAAAAAAAAAATAAATAGAATTTTCATAATTTTTTCCTACTACTCAACAACAACAACAACAACAACAAAAGAAATAAAAAAAGCGGAAAAATATAGAAAAGTTGTCAAGAAAAAAATTATAGAAATTCTGAAGAAGAAAGAAAAAAAATATTCTATTAAAAAAATAACTTTTTTTGTTGACTTTCCAACAGGGGTAAAAAAAAAAACAATATAAAAAGTATGAAGATTTAAAAAGTTTATTTATGGACAAAAATTTATTTTTCTCATTTTCACAGATGGTCAAGCAAATTCATTTTTGCACCTAAAAAAGTAAACGAAATACTCTGTGCTGAATAAATGATTGTGCTGTTTCTATGGTTTGTTGTTTTTTGGGGGCAACTCTCCTCCAAACACCACCCACATTGTCACTTTACCAGGAACCGCATAACAAAACTTAAGCACATAAAATGCCCACATAAAAATTAAGCAAAGAAAATGAAAATAATAATAATATTAAATGACAAAAACAGTTTTGTTTTCTCTTCAATTTTTTTTTATACATATTTATGTGTTTTTTTTTTGTTTGTTTTAGGGAAAAGAACATCTGAAAGAATATAAAAATGAATTAGTTTTATAATTTGCAAAGCCAAATAAAGAGATTTTGTTTTTTAAATGCTACCAACTATAAAACTTGCAATTAAAAAGGAATAGTTTGGAAATTATTTTTGTTCCAAAACTTGTGAACTTAAAATTAATAAGATCACTGAAAATATATATTACACAGTTTAACTTTGGAGCTCTGTTACGTTCGCATGGTGCTTGCGATTTTGGCATAAATATAGGATTCCAGAGATGTTTATGTATAGATAATCATGGTATATGAATTGTTAAAATCGTTTCAGTAATTTTAAAGTTAAGAGCATTTGAAATTTCTTCAATTACCACAAATTACATATAAAATGTTCACAATAAAAATTTCATTACAAAATAATATTAAACGACAAAACAGTCGTTTTATTTCCTTAAACTTTCTTCTATACACTTTTATTTTATTGCTTAATTTTTCAGAAAAGAACATTTGAAAAAAGTATGAAAATTAACTAAAATTGTAAATTTATACAATTTATAGAGAAAATGATATGGTTTTAGCATTCACTTTAATATCACATCGTTCAAGCGATTTCTATAAAAATATAGAATTCCAAAGATGTTTATGAAAAGAAAGATTCACTAAATACCTCAGAGGAAAAAGAAAATGCCATCAAACAAGTTAAGTGATTACATGCTAAGGACTAGCAACTGGGGCCAAATCACCGCATACGATATCGAATTAACTATCGTATCGAATAACATTACGATACGTGTCGAATAACATTACGATACGTGTCGAATAAGCAAATTATGGCATACAATTCATTTGATATCGTAGGCGATAATACCAAAATGAAAAATTTCGATAAATTTTGTTCAATATCGCATGCGGTGATTTGGCACCTGATTCTAGTTCGAAAATAATCTGTAATTTTTCACATGACCTTGTAAATATAATGAGTGATGGGCTCTAAATCTATACACAAGGATCATTCACTGTTGTGGTTTCTTAATTTGGAAAACAAAAATTTGATTGCAGACTGAAAGTATTTCATAAGGAACAACATATTTTACCACTCCCACTTGCACCAGTCATGCATCAAATATATATGTATATATATATATATATTTTTTGTGTGAGGTGGGGCAATGAATGCGCTACGCATTCAACGACCGTCGTCATGATATGTCGGGCTCTCTCGGTATAGGCCTGCCGACTAAAACCCTACCTCACCTGAATGGGATAACACAAATATATTGAAGATAACTAATGTAATCAATGGCCGACACAAACGATCGTATTCCGTATAAATCATCATACAACAACCACAACCACAACTACAGGAGTTTTATAGAGTCACACATGTTTAAATCATCATAAAACAAGGAAATATATTTTTAATATCAATGAAACGGACTTTTTGATTGGAAAGAAAATTTTATGAAATTAATGTTTAAATTTGATTTCTGGTGCGTAGAAGGTGCAATTTGGAACACCAATTTTCAACAATTTTTCGCAGCATTTGCGGCCGCATTTCCCCGATAACTCTTCGAATGTTGATTTCCAGGTGTTCAGTTGTTTGTGGTTTATCGACGTTGACAAGAGACTTAATACCCTGTTCAGACATGCCCATTTATTGCGATTATGGCAATAAATTCCATTATTGAGCTCAATATTCCATACAAAATTGTAATTAAGTTATTGTGCAATAAATACGAAATTGTTATAAATATTGCGCAAAACTTGAAATGCAACATTGTTAAATTATCTGCAATTTATCTACAATGACAAATGTCAACAAAATAAATTAAATTAAATTTATTAAAAAATTTTTACATTTATTTGAGCATGTACTCAAGTACTCAAGTATTTATGTTTTATATTTTATTTATTTGTTGCGGGTTAGCAATATCTAGATATATTATTTTAGAGGCTATTTTTATGCTTTGTAATTCACAAAAATATATTTGTGAGTTTTTGTATAAATAGATGAGCTTTGAAATTTTTTTTTTAAACATAAAGGGTGAAACATCTACTGATGAATTGGTATAGCTACCAACGATATATATATCTAGATATTGCTAACCCGCAACAAATAAATTAAATTTATTAAATTTAGATTTTTTTAAATGTAATTTATAACAAAAAATAAGTTAAAAATAACCAATTTCTTTTTTAGATAAGTATGTAAGTTTAAAAATAAAGAAAAAGAAAATGGTCTGTAATGAGGCCAGTTTAAAATAAAAACAAAGTTATTTGCCAGCTGACAAAGTTTATTGAATCAGCTTAATTCTGTATGTGTGAACACTAAAATAATTTTGTCAATTAAGCAAATATTGACTCAATAAAATTTGTATGTCTGAACATAGTATTATGGGGTTAAATCACATGACCTTGGTTGCCAATTATTTGTGCCATTTCGTGAAATTATTTTTTCATCAAAAGTTTCTTTGAGTAAATTAATTGTAGCGCCCGCCGTACGAAGAGTTTGACGAATAAAATAATTATTTTTATTAAAAATTTCAACAATTTTAGTTTTGGTACATTTTGTTTTTGGTAGTTTTTGTTTTTTTCGGACATTTTATGCCTTTACGAACATTTAGCGTGGACGAAGTTACGAGTAAAAGCTACTAAACATATAAAAAAATGACATGTTGCACTCGGGGACTGCCGCGGTAAGGCTATTGCATAGCATTTTTTATCAACTTATGCAATTATATTATTACGTTGTTATTCTGGCAATACTGTATGTTAATGAAATCAAAATCAATAGCATACTTTAGGGGTTAACATACATTGGGAGATTTAAATACTTAAAAAAACAAAAGACTTAAGAAACAAAGTTAGCGTCAGGTTTTTTCGTTTACAGGTTTTTTCGTTTCAAAAACAAAAGACTTAAGAAACAAACGTTTCTAAATTTCTTGATTCGGTCGCCTCAAAGACCGTGATAGAAGCTATGCAATAGCTTAAAAATTAATTTAGCCTAAGTGTTCCAGGATACAAATAAGAATCCTGCTTAGGAATCAATTCACGTATGCTACAGAATTGAATTTTATGTAAATGAAATTTGGTACGGATTTTAGTTTCTACGTTAAACACATCATCCTGCATCTAATCCATAGCCGTTAAATTTTTCCTCAAAATCGAGCCACACGTTTTTTAATACTTTTATATATTTTTTTTTCGAAATTGAATTAATCATTTACCATCTCATTTCTAGGAAACCTGTAAGCTTGGCAAAATTTTTTTGCCTTTCTAATATGGGAAAGAATTCTGGGAAAAAATTTGCTAAGCTTAAAGGTTGCCTACAAATGAGATGGAATTGTACCCATCAAGAACTTGGTCTTTATTTTGATCTCAGTACTTTTTACGGCCGAAATTTTTTGGATAGGAACTTGGCGTTATTTTCACATTTTTGTTTTTGTGCGGATCTCACTTCTTTTTTCTAAGTTATTTTTGTATAAATATTTATATGTATTGCTTATCAGGGCCTACCTGTGTACGAAATTCCAGCTTCTAGTTATACTGAAAGAGGCATGATTGTTTCCCCAGATGAAAAGTGCCCGTTTAAAAATCATTTTCGTGAATTTCTCATCAGGATCTATCTGTGTACCAAATTTTAGCTTTCTAGCTATACTGGAAGTGCCCCATACAAAGAAGGGGTACCCTAGTCCCCCTGGGTGGAAAGTGCCCGTTTTCAGATTTTTCTGGCTAATTTCCCACCAAGACCTACCTGTGTATCGAGTTTCAGCTCTCTAGCTATATTGGAAGTGCCCAATAATATTGATGAGTCAATGAGTGAGTGAGTCACTGAGTGAATATGTACTAAAATATGGACTTTCCACACCTTAATATCTCGGGAAGCTTTCAAATTTAACCTTTGAGGTCACCTCTGTAGGGAGACCTTATGTTGCAAGTTTCATTCTATTATGATCAAGAGGAGCAAGGTTATGAGGGGGTAAAAACAGCTCGAATGGTTTCGTGTAAATCAGCGGTGCCCAGGCCTTATGCTCTACATGCTCATTTGTTTTTGTAATACTCTTAGCTATAGGCTGTGTGTTTTAATATACTCATACAGCACTCAGCACTTGCAATACGAAATACACAAACAACTTTGTCTTATTAGTTTTTTTTTTGTCGTTCTTCACTGTATACACGCAAGAGCAAAGCAACAAAACTTTCGTATGCTTTGCTGGTAAACATTGACGACAGCCATCATCAATGTACATTTTGTTTTTGTTTAACGTATGAAATAAATATATGAAATATATTTTTTGTGTTTTCTTTGCATGTATTTGTTTTTACAACAAAAAATTTTGAATAAAAATTAGTTTTTCTTTAAATGTATTGGTGTTTGCTCTTCCATAAGGAACTTGTGGGCACCGCTGGTGTAAATATACACACTGTGTTGCTGAACTTGGCCTGACGCACTATCGTGCGACTAGATGATAAGTATCCCACCCTTTAGGATATATCGATGATTCGTCATAGCTGATTGTATAGTTAACACTCTGATTTCTATTGTATTTTCATCTGTATATGGAGCACTAGTGGCAATAGTACTTTTCTGCAACCACACAGATTATGTGAGTACGTATTCATACTCGCAATTAAATATATTTTTTCTTTTTTTGCATGACACACACATTCAATATTTATTCGCCTGCTGTTGGACTTAAATCGCTAAATGCATATATGTATTTGTATTTGTATGCGGATGTGTGTACCAATCAATGTGTAGTGGGATTTTAATATTTCGTTGAATTTTAGGATTACAAAAGTTGTTTGTTGTATTAAAATTGTTTAAAGTGTAACCGAAAATAACAAGCATGCTAAATTATAATAAATGATTACGAGAGCAAAAAGGAGACGAGTGTTGTTAAAATGTTAAGATGAGTTTAAGATAAACACTTTGACTACCTGCTAAACTTGCTGTACAGTGGAGCTGGTTTTTACAAAATTTTAAAAGAAAAATCGCTGTTTGTGGTTTTGTTATTTTATACATTAAATTTATTAATTTCTTGTTATATTCTCTACGCCAATTTTAGCTCTGTGCACAGTAGATTTTGTTGCAACAATTGTTACATTAAATTCATGTTAAAAGCAGACTAAGCTTGCTGTGTTGGTGGATCCGTACAATGCAAGTAAAATTCCCGCTAAGGCGGTAGAAAAAAAGCAAAAAATGTGAACTGGAAAAAACAAAAACGCATATAACAATTGTAACATATATAAAGGATTTTCATGTTGCACATATAAAAAGATTTTATAATATTGTCTATATGAGTATATCGTTAGCTAAAACGAAAACGGCCCTATCTAACATTTTTTAAATTTTACAGAAGAAGCAAAATACTGTTTTGAACAAAAAATATAGTTTCAATCAGCATGATTTTCACCAGTATTATTAAAAAAAGATGTGACAAATTGATTTCTGGCAGAATAGAATCACATTTTGTGATATTTGTATAGCCAAAGGCCCTATCTACACCTTAATGCAAAATAGTTTTATCATTTATTTTAATTTTAAACATTTTTATTATATACTAGATATACCCGGTGCGCTTCGCGACCCCCTCGTTATAAAATAAAATTCCTATTGTGAAAATTGCGTGACAATCGGTCCAGTAGTTAAGACTATATTACGATTTTTAATTTTTCTAAAAAGGGGCGTGGTCCACCCACTTTTCTCCTGGTACGTATTCCAAATTATGGCAATACCATGTGTACCAAATATCATCGACGTAGGTCAAAATATGCCCAAAATATGGCGATTTAAAATTTTGGGTTATATGGACGGTGCCACGCCTCTTTGTCCAATGAAAACTTCATAAAGCCTATTATTCCTTCCAGAGTCACAGTAACATGCTGTGAAAATTTCAGGAAGATCGGTCCAAGGGTTTGGTTTTTCTAAAAAGGGGCGTGGTCCACCCACTTTTCTCCTGGTACGTATTCCAAATTATGGCAATACCATGTGTACCAAATATCATCGACGTAGGTCAAAATATGCCCAAAATATGGCGATTTAAAATTTTGGGTTATATGGACGGTGCCACGCCTCTTTGTCCAATCAAAACTACATATAGTCTATGTCACCCGCCTGAATATTCTGAAGATTCCCTGAAAATTTCATCAAAATCGGTCCAGTAGTTTCGGAGCCTATTCATTTCAAACAAACAAACAAACAAACAAACAAAAAATCAAATCTTTCCTCTTTATAATATTAGTATAGATCAGCGGTGCCCACAAGTTGGAAGAGCAAACACCAATACATTTAAAGAAAAACAAATTTTTATTCAATATTTTGTGTTGTAAAAACAATTACATACAAAGAAAACACAAAAAATATATTTCATATATTTATTTCATACGTTAAACAAAAACAAAATGTACATTGATGATCGCTGTCATCAATGTTTACCAGCAAAGCATATGAAAGTGTTGTTGCTTTGCTCTTGCGTGTATACAGTGAAGAACGACAAAAAAAAAAACTAATAAGACAAAGTTGTTTGTGTATTTCGTATTGCTAGTGCTGAGTGCTGTATGAGTATATTAAAACACACAGCCTATAGGGCCTGGGCACCGCTGGTATAGATTAATTTATTTTAATATTGCATCACAAAAAGTAAATTAAAATAATACATTTTTTTAATAAAATGCCTTAAGGTGTAGCAAATTTCATTTTCCTCTTAGAAACAATTTCTTGATCGGTCAAATCTATCAGTTTTTTGGAACGAAGTTCCTTAACGCGCGTTGTGAAAGGGGGCTAGACGGAGAAAATTCTCACGAAAAGTTGTAACGACACTTTTTGCTATAGTAAGCTATTGTAAGCTGTGCGGCGTGCGCATGTTTCTCTGTCTGTCTCTTTCTCTCTCTCTCTCTTATAGAAAGCTAGCCAGACTGTGATGCCAACTAATTATAATCGAAATGCGTACAGGAGTGTAAAAAAAGCGCCAAAATGCGCTAAATATTAATAAAACAAAAGGCGCTAAAAAGCGCTAAAAATATTAATTTAAATATAAGCTTTTTTATTAATTAAAAAATAGTTAGAGCTAATTTGTACCTTTGAGATCGGATGTTATTATTATAACTTAAAAAAAAAAAATAAAATTGTATTACAATTCCTTCACTAATTAATCGAAAGGAACTTCGTTCCATCCGGGTGTCCCTTGACATCACTCAACTTTTTTTTTTTTGTAATTTTTCCATGTTGCCCATACAAACGGTCACTTAAGTCATTTTGCGTTTATCAAATAAACGCTTTTGCAGATAGGGCCGTTTGTTTTTCGTTAATAAAACCGCTAATTTCGGTCAGACAAGTCTAAATTTTTTTTGGAGTTGTGTATTTTGATGCAATGCATCAGAATCAACCAAAAAACCGATTTTGGATTTTTTGTTTGTTAAGGCCGTTTGCGTTTTAGCTGACGATATGTAAATTTAAGTGCTACACATACTACTACAAAATTATTAAGATTAAACGTGCATTATAGTACTCGTATGCATGTGCAACAAACACGATTATGACCATGTTGATGATGGTGCTGATGATTACTTTTGTTACTGTTGTTGTTTTATATTTTTGGCTGGCAAACGCATGACTGCCTGGTGTTGGTTGTTAAGGGCATCTGCAACAAATGCTAAATATGATTACAACGTGCATAAGCTTTCAAATTGTTTATTTAATTTTTACATATGTTTTGTAAACTAAATTTCTTTTTTGTTTGTTTTCACTTGAAATGTTTTTATGGTAGGGGAATTAAGATATACTTGATTGGGTTCTAATATAGTAACAGAATTTCGCAGTGTTAAGTTGGCTTTTTGTTTTCAAACCAAATATTTTATAAAAGTTACTAACTATTGCAGGATATCGAAAGACTTCTTTTTTTCTCTTGTGCAACTACATTTGAAACAAAAACGAAATTTTTGTATTTTTAATGTTTAAAAATTTTATTGTAACGAAGAAAGAATTGTTTGCGATATCATGAAGCAGGCAGCTAGTGTTTTAAAAAGTCTCTTCTATTTTTTTTTATGTAAATAGTATTGAACTTTGTGAAAAGGTGTTAAATTTCATATATTTTGAAAGAATTTTTTTTAAAATGCTACATGCATGCTAATGAAGGCATCAGTTGTCTGTATACCAAATTGATCGAAAAAACTACTAAAAGTATCAGGTTTTTCTTATTTTACCCTACCTCCCAGAAAGTACAGTCCATGTTAATGTAAAAAAAATTGCAAAAAAATAAAATGTACCAAAAGTACCAGTTTGTTCCGTTTGTTACCCCTTAAAAAGTACCCTAGATTTTAATCTGAACCACATGCTATCCGTCTGCCAAATTTAATCCAAATCCAATTAAAGAGAATTTCTCAAGAGAAAGAGTAACAAAAATAAAAAAACCAACAAAAATAAAATACCGTTAAACTTCTACAACTTGAACTCCTATAACTGGAAGTTTCTATAAATTGAAGCAAATCGCATGACAAGAGCGGCACTATAAATGTGCAAAATTTTGCAAACTTATTCCATAACTTGAAGTCTCCCTAAATTGAAGTTTCTTTTCTGGATAATGCTGATTCAAATTATGGAAGTTCAACTGTAGTACCATACGTAAAAAAGTACCAAAATTACAACTTTTTTTATTTCAGCCCCTAGAAAGCATGTTAATTTATAGAAAACTTATAAAATATTAGTACAAAAATTAAAAGTGTTCAACTACCAATTAGTCCCTTTTTCTCCCATAAAAAGTACTCCATAACTACCTGTCACATACTACCTGTCTACCAAAATTCCATTCAAATCTATTAAGAAAATTTCTCAAGTGAAAAAGTACCAAAAGTACTATATTTTATTCTCATTTCAGCCCCTTGAAAGTATGTTAATTTATAAAAAAATTTAAAAAATATTAATGCAAAATTTAAAAAATAAAAAGTACCAATTTGCCCCGTTTTTAACCCATAAAATGCATTCTTTGTTTTAATATGGTCACACGTTATCCGTCTAGAAAATTTCATCCAAATCCATTAAGAAAATTTCTTAAGAGAAAAAGTACCATAAGTAAAAAGTACCAAAAGTAGTAGTTTTTTTTTACTTAATTTAGCTCTCAGGTAGTATGTAAATTTATAGAAAGTTTAGCAAATATTAGTAAAAAAAAAATAAAAAGTACCAAAACCACTAATTTCTCCTTTTCTTAGCGTACCCTATATTGTAAGCTGCGTCACATGCTATCCGCGTAATAAATTTTATTCAAATCCTTTGTGTCGCATTATAGTTCAACAAGCAGCCAAACATACAAACTTAAAATATTAGTTGGATATTTTTAATTTAAATTTAAATTTATTAAAAGTTACTTTTATTCGAAGAAAATTTTCTTGAAAGGTACATTTATTAAAGGGTGGTTTTATGAAAAGGTACTTTTATTTAAAGGACCTTTTGTTAAAGGGAACTTTTATTTTAGTGGCCCTTTGATTAAAAAGTACTTTAATTAAAACGTTTCATTATTATTAAAAGGTACTTTTATGAATAATTTTGGTATTTTAATTAAAACGGACTTTAATAAAAAGGTACTTTAATTAAAAGGCACTTCTTTAAAAAGGTACTTTTATTGAAAGGTAATTCAATTTAAATTTTTATTAAAAAGTTTTTTTATTAAAACGTACATGTATGACAAGTTATTTTAATTAAAAGGTACTTCAATTAAAATGTTCTTTAATTAAAAAGTACTTTAATTAAAAGGTACTTTTATTAAAATCTTGTTATTGAATGGCTCTCGTTTTAAAAGTTACGTTTATTTAAAGGTACTTTTTACATTGTACCTTTATTAAAAAGTACTTTAGTTAATAGCTATTGTTATTAAAAAGTACTTTTATTAAAATATTCTTTTATTAAGGATTTGAAGGTACTTTTTACAATGTACCTTTATTAAAAAGTACTTTAGTTAATAGCTATTGTTATTAAAAAGTACTTTTATTAAAATATTCTTTTAATAAAACGTATTTTTATTAAGACGTACTGTTGGAAAATGAACTTTAATTAAGAGGTACTTTAGTTAAAAGGTACTTTTATTAAAATCTTGTTATTGAATGTCTTTAGTTTTAAAAGTTACGTTTATTTAATAGTACTTTTTACAATGTACTTTTATTAAAAAGTACTTTAGTTAATAGCTATTGTTATTAAAAAGTACTTTTATTAAAATATTCTTCTACTTAAACGTATTTTTATTAAGAGGTACTTTTATTAAGACGTACTTTTGGAAAATGTACTTTGATTAAGAGGTACTTTAAATAAAAGGTACTTTAATTAAAATCTTGTTTTTGAATGGCTCTCGTTTTAAAAGTGAAGTTTATTTAAAGGTACTTTTTACAATATACCTTTATTAAAAAGTACTTTAGTGAATAGCTATTGTTATTAAAAAGTACTTTTATTAAAATATTATTTTATTAAAACATATTTTTATTAAAAATTACTTTTACTAAGACGTACTTTCGGAAAATGTACTTTAATTAAAAGGTTCTTTTAAAAAAATCTTCTGTTATTGAATAAATCTCGTTTTAAAACATACGTTTACTAAAAGCTTCTTTTACAAAAATAATAATTTTATTATATTAAAAGATTTTTATAGTAAAATGTACTTTTTTTTCAAGGTGCTTTTGTTAAAGGGTACTTTTTTTTTTAATTTTCTTTTTCCAAAATTTTAATTTTCTTTTTCCAAAAGGTTGTTTTGTAAAAATAGACTTTAAGTAAAATATACTTTTATTGGTAATATTTTTGTTAAAATGTGCTTACTTTTCTTATGAAATTGAAATTGAGTTTTGTTAAAAAGTACTATTAAATGTACTATTCCCTCCCTTCAAATATATTTTATATCTTGCAGACTTATTTTATCTGAGAATGCTGATTCACATTAGTAATTATTCCGTTCATGCAATTCGATATTTAGGAATTGATTTTAATGAAACATAAAGTAGGGTGTGTGCATAGCCGTTGTATATCTAGTGTGTTTGTTTTTCGTATTATTTTCGTAGCTCGGTGGTAATGGATGATCCAAATTTTAGCAACACTATCACTATTTAATTGTACATTTTAGCAGAAAATATGCATTAAGGAAATTTTGTTTCTTTCTTGTTGTAGTTTTTAACAAATTTTAATGCGTTGAATTTCATATTCATAAAAAATGCGTACATAGATTATAATAGTTTCTGTTTCGTTGCATTACATACCTACAAATTGTTTGACATTTTAATTTGTTGCAACAATAAACATGTTAATTAAGTATAAAAACAGTGTTTTAATTTAATTGATTTGATTGTAATGAATATTTATTTCAAATTCAACTTTTTATTTTTAGAGTACGACGCATAAGAAGCGTTCATAAGAAGCGGAGAAAGCTTCATCATGCAAACAACAGCCATTATTTTGAAAGGAGAGCACTACAAACAGGTAAGCAAGCAACAGCTTTAAATTTATTTTGTTTTACTTAAGTTGCTCTGTCATTTAGGCTTTTTAGCGAAAAAGTAAGGTTTCAAGAAACAAGTTTCTTTCCACATTATGTATCAAGTATTTGCTCTATACTGGTGCAATAAAGTGAAATGGTTTGTTGATAATAAGGCTGTCATTTATATAATATTTACATGATAGTTTTTTTTTTCTTTTTGTTTTCTTTAAAACACCATCATACAAAATTTCTGTTTGTTTTTAGTTATGCTTGTTACACAATAATTTCATATAATTTTGGTTTTTTTTTTTTTGTAAAATATTATGTAAAATTATTTAACAGCTGAACATCTTAATGGGACATGCGATAACTGTCATATGCCACAAATGGGTTGGCAAATTAAAAAAATGTAAATTTCTGTAAACACTTTTAGTTTGAAGCCACTTAAAGTTTAGCCTGATTAAAAATTGTACATAAATTATAGAAGAAACTCGTAGTAACAACAGAAACGTTGTTGCTTTTATGCAAATATATTTACCAATGCCCCAAAATATTCTTGTTTGTAGTTTGCCTACTTTACAGGCCTGTCAACTATTCAAAAATTTATTTTCAATATTTATTTAATTTAAATAAACATTTGTTGGCTCACAAGTTTCACAAGATTTTCAAAGTCAAGGTATGATTTTCAATTAAAAGAATTTTTTTTTTGTTACCTCAACCTTTAGTTTTATTTACATAAACCAGAATTTAAATATACTTCTTATATTTTTTTATTCATAAAGTAAAAAAAAAAAATCATAAAACACGTTTAAAATATAAATCTGAATGAACAAAATACGGATATAAATGAGAGATGGTAACGTGAGTAATTATTCACTCACTATTACATGTAACGGTCATGGACGATATTGAGCAAAAAAAAAAAAAAAAAGAAAAATAAAAGTTTCTTAGAGAAATCCTTTGCTTTTGTTTAAAAGCTTAATTTTGCTGCCGTGAATTTCTCACACTTTACGGCCCGCCCCACGATATCGACCGATCGATAATGCTGAAATTGTCAACAAAAAAACAACTGATTGACGATCTTCTTAACATTCAATTTATTTATTTGTTTAGCTTTTGTGCCTATTAAAAAATAATAAGTTAAATAAAATCAGATATTATGGAAACGAAAGTTATTTCTTTTTTACTTCTAGAAATCCAGCGATCGATATCGTTCGAGATCGCAAGTATTTAGAAAACGAGAATGTGTGTTTTTGCAATCAAACCACTTTTGAAATTCTAAATAGAATTGACAATAAATTTTATTTACAAACTTCATTTATAGTAAATATTAAAAAAATGATGCATACTTTTGGGAGTGTCAGTAAAATAAGCTTGACATGTTAATAAAAAAGCTTAATATAAGCTTTGCTAGTAAAAACAATTTAAACAAACGCCTTTGAATGTAAACAATTTTATCGATGTAAAATCGGAACTGAATCTGAAGACTGTAAATGAAAAACAATCGATATAAAAATATGGAATTTAAACCATTCTGATTGGGATGTGTTACTTGTCCGATAATTACAGAAAATTAATATAGTTCTAGAATGATCACCCAAAAGATATGTATATTTTTTCAAAACTATCCAGATGATACAAGAATATTATTCAGAATTCTCCATTTAAATCATTTCAGCGAAAATTTTTAATTGAATATGTGTTTTTAAGCTTACATAGATGGCGCTATTCTTGATAGTGATATATTTTTAAGCGATCGATCGATCGTCTCCATTTATGGTATTTCCTAAACTTATTATATCAAAAACTGACCGCATCATGCATTCTCATTAAATACTTATACTTAAAAATACGATCACATTGGATCACTTTCAATTCATACTAATCACAACCCATCCCTTTCAACCAACGCATTTCTTTGGCAGCTTAATGCTTGAAATAAGCATAAATTAAATCTAATCATCAGGTATTTGACCCCAACCAATTGATTTACGAAACTCTACAAAAAATAAATTTGTTTTTGCTGAAAAAAAAATTCATTTAAACATCTTTTAAAAAAAGCCCGCTGTTTATTTTCACATCTCGTTCAAATTGCTTCATCTAGTTGGCCAATATGAGTGCGTGCGCGCGCGTGTGTGTAAAAATGCCACAGGCTCTTCAAAATAAAGAAGTTTAAAAAAGAAGAGGAAAACAAATAGTTGAATGAACTCGTTAATATTTTAAATCGAATAGACTTTCACGCTTATTCATGCTTTACATTGATGTGTTGTTCATTCTATTATTTATTTTTTTATTAGATATTCTAATAATTAAAATTTTGCCTGTGTTGATTATTTAATATTTCGATGTTAATAAACTCTCCTCAGGTCAAATAATGATCGGGCATACATTAATGCTGAAGAGGAGGATGTAATTAAGATTAAGTTGTTAAACGTTTCATAAATAGTTTATTGAACTTTCACTAGCAACATGATCAAGTCTTTAAATGTTAAGACTTTAACGATCGATAGTAAAGTGATGAACAAAATATTTAATAACTGTGGAATTTATATTTTAAACTATTTACACTAGTTATTCAAAATAACAGTTATAATCGAAATTTAAATTTAAAAAGTCAGATGAAATATGAAACGAAGTTGTTTAGTCGATATTTAAATCGAGCATTGAGATGTTTTTGTTAGCTATAGAATAATAGGGGAAATCTCTCTTAGTATTGTAATCATTGCAGATCTTGCAAGTCTAGCTTATTTTTATCAGTTTGCAGCAATGCAATAACAAAATATGTAAATAAGCTATAACTGCCAGATATGCACCGTATGCAAGAGCAGTTTTCAACCAAGAGTGATTACCCTCAATAATTTTATATACTTGACATTTTTGTAAAACATGTTCTTTCGGCTAAAATTTTTTAGCTAAAATTTTAGTTACATATTTTTATTTAAAAAAATTATCAATTTACCATATTTTTTCATACAAGAATTTCACCGATATTTACTAATAATATTTCGCTAAAAATAGCTGTTAAAAATATTTTTCTGGTCAAAAATAATATTTTTCCATTTAAATTACCACATCAAATTTTAACGATAATATTCAAGTTAAAAATGACATATTTCGCTAAAAATAGCTGCTAAAATTTTAGTAATATTTTTATGGTTAAAAATATTAGTAAGTAAAAATATAAGTAAGATTTTGCCATTTAAATTAGCAGTTTAAATTTTGACGATAATGTTCAAATAAAAAATGAGAATAATTTGCCCGATATTTTCTGACATATTTTGCTAAATATAGCTGCTAAAATTTTAGTAATAATTTTCTAGTCAAAAATAATAGTTAACTAATTTTTTTTTTCCATTTAAATTAACAGCTATTATTTTAACGATAAGTTTCGAGTTAAAAATGAGAATAATTTACCCGATATTTAGCAAGTATTTTGTAAAAAACAGCTGCTAAATTTTAGTAATATTTTTCTGGTCAAAAATAATAGCTAGCTAATATTTTGGCATTTAAATTAGTAGCTAAAATTTTAACATTAATTTCCACTTCAAGGAAAGAAAAACTTTACCGATATTTACTGAAATATTTCGCTAAGAAAAGCTGCTAAAATTTTAGTAAAAATTTTCTAGTAAACTAATATTTTGCCATTTAAATTAGCAGTTTAAATTTTAACGATAATATTCAAATAAAAAATGAGAATAATTTGCCTGATATATTCTGACATATTTTGCTAAATATAACTGCTAAATTTTAAGTAATATTTTTATGGTCAAAAATTAAAGCTAACTAATATTTTTCCATTTAAATTAGTAGCTAAAATTTTAACATTAATTTTCCAGTCAAAGATTTATCCCGATATTTACGGACATATTTCGCTAAAAATAGCTGCTAAATTTTAAGTCAAAAATATTAGTTTACTGATTTATTTCAGATAAAAGAACAAATAAATTCCATTGATATTTTCAAGCTAAAAATAACAAAACTTTTACTGATAATTAGTTAAAAATTTTGTTAAAAATAGCTGCTAAATTGTTTAGCGATATTTTTCCGATCTCTTTTGAAATCTTGTCTTTTTCTAAATGGCTTAAAAAAAGTGTGTAGGTTTGGACAAGAAAAAAGTCTGCATGTAGTGATGTCTTTTATTTTTCATCGGTCCAAAATCGGTAACATAATGCCTCACTTCTACTTTCACCAGTCAAAAAACCAATTAACGTTGAAGAAATTCTGTTTTACCGGAAAAGAACACGATGCTCCTCTAATTTGCAGACAATTTGTAATTTTTAAAAATTTCCAGCGTCATCTCTTTAAATCGTTTCAATTCTGACCGTTATAGAAGTATATTTCCTCCTTAAATATTTTTCCAATCATGTTGATGGTTTCTTTTTTTTTTTTGTTGTTCTTTGTCGCACACAATAAATCTATTAAAACGAAATAATTTTGACTATTTTTTACAAAGTGCCATTAGAATAGAACTAAAATAAAAATCTTGTTAAACAATTACTAATAAAAGCTCCTAAATGACTATTATCTGGTTTCCTAAACTCATAAAATAAGTTTTAAAGGCAGCAAAAAAAAAAACATGTGCTGTAAATTCCAAAAAACTAAATAATAAATAAAAGACCGCGTTTAATAAAATAAAAATAAAAAATAAAGAAAAAAAAAATCGTTTACAAAAAAGTGGTTTATTTTATGAGATCACGTTCTAAACTATACGTGAAATATAACAACGAAATAACTGATGGAATTTTTACTACATGTAGCTGTGAACATGGCTGGCTAGATAGATAAATGGATGGATAGATGGATGGATGGATGAGTACATGGATGCATGAATGAATGAATCGTTCGTTGGCTGGTTGGATGGTTGGTTGGATAAATGTTTGGATGTTTGAGGATGTTTTAACAGCGATGCTTAAACTATTCATACACATGTACAAACATACATATTCAGTATGTTGTTACATATAAATAACGAATATGAGATTGCATGGAGAAATACACATACACACACATGTATGTACATACATTATTTTTATTTTCATATCTCTGGATCTGTGTATATAGATCTATGCGATATGATATGGTTACGAAATGTTATTATACAATTACATTGATACAACTTTATAATGCTACAAATACCCATACCCTTTTATTATAAATTCAAGTTGAACGTAGTATAATACTGATCCAATTTTATCATCATTTCAATGTGTGTTGGAAAAAAAACCACACTAACAATAAAAAAAAAAACATTACGAAAAGGAGCAAAAGCTTTGCCCTAACCACCCACACACACACACTCATAACTCATGCATATACACACATACGTACGTGGTCATTGCTATACAAGTCTTTCTTTAATAATAGTCAAAACGTCATTAAAATTATACTTTTCAATGAGAGAGAAAAAAAAAATTGTTAAAAATTTAAAAAAAAGATAAAAAGAAATAAAATTTTTTTTTCTATACCCTACAAACAGAATTCATGCAAGGTATAAAGAATTACTAAAAGGTTTGAGTTCGAGGTCTATTTTTCTTTTGAAAACTCTTTTTTTATATGGGCATGTGAAAGATCATAAAAAAAATTTAGAGTAAATGAAAATCGATTTATTCTAGATTCTTCTAGAGGATTTCAATTCGTCTAAGAATTTCTTTCTTCATAAAATTATAATCCACTCAATTCGAAATACTCTCGGAGAAATGAGCTCATGGGAAATTAATTTTTACCGGGGAAAAAATCTTCATATTTTAAAGAAGAAATCAGCTGTTTCATGTTTACATTTTAATTTATAGAAACGCAAGAGTGTGTGCAAGGCGAATTCATACCACGTAGTCCTATCCCTATAACAATAAAATTTGCTAAATAAATTTTCTTCCAACTGTCAAAGCAAATGCAAAAATGTTGTTATAGAAATATATTAAGAAAACTAACCTAACTTCTCATCATACGAAATTTTTGATAGTTTAGGGTTGCATGTTAGAGCGGGTCGATTTTTTTTTCGAAAAATCGCATATGCGGAAAATGTTCTACGGATCATTTTGAGAAACTTTGCTTAAGAAAGTATGGGTCTAAAACCGATTTGGATGCCGCGATTTTTAAGGGGAAATTTAGTTTTAGGTAGTATAAAAAATTGTATCAAATATGTTTACATAGAAGTAAATTACATGTACAAAACTTATATTTTTAGCTTTTTGACAATAATTGGAAGGTTTAATTTTTTGAAAAGTGGTACAGTGGTTTCCCGGTATTACGAACGATATAACACATTCGATTTTTACGATCGTAACATCCGTGCAATCAGCGAGTAAAAACCTTGAAGAGTGCAAAAAAAAAAATTTCCTCTGTATATTAAATTAATGAAATTTTCGCATTTGAAAACGCAAAAATGTAATATTTATCAATTCGCAAACTTTAAGAGTACTTTTATTTTGAAATAAAATTTTACACATGTTTTTTCTTTAAAGGAATTGAAAAACTTTTTTGAAAACTATTCTGAAGTTTTAAAAAAAAATCGCTTCCAGCGTTAACGAAAAGTAAGACCAGAGTAGAAAAAAATTTAAGAAAAAAGTGTTAAAAGATAGGCTCGTTCGTTAAATTAAAAAATCGCTTGAACAAGTGGTGCCTTTTTAACGTTTTTATTTTTATTAAAAACAGTGCAGTTGCAATTTTTTTCTAACAGTCTAGTTTTCGTTGATAAAATTTTTTAATTTTTATTCAGTAAATTTTTAAATTCATAAATAAGTTTTTATAATCAATAAACGTTTGAATCTTTAAATTTATATTCAATAAAAGGAAAACAAAACATTGTGATAAGTACTAAGATTTGTGTGATTTAAGTTCAACTACGCGAGTGAAAAAATAAAACGTTCGGCTTTTTTATTGGCTATTCGATTTTGCATTTTAAATTTATAATCTAGTAAAATGGAAAATAATTTTCCATCTTCTTCATCTGAATCTACCATATCTCATATGGCTTCCCCAGATATTTCCATTTTTGGACCACCAGAGGATTTTAGTGGCCTTAACTTACCAAGCAAGCGTGATGTATTAAAGTATTATTTCTTCTTGGGTTACCAGGCAAAAAAAGAAGGAAAAAAGTGTGCTTACAAGAACTTCACTGATGACGTGTTAAATAAATTAACTGAAATATGGAATCGACTTTTTATTAATCTTATGAATGAAAAAAGCATTTTACTAAAACTAAACCAGTTTATTGAAAAGTACCAAAGAGAAATAAAAACTAAAAGTAAATTAAATCGTTTTGTGGAATCGATTGATGATTTGTTTTTCATTGGAAAATGCAAATGTAATTTAAAAGTACATGAATGCAAATGTGGAGAAATTCCAAAAAGGTTGACATTTTTTATGCTAGATCAACACAATGATAGAAAACTGACTATTCCAGAGAATCATTCTGACCAAGTATCAACAATAACAATAACAACCTTCCTACCAGTGAGTCATGATTCGACATATCAACCAAGCCAGTTAAACATGGAGGTGGAGGAGCTTATAGAGCTAAGTGCACCATCTGAGGATGTATTAATTTCACCGAAACCACGAGCTTATACCAAAAGGTACTCGGCTTTAAATTTCGCGATGATGTGCGACAGATTCGGCATATCTGACAGAGTAGCTTCAGGTTTAGCGACAGCTCTATTTAAGGATATTGACTATAGAGATGAAACTGGAGACCTAATAATTATGGATAAAAATAAAGTCGCCAGAGAAAAGATGAAGGGACGGGAAGCAGTACGCAAGAGTCAAGCAGGAGACACCAACCTATGCTACTTTTCATTTGATGGCAGAAAAGATGACGCATTAACAATGGAAAAAATTGACGGCAAATACCACCAAAGCATGGTTAAAGAAGCACATTTAGTCGTCCTTAAAGAGCCGAACTCGAAACTATTAGGATATGTTAC
Source organism: Lypha dubia (assembly GCA_947311025.1). Taxonomy (NCBI): domain Eukaryota; kingdom Metazoa; phylum Arthropoda; class Insecta; order Diptera; family Tachinidae; genus Lypha; species Lypha dubia. The sequence goes on along the minus strand of OX371263.1, from coordinate 16,015,929 downwards.
AGTTCAAGCTGAAGATGCTTTAACAAAGCAAAGGCAGCTTAGCGAGTTTTTCAGCAAAAAAGGTTTCAGTTTAAATAATTTAATTGGTATTTGTAGTGATGGAGAAAACACTAACACAGGCGTTTCAAATGGCATAATACGGCGTTTCGAGATCGCATTGGGAAGACCATTGCATTGGTTTATATGTCTCCTACATTTTAATGAATTGCCTTTTCGTCACCTATTCGAATTTCTGGATAATTCGAAAACGAGCGGACCAAGAACTGCCAGCGGCTTAATTAGTAAACAAATTACGTGCTGTGAGAAAATGGTGGGAAAATAATTTTTCCAGAATATTTTTTTTAACATTTATTAAAAAAAGTTTAAAATTTTTTCAGAGGGTTGTTGAATTTACAGCCATTCCGCTAGAGAACATGCCACCTTCTTCATCAGACGAATGGAAGCTTGATTTATCTAATGACGTAAAGTATTTGCTTCAAATGGCTTCAGCAATATCGAATGGTTTTATTTCTGTTGACTTAGCTAACATAAAGCCTGGACCTGTAGCGCACTCCCGTTGGTTAACCAAGGCCAGCAGAATTTTACGATTGTACGTCGCAACAAGTTCACCCACTAGTTACTTAAAAACTCTAGCAGAGTACGTAATAAGAGTTTATGTTCCCATGTACTTTAACATCAAATACTACAATTCTGTTATTTACGGCAGTACGCTTTTATTTAAGTTTATTCGCCTCACACAGTTTCTTCCCTTGAATGTGCGGCAAATTGTTTACTCTGTAGTTCAAAATAACTCATACTTTGCTCATCCAGAAAATGTTATGCTTTCAATGCTTTACGATGATCGTAAATCAATACGCGACCAGGCAATACAAAAAATTTTGTACTACCGTAACAAACTTTGCGATGCAGAAAAGCTTAGAGAGTACAAAAAATGTAACATTAATTTTGACTGCTGCAATTATTTCAATATGATAGATTTAGATGATGACAGTATTTTATCAGAACCACCAATTACAAGACATATTCCGTATGACCATTTGAAGGAATATTTAGAATTTCAAGATCCACCACTTCCTGACCCACAAGTTCCATGCCACATTCAAGGAACTGAACGATGCGTTAAACTTTTAACCAGTGTTTCTCGGCGCGTAACGGAAAAAAATCGTGAAAGTATTATGGCTGTGACTGATGTTAGTCGAAAAAAAAATCCACGCTTGGAAAGCAGGCAGGACTTAAAAACTTAGTTATTTAGTTCTTTTTTCAAATCTAGAAACTAACTTTGTATTAATAACAATACACTTAAAATTTATTTTATTCTTTCTGATTTTATTGCTAAATTAATAACTGCAAATAAAACAATAAATCGTAGAAAACTTAAAGGATAATTTTAGTTTTATTTCAATATATGGTCAACAAACAAAAGTATACCTTTCCCTCGATTAACACCTTAAAAAAAGTATTGTGTAAATCGAGGGATAAGTGTACTTTAAAAATAAGAAGTAAAAACAAAGGGTTTAGAAGAAAACTTAGCGTTTTTTTACCCTCACACTCATAAATAAGCTATCTGTTTAAGTTTTTCTAACAAAATTTTCTATAACCTGAATATGAAACTTCCCTTTAAAAATCGCGGCATCCGAATCGATTTTACACAGATAGTTTCTTAGGCAAATTTTCTTAGAATTGTTCGTAGATTACTTCCCGCATATGCGATTTTTTCATTTTTTCCCTCCCATACAAATTGACCCGCTCTATTGCATGTACAGCTGATGATGACGTAGGCATCAAATGCAATAATGTTATTATAGAATTATATAAAAAAAAATATATAAAATAACTTGTCAATATACGCCATTTTTGACAGTTCAAGGGTGAACAGCTGATGATGACGTAGGCTAATAAGGCTACCTAGTAATGAATTCGCCTTGATAACATCCCACACAAACTCAAGGCGAATTCATTACTAGGTAGCTTTATAAGCCTACGTCATCATCAGCTGTTCAACCTTGAACTGTCAAAAATGGCGTATATTACCAAGTTATTCCAAGTCAAGCTGTTTTCAGAGATTTTACACCCCCCCGTAACGCTTTTTAATAATTTTTCAGCGCAAAATTTCCAATCCGTAACAAATCGTTAACCCCCCCCCCCCCCTCCCCTCCTTCTCACAAGGAGCGTTACGTAATATGTGCACAGCCCCTCAACACTGATTCCATGGAAATAGAAAAATTATAATTTTTTTTTAACAATTATTGATGACAATAATTTTGGGGATTTTGAATGGCGTGCGTAAAAATTCCTTAAACAAGAGAGAAATATATTATTCCATTGAATATCCTAAATAAATGCTTGTTCCATCTCTGTGTAGTATTTTTATTAAATTCCCTTCAAAATGTTATGTGAGAAAAACTAACAAGAATTTTCTCTCTCTCTCTCTCATTTTCTCATATTAAGAATACCTACTTTTTCCCCGGGCAGAAAATTACCATTTTCGAAATTCCTTTAGAATAAAATAGCAAAAGATAAAAAAGAGAAATTTCCCGGGAAAATTTTATATAGAAAAAGCGGAACAGGAAATAGGGGGAAAATTCATCATTGGCCTCCCTATTATAAACCAACAAACAAATTCATTTAAAAACTAAAAAAATTTATTTCGAAGTTCCGTGATTTTATTAATAAAGGGGAACAGGGAATAGGGGAAAATTCCATAATTGACCTTACTAAAATATGTATGTACCAACAAACAAATTACTTTCAAAAGTAAAAAAAGCTAATTAAATCGACAAATTATTTTCCTGTCACCTTTAAGTGGAAATTCTTTGACTTTTATTGCGGTATAGAAAGTGTACTCATAATTTTTGTGTAGTATGTTCTTCTATTCGGCGACTCCTAAAACAGATTTTAATTTTTTAAGTAAACTGATTTCGTGCTTTGATTGTTAATAACGCAAATGCATTTTGCAAAAGAAAAACTAATAATAATAATAATAATATCTCGTTTTTCTTTTCGTTGCTGTTGTTGTTGTGAAATTTCGTTAAATATTCCATTTATGTACGGAAATCTGAACACCCACATACACTAACTACAACGTTTATTTGAAAATTAAAAAAAAAACCCATTAAACAATTTGAAAGGTATCAATATCAATTGCATTGTAAACCTAAACGAAATTTGTTAAAATTGATTTACAAATTTAAAACATAAAGGATTTTATGTTTTATAAGTTGTTAAGTTGAAATTGTGTAAAATTCAAAAATTTTGTGCTATTAGATGAAAAGTTTTGCTTCTTTCACTTGTCGAGTTGTTTGGAGTGCTCCAATTGAATGATTGATTTCAATTTTGCATTTTACGCCAAATCTGTGTCAATCATAATTGAAACAAATTATTTTCGTGTGTCTGTTTTCTGTTGCATATACGACGATTGGGAATGTTCAGCAGTGTAAATGTTTAGCTTATATCTAGTATTAGGGTGGTTTAGAATTCTCATATTCCTTAAGTCTTGTGCAGAATTTTAAAGTGCTTACTTATTTTTTTTTATATTAAAATTTTATTAACTTCCTTTTGATTTCTTTAGTAATAATTTCTTTTTTTTCGCCAACTATATATCACCCTATTATTTGAAACTCATGTGCGAATTTCTCTTTTGCTTTTCTTTTAACAACTATTTGCATTTTTTTATGTTTCTGCGCTAATTTGAATATTCTTTATTTCATTTTTATATAAAATCTCAATTCGCTTGTCTATATGAATATGTGCAATTTATAGCATTACATAGAGATACACTAAGATGTCTTGTCTGCCTTGAAAAAGAAATGGAATATTTAAAAGAAGCTATTTTTTATATTTTGTTTTCGTTGATTGCAAGAAAGAAAGTCGTCCTTTTAAAATTCTTTAAACTTTCATTTTAAATTGCAAAACATTAAAAAGTAAAAAACTTTTGATAAATTTATAGGAAAAATTTTGTACACCAAAATTTTCACTTTGAAAAGATTGCAGAAAACTTTTTTATAGAAAATGTGTTTCTTATAAAAAGGAAACAATTTTTAAGCTATTGCATAGCTTTTATCGCGGCCTTTGAGGCGACCGAATCAAGAAATTTTGAAACGTTTGTTTCTTAAGTCTTTTGTTTTTGAAACGAAAAATCCTGACAGTATGTTTGTTTCTTAAGTCTTTTGTTTTTTGAAGTGAAAACTTCTTTTTTGTATAGTTTATGTATGATGACTATACACTGTTGCCGCTATGGAAATTTTTTAAATTTCCAAGTGTTGCCACTTTTCCCGGGAAATTTTCCGAGTATGTCCCCGAGTGCCACATGTCTTTTTAATTTTAATAACAGACACATTTGCTGTGGAAAATTTTCTCTTTTTGTAAAGGGCATTCGTGAAAATGCTTGACATCAAGCTCGTGTACGGTTGCTTGACGTTAATCCATTCATTTGCTTGAAGACCTGTCCAGCATTCATTTTGCATTTTATTTTGATGAGTTAACAACGAGACAGTATAGAGAAAAAGTGTTGAATATGTCTGTTGCCGACGGAACTTTGAATATGAACTTGCAAAAAAAATAACATGTTTATGAACAAAATAGAAAAAAAACATGTCTTGTATGTTACAACAACAATAATAATTAACTTTTTTTTTATTTTTTTATTTAAATTGTATTTTATTCTTGAATATTTAATAATCTACTTTTTTATTTATATTTTCATTTCCTTAAATTCAACGCAATGATACATTGGTATTGAATGTATTGTTTTTTTTTCATTCGACATATTTAGCGTTTGTTCTCTTTGAAATTTCGTTTTAATTCAAAAATGTGTACGTGCTTGAAGTGCAAAACCAATGGCCATTACTACGGTTTTTGATTCGACTTCGACTGCTGTAATAGATTAAAGAAAAATGTTGTGTGTTCCTTTAATCTAGTACAACAGTCGAAGTCGATTCGAGAACCGTAGTAAGGCCCAATATATTCATCAAAATCACTCGTCAAGCATGCCAAAAATCTAAATTTTTTGATTTTTCATCCAGCACCGTTGGTGTCACTCATACGAACAAATTTTCACTTATATCACCATAATGCTTGATGTGATTTTGACGAATGTATAGTGCCCTTAGGAGAAATTTTTCTTATTTTGTCGAAAATGATCTCCTAATAGGTCTGTCTGGGTACTTTTCCAGTAGCAAATACTTGTTTGGGAGAGTAAGACCAATTTTACTCTGTCGGCTGAAAATATCTCAAAAAGTACGCAGACAGTATCCAGTGAAATCTAGCAAGAAAACAGCTGATCGGTGTGTAAACAATTGAAATAAGAAAGCAAAAGAATTTTAGCATATGTGTACGCAAAAGTGAATTCTCGCGGTAAATTAAAAAAAATTATTAATTAAAGTGAAGCCTAAAAAGGTCGCACTGTATATTTGGACGTTTCTAGCATGAAGTAAAATGTTTTCTTTATTATAATTTATTATAAACGTTAAAAATCAACACAATTCTAACTCCTTACCTCTGCCATAGTTAAATTTCAATTTTTATTTTCATTTCACAAAAATTATTTCATTCAAAAACAGCTGTTCAAAGTAGTTGCAAAATCTTGCAAGCAGAAATTTTTCCAGCAACATTTTGCAAGTTCTCTAACTTCCAACTGTCAAAAAATTCTCTTTTTGCCTCGCTCGCTGCAAGAGATTTAGAGTACGCAGACAACATTTTGCAAAATTTTGCAACATTTTGCACAAAATGATGCAAAATATGTGTACGCAGACAGAATTATTTATACATTATTTATAGAAATTTTGCAATAAAATTTGAAAGAAATTTTAAACAGACAATTTGTTCTAAAATAAATTTTTTATTGAAAAATTTCTCGATTTATAACAAAATAATTTTTAATTTTCTAAAGAAATTGTGTTTTATTTATAACGGAATAATTTTCTATATACAATTTTCCCGATTTGTACGTGAAAAATTTTATATGAAAATATTCTATCTTTCGAAGAGAGAAATTGTAAATGGAAAGTATCGTGTGTGTGTATAAGAGATTAATTGACTAAAGAAAATTTCCGCTCTATCTAATGTTCTGCAGAACATTTTGTTTTTTTTTTTCGCAAGCCACTAATTAATTTTCTTTTGTTTAGTCGTTTATTTGTGTAGCTTCCTACATTCTGCCGAATCTCTTGTCATATTGTGCAACAAATTATATGATAACTGATAACAGTTTATTAACATGGAACATTTAAATTGAAACAATTTTACCGTAATCTGCCACACATTAAACAGAAAACTGATGGCTTAAATGACTAAAATGCAAACTAACAAAGTATACAACAGAATCATGATATCATCTTTATTCTTTAATTTTTAGTAATTTGTTGCAATGACTAATAGTTGTACTTGAAAGTGTGGCCTTATTATTAAACTGCAGTGCTCCAAGTAACAGTCATCTCGTACATGTTAAACGATTTCCACAAAATGCCACTTAAATCCGTATTCAAGCCAATTTTTGCGGTAGTTTTAAACATTGTTTAAAGACATGTTAAACACACCGTCAACATGTCGACAAAAAGAAAACTTTTAGCAAAAAAGTGTGACTAAAAACTTGAAAATAGCTGCAAAACATTATGTACAACACACAGCATGATAATTTTATTATGAATAAAAATTTGTTTGATTTTTCTTTTATGTTGTTGTATTTCGCTTAAAGTTTCTTTTTTCTCGGATTGAATGTTTTATAACTTAATTACAGACAAATTGTGACTGGCTGTGTAGTGTAACGAAATGTACCGAAATAGTTAAAAGTTAAAAAATTTGTGTCTACTTTATGGCTAATTACTCTGTACAATAAAAAAAACATTACAACCTTTAAACGGTAGATTTTTATCGGTAAGAAGTGATCAGTATCACGCCAAATTAAAAAAAAAAATAATAAACATTTTTTAAATTTTATAAACCGATTGTTAAACATTAAGTTCTTGTGATTGTTGTAATTGAAAATATAAATATTACAACGCCCTATTAAATATAGAAATACACTTTCTAATTTAATTGCATTTAAATAAATTTTTCGCAATTTTAAGCAAACATTAAGATGCAGTAAATACAAATTCTAATGATAAGAAAACTAAAAGGACACTGCCACGCCCACTTCAATTAAATATTATTTTCAACTATTGTCACTTAATTGAATCCTATCGAATATTGGAAACCTTTTGTGAGGTAACGTGACTAGAAAATTTTATGATTACAAAACAGGGCACCGCACGCCCACTTAAAAGTATATCAACTTATTAAATTAATTTTACGTAATTGAATCTTATAACACTTCACTTTCAATTAAAGTCGTCGTAACAACATAGATAATTTTATAGTAAAAAAGGGAAGTGCCACGCCCATTAAAATTATCGTTTTAAAGCTATTTTTACTTAAAAGAATCACATATCGTGCTTACACGATAATTTATCATAAGAAAACAATTTCATAAAAAAAATTAAAAGTGCCACGCCCACTAAAAATAAATAATATTTTAAAGTTATTTTTAATTAAAAGAATTACATAAGACTTTGCTTTCACGCTAAATTTTCATAAGAAAACGATTTCATTAAAAAAAATTTAAAGTGCCACGCCCACTAAAATAAAATAATATTCTATAGTTACTTTTACTTAAAAGAAATGCATAAGATTTTGCTTACACGCTAAATTTTCATAAGAAAACAATTTCATTAGTAAAAAAATTGAAAGTGGCACGCCCACTAGAAGCAAAAGATATATAATAGTTCATGTTACCTAAAAGAATAACATGACCCTTTGCCTAAACGCTAAATTATCATAAATATACAATTTTTAATGAAAAAAAAAAAAAAAATTGATAGGTGCCACGCCCACCAAAAATAAATAATATTTTAAAGCTATTTTTACTTAAAAGAACCGCATAAGACTTTGCTTTCACGCTTTATTATCATAAGAAAATATTTTTATTAATGAAAAATGGGAAGTGCCACGCCCACTAAAAATAAATAATATTTAATAGCTCATTTTAACTAAAAGACTAAAATGACCCCTTCCTTACACGATAAATTATCATAAGAAAACAATTTCATTAAAAAAAATTCAAAGTGCCACGCCCACAAAAAATAAATAACCAATAAAGATAAGTAGATATTATTTTAAAGCTATTTTTACTTAAAAGAATCACATAAGACTTCGCTTTACGCTAAGTTATTATCACAATACAATTTTATTAATACAAAATAGGCAGTGCCACGCCCACTAAAAATAAATAATATTTTTAAGTTATTTTTACTTAAAATAATAACATGACCCTTTGCTTATACGTTAAATTTTCATAAGAAAATATTTTCAATAATGAAAAAATGGGAAGTGCCACGCCCACTAAAGATAAGTAGATATTATTTTAAAGCTATTTTTACATAAAAGAATCACATAAGACTTCGCTTTACGCTAAGTTATTATCACAATACAATTTCATTAATACAAAATAGGAAGTGCCACGCCCACTTAAAATAAATAATATATTTAAGTTATTTTTACTTAAAAGAACAACATGAGCCTTTGCTCATACGTTAAATTTTCATAAGAAAATAATTTCAATAATGAAAAAATGGGAAGTGCCACGCCCACTAAAGATAAATAAATATTATTTTAAAGCTATTTTTACATAAAAGAATCACATAAGACTTTGCTTACACGAAAAGTTTTTATAACAAAAAAATTTTATAATTTGTAAAATGGGCCGTGCCACGCCTATTGAAAAATGTTTATATTTTATAACTTTTTCTAATTTAAATCGAACCTTATGACACTTTAATAACCTGTTAAATTGCAGCAATAAAATTTTTCAAATGAAAAAAAAATGGGAAGTGTCACGCCCATTAATAATTAATAATAAATTATTAATACTTTTGCTCAATTAAATCACATGACACTAAGTTGTTGTAAATATCAACTTTAAAAGCTCTGCTGTGCAGCTGTATTTATTTTCTTTTTTTTAATTACTATTTGTTTTTAAATCAAAATATTTTGTAGAAAATATTTAAATAGGCATTTTAATACACCACCTGATCCTTTCTCTTTTCCTTTAACAAACACTTTTGTTCACTGCCGTAGAAAGTTGTATACATATAATATTTTTAATTTAAATATAGAAAAAAAAACTCCTAACTATAAAAACTAAATTTGCAACATCTCTTTACTTGACTCCTTAGTTTATATTAAGTCCTTCATTATATTGTTTGCATACATTAGTTGTTGGTTGTGTCTTTATCTGTTCCTTTCTCTTAAGAGCAGCATTTTCTTGCTAACAAATTGTAAAATTTCATAATAAAAATAAATTTACTTAGAAATTAATTCACAATAGTATCCACTAGTTGAACAATTACTTTATTGCTTAGTTGTTTTCCAAGTACAAATTTGAAAAAATTGTCTTGTTTGCTTCCTTTCCTTCTTTTTCGTTGAAATTCTGATACAACATTCATATTATGGCAAAAATGCAACAGCTACTACAGTGGTACGTTTATTAAAACAGTGGAACTGAACTGGCTGGCTGTTTTGATGATGTTTACAAAAAATGTTAAATGTAAAAGATAGAAAAAAAGTAACATTTTAACACCATCATTGTCTTCACCAGCATGCACATAAAAAGTGAGAGAGAGGGAGAGAGACTTTTTAGACCAAAATGACAATTGTTAAATTGACACGTTTAGTCAACGACCATGACTGTGACTGCAATGGAGGTTGTTCGTTGTTGGTTGCATAGATGGCTGCCTGGTTGGCTGACTGCCGTGTTGTTTAGCTTAGCTGAGCTGACTGTCAGCAACATTGTTTTGTCTACTCTACTCCACTCTACTTCTTACTTATTTTTTTTTATTTTTTGTTATGTTGTTTGTGCAAAAATAATATAATTTGTTCCCCTCTGCATTGAGTTTAAATTGAAATTGCCTTCACTTGCCTGCTGCATGCAACTTGTCTTTTCTATAACGTTTATTATTATTTTTCTTGTTTTTGTTTTTAGCTGCCTGCAACAGCAACCGGGCCGTTGTTGAATTTTTCTTTTTGCTACTTCTTTATCTTGTCCCATTACCAGCATTTATAATTTTCATTTCAGATTTTTTTCGTTATTTAGTTATATTTTTCTAGTCTTTCATTTGTAAGTTTTATTGTTTATTCGCAAACTTACTTAATGATGACTATGAGATGTTGTTCTTGATCATCATTAATTTCTGTAGCCTTAGTCTGCCAGTTAAAATATTGTGCATTTCTTATTCGTGCTAACTACGTACAGAAAAATAATCACATTATTTGTTTGCCTTAACACGACAAATTATTTGAAAATATTTTTGAAAAATTCTTAAATGATATCTGGCAGTTTTATACGAATATAAAAGTACCTTTTCATTATAGAATCCACAAAACTTCCACAAGATCTATGATCTTTATATGTATTGATCGTAAGTTCAATTTACGGACGCTTCTCCATGATCAATAGTGACAATTAAAAGTTTATTTGAAATCTTTTCAAATTTTCTACTAAAATTTTCAATCACAAGAGACCAGAATTTCTTGCTTGAGTCTGAATTATTTTTGCATTTATGGGGGTTTCTTTTAAAGTCGTCGGTCTAAAAAAAAAATTAAATATTAACAGTAACAATTAAAAGTTTATTGAAATTCTTTGGTCGAAACAAAAGCAAAAAAAAAAAAAAAAAAAATAAAACTTTTTACAAAATTAATTAAAAAATTTTTGATTAAACTACAATTTTCGTGCATTATTTCTCCTTTTTTCTTCCTTTCTACAAAAAAAAAATTTTTTTCCATATATTTTCACTTTTCCATTATTTTATTGCCGATTATATTGGCCTTATTACGACAGTCGTTGTCGTGACGAAATCTGTAAAATTTCGCAACGTTCGCTATATATTTTACATCGGAGTCGTTTAAGCCTGACTACGTCAACGATACTTGTACTAAGGACCAATAATTTTTCGAAGATGCTTTAATAAAATGTTAAACTCTTATTTTTTCAATGAACTGGAAAATTTGCAATTTTTGTAGATCAATTCGTGATCACCACAAGGTGTAGTAAAGGTTATTTTTTATAGAGTTTCACAACTTTGAGTTGGCATCACGCCATTATTTGAGCACCCATTTAACAGCTGATAGTTGCTTTTTGTTTAGTTTGCTTTGAAATTTCATTATGAATCGACTTAAACAAGAGCGTGCACATTGTTGAAACTTTTAATCACAATAATTGTTCTATTCGTCAAACTCATCGTGCAGCGGGCACTATAATTCATTTACTCAAAGAAACTTTTGATGAAAAAATTATTTCACGTAATGGGCCAATTAATTGGCCATCAAGATCGTGTGATGTTCAGTCACTTGTCTACGTCGATAAACCACAAACAACTGAAGACCTGGAAATCAACAATCGAAGAGTTATGCGCCAGCCGTGGCGAAGATAATCAATGGGCCTGAAATTAATTTAGAGACACTGTAAAACCAGCTTAATAGCACCGCTCATTATATTTTTTTACCACCCGGTTTGATTTCCTGAGGTCCAAGGGTAGGTGTTTTAAGAAAAAAATGTCCAAAATTAGTATGATTTGCGTACAATACACGTAGGAAAAAAATATCTCTTGCGATATTTTTAACAAACTTGTCGTATTTATCTGGACACAAAACACATTATATGGGATTTAATAGAAAATCGTAAAATATCGCTTTAAAAAGTTTGGCTTTTAATGATGATACTTCCGAAATAGTTTTTTTTTAAAAACCTGAAATTTTCAAAAGACTGTATCTTTTGAACTATCAAAGAAACCTTCCCGATATAAACTTGGATTTCTTTGTCTACTCATAAGCTATCAAAATCCTAAAATTCATTAAATTTGGTATACATTAGTTCAAGTAAAGACACGAACAATTTTTTCTTATTCTGACCCTGTGTGAATTTCAACACCCAAGCTTTTTTCTATAAATATTGTAGTACAAATGAGCTAGTGTCCGTTTAGAAATGTTTTCTGTGCACTCAATTGGCATCGAAAAATCATTTCTAGAGAGTTACTAACAATTATTTTTATGTTATACATAAGTCTTCCTCAGCTTTGTCAGAGTATGGTGACTATTTGCTAAAACGTTACAATAACAGAAACTTATTATACATTTGTTTTCATTACAACTCTTTTTCATTTTTATTTCTGCTTTAATAATAATTGCACGTTTCAATTTATTGTTTTTATGTTTTAACAGTGATTTTTCTCTTTTTTTTTGCTGTTTGTTGTTTTATTATTTTTTTTTTGCCTGTTGTCTCGTAGATTATATATTTTCATCTTGACTATTTTATCTGAAGAGTTTACTTTGTCTAAAGAATTGTTAATAGATTTCGTTTTGTAAAATATTATCTGACTGGGAGTGAGCTCAGCTGAGCTCAATTTAAACAATGAATGAATGGGTGAATGAATGCTGTTGATGATGTTGCCGATAATGATGACGATGATGATGATTTTATTTCACACGTTCAAGTATTTACTTGTGTATTTATTTTAATTTCAACCATTGGTATTTTTTTCTTGCTTTAATTCGTTACACCAGGCAACTAAGTGAAAATTGTAACGAATGGTTTTTTCTTCAAGTTTTCTTTAAATGCAGAAGCAGTTGAAATTTCATCTTTGTGTAAAATCTTGCATTTCTTACAAAATTTTACAATAAGCTTTTAAAGTTTAATATATTTTTTTTAAGCAAGTTTATACAGTTCGATAATTTTTCCCTGTTAAAGGACACCACCCAATTTTTTTTAATTTCTCTTGTTGCTTAGTGTTATTAATACCTTTCTTTACTTGTTGATGATAAGTTACACATTAACAACGTAATAAATACCATATTGAATTGTTACAGTTTTTTACATATACACACATATACTTATGTCCCCCCACGCCCTCCCACCATGTAGTTTCTGTGACAAAGTACAGTGGGTGGCACAAATACAACGCCCACTATTTATTAGATTAGCGCAAAATAGTATTCAATTACAAAGCAGGAAATATTTTTAAACTAAATCTGCACGAAAGTAACTAGAGTGCAACAGCTAGAATTTCTTCTAGAGCAAAGCGAAAATGAGTGGAAAATTATGTTCCATTGAATGCAAAAGTAGGAGAAATAATAAATTGATTGCTAAAAAAAAAGAAACTTTAAATATGTTTACAATTTCAATAGTAAACAACAAACCATAAAAGAAAAGGTTCACCTCATTTCATAATTATTTATTTTTGTTATTTCATATTTTGCCTTTATGTATTTTAGTGTGTCCGTCCTACTGTGAATTTTATTTACAGTGCGTGCATGTCTGTCATGATAACATCTTATATAACCGTCTTTAATCTATATTTAATTATGTGTTAAGTTATTTGTGGCATTATAATAAGAGAAAATAAAATTTGAGGTAATTTTTTTTTTTGTAGCATGCAATTTTTAAAATTTGCTTCATTATTTATGTTGATTGCAAAATTATTTTTAACTAAACTACAATTATGGGAAAAAATAAAATTTTTTTTGTTTTTTTTGGAACTTATTGGTCTTATTGTTGGATTTTAAATATTTGTGCCAATTTTAACTTAAGATAAATGAAGGATTAGTAATGAAAGATTAATAATGAAAGATTAATAATGAAAGATTAATTAAATGTCAATAGAACGGATCATATTAATATCGTGGTTTAGCTAAGCTACAATTATGAGAAAAAAAAATCATATTTTTCGGGAAAATTGTAGGTCCAATTGTAATCAAGGTTTAAAGTACTTCTGTCGCCATTAACTTAAGACAAACGAGAGATTCATAACTAATGACAGTTTATATAAACGCCAATATTAATGTCATGAAATACTTATTTCCATTATTTTAATGTGTTCCTTTTAATCAGTATAAAGGATTTTTTTAAAACATTTTTATATGAAAACATATTTTTTTTTTCTATTAAACTTAAATCTGCAAATTATATTTACCATTAAAATGTATTTTTATTACTTTGAAATTTGAGACAAAATTGAATTAAGAATAAAATAAGTGAAGAAAAAACTAAAATAAAATTTCCACCAAAAATCATTTAATACCGCACCGAAAATAGCAAATATGATTTTTTTTTTCTTTTTAATCTAGAGAAACTTTAACGAAGTGGAAAGTTTCTACAGATTATCACAATAAGAGATGAATTTTAGAAAATTATTACTAAATCTAAATAAAAGGGGAGAAAAGTATTAAACTACTAGTTTTTTTATTCGTGATTTAGTCTGTATACCCAATTTATCGGAAAAAAAAGTATCAAAAACAAAAAGTACTAAAAGTACCACCTTTTTCTTATTTTATTTACAAGAGATTATGTTAATGAAATATATATTGCAAATAAAAAGTACCAAAAGTACCAGTTTTAATTTATATTACTCCTTTAAAAGTACCCTGTATGTAAATGTAATAATATACAAAAAAAAGTATCAAAATTACTCGCCTTTTGTCCCCTTTTTAAACATTGAAAAGTACTTTTATTTCAATATGGGTAAAATTTCTATACATACAAACTCTAGTCGACATAATACTTTTGTTCAATTATTGATCATAACATTGTGATAAATCAATCAGGTAATGTACAATATGAAAATCATTTACAAAAAAAAGGAGTTGCCACGCCCAAAAAGAATAAATAAATATTTAGTAATTCTAAAAAATTCTAGACGCACACTGTGTTTGAAAGGCGATTCAATATTAAAATTTAAAAATATGCCAAATGCCACACTTTATGTGTTCTAGCAATTCTTATTAAATTTAGATACCTCTGTTTTATTTTGCTGTACTGATCCATGTGAATGTCGAAATCAATCCATTAAGAATGAGAATTAACTGTCAACCAATATTTCGTTAAATTCATGAAAAAGCAACGTTTAGTTGTTTTAACGAAAATCTCAATAAACTTTATGAAATATATATATATATCTATATATTTGAACTAATTTTACATATTATATCAATGAACTTATGCAATAAGGCGGCCAAAAAAAAATTATTCATCGTTTTAATGAAATTTTACATTAATATGATAAAATGATTTCATTGATTTAATGAAATATTTTTTGTATAAAAAAATACTTTTCGAAATGTTTAAAAAATAAATTTTGCCAATATTGCGAAATTATAACTTATCAAATATAAGGTTTTCCAATAGGGATGATATTTGTAATATGTCATGATCTGTCATTTATCAAAATAATCGTTTTCCAATTGCAACTTTTCGTGCGCTTTTCCCATTTTATGGTCGTAATAATCGTCCAAGTGTGCTCGCTATTCGTCGAATTGTTGAAAATTTTGAGCTTACATTTTCTTTACATAATATTCAAGTGCCAATAAGACAAATAACCGCTTGAAGTAATGCAAATATTGCTGCCGTGCAGGCAAGTGTTGCTAAAGACCGCAATTTGTCGATTCCAAGACGTTCTTAACAATTGGGACTGTCTCATACCACAACCTGGCGGATTTTGAGAAAGGATTTGGTTTTGCAGCCGTATGAAATTGTTCTCACTCAATAGCTGAAGCCATTGGTCCACCGTAAATGTAGTGAGTTTGCTGATTTTGCCTTGATTATTGCGAGGAAAGTTTGGAGATTCGATTATTCAAGAAGTTGTGATATTGAATGGCCTCCAAGAAGTTGTGATTTAACACCATTCGACTATTTCTTGTGGGGTTATTTGAATTCATTCAAAATAAACCAGACTCTATTTAAGCTTTACAACTCAATATTGA
Source organism: Lypha dubia (assembly GCA_947311025.1). Classification (NCBI taxonomy): domain Eukaryota; kingdom Metazoa; phylum Arthropoda; class Insecta; order Diptera; family Tachinidae; genus Lypha; species Lypha dubia. The sequence continues at coordinate 16,000,149 of OX371263.1, read as the reverse complement.
CCGTGCCATTCATGAAATACGACTTGATTTAGTGGAAAAAGTGCTTGAAAATTGGGTACATCGAATTCATTCCTGCAGAAGAAATAGTGGAGGCCATTTGAATGACGTTCCACTTAGAACTTAATTGTATCGATTGTACTTCACATTAAATAAAAAAACTTTTGGATTTCCTTAACAATAAGTGTGTTTTTTTTTAAGAAATCGATATCACTCTTTTTGGAAAACCTTTTTTAATTAAAAAAAAATTAAAAAAATTCTTTCCGTTGTCAGAAGTACGTTATTGGATGAAACAGAGTCTCTCACAAAATTTTATTTTAATCCCAGCGGGTGGCGTATAACATGGAATGAATCTTGTATGAGTAATTTCATAGACGTTTCATAAGTGAAATGAAATTTTTCATTAAAAATGTGAAATATGTTTAATTGGAGCTAAAATTTTGAAAACTTTAACAATTTTTTTTTATTATTTTATGATTATTTTTCATTAAAATTCTATTGTATTTTCACATTAGATATCAGTTCCTGTCGCTTTTCTCATTTGCTCAATTTTCGCACATTCAGTATTGTCGAAAGAACCGCAAGTAAATTAAAGTCTATAAGTTTTTTCTGTGGAAATTATTGCTATAAAAGTAAGGCGGTGGTAAAATCTCACGACTGCGCATGACTTGGAATATCTCTCAATAGTAAATATTTAAAAATATAACTATAATTTAATATAATATTAACATAATATGGTAATGCAAATCATACTATTATTCAAGAGTCAAGCTAAAAAACTTTGAAAACTTTTAATTACTAAATATTTTCTTTAGTAGACTAATTAATTCATACTCGCTACTTCGCTACTCAGATGTACTTTAAAATAAACTTGTGCAGTTAGCCTGTGATGTTGTTGACCTGGAAATTTTTCATTTGATTTTGGTTGATAATGTCCAATATCCTCATAAACGAAAAAATAAACTCCACATGTACAACCGATTAAATAAAATACCGTCATTTAATTTTCGCCAATTTTGTGTTGCAAGTTTTGGTCTTAAAAACGTCGCACGATTCTGAGCTAATCTGAAATACATCTTTAGTTATATAAACTTTAATGTGAACTAAATGAGAATTATAACATACATATGTATATGCAACGTATATGAGAATTATGTTTATTTATTTTTTTTGTGAGTTATGTTAGTGACGTTTTCTTGTACTTTGCTTATATTTGTATTGCAAGTCAAAAATAACTAAATATTTTTATAGTAAAAAAACTATGGTTGTAGTCTAACATTATGGTAAAATTAATGGTTGTAATAATAAATGTGCAAATACAAATAAAAACTTTTTTAAGGCGACTAAAATTGTATTTCAATTTAATACATAATTATTTTGTTTTGTATAGCATAATATAGTTGCTACAATCATGTTGCTTTTCGCTATTGTCAGTTAAGTAAATTGAAATCTTGTCACTAGATTTAAAAATCATTAACTCGGCCAAAGTAAAAAAGACCTTTGTTAATTTTTATTTTGTTACTTTGTCGGGCGCTGTGTGAGCAAGGGAGAGAGAGAGAGAGAGATCTTCTATTTAGCTTAAGGTTAAAATTCGGAAGAGAATATTAAATATCTGATTTCGAACGTCTACATACATACATAAATATGAATGTCTGAGGCACGCTGACTTCAATACATTCACAAATTATTAAAAAAAAAATTCTCTTTTCGTTAATTAATGATTTAAAGAGACTTAGCCCAGTTTAATACAATATTATGATATTTTAAAAGAACTTATTTTACATAATCTATTGTTCTCTAATTTCCCAATTTTAGAATACTCTGTATTTACGGAAAATTTCCTTGAAATTACGTCAAGGCTTTAAATTATTAAAAAAAAAAACTACCATCTATACACACACACACAAACTTTGCCATAAAATTGTTTTCTCATACATAAATTGTATATTTTTCTTTTCATATAAACTTTATAATTCTAAAGACGATGATGCTGATGATCATGGTGGGTTGTTAGTTGCTTCGCTGCCTGGTATTGCTCTCGTATAAATTCTCCACTATTTTACACGCATTTGTAGGCAAACCGTCGTTCTTGTGGCAAAAAAAAAAATAGGTGTACTCTACTACATATAACGAAGAGGAATTACACTTAAAATGGCAGAAGATGAAAGTACTCTCGAAGAGTAAAAAAAATACAAACAGGAAGATGCAACACATTAAAAGTTTTGCTGAAAACAATTTTTTTTCTTTTTTCCAACTGATATTAGTTGTTGTTTGCCATATTTTTTTGCGGGCGCATAAAGAAACAAGAAAACTACAGAAAAAATAATGATGGTTAAGAAGAAGCGATAGAAGCAAAAGTTGAAACTTCATTAATTCTTGTGCCGCCGCCACGCATAAGAAGAAATAAACACAGCAATCGAAAGGAAAGTGTTCACACTATGTACAAAAAACAAAACAAAACAAAACCAAAAAAAGAAGGGGTAAGTGAATTGATAATTATACATTTTTATAAATCGTGTTGTCCTTGATCTAATTTAAATTTTATTTAAAAAAATTTCGCCATAAATTTCGTCTATAAATATGCAGCGAAAAATTTACTTGTTTACACTGCAAGTGTAACAAATTTCTAATGTCATGAATTATCATTTGTCAGTTTTTGTTATAAGAAGGAAACAACAACAACAACAACAACAACAACAACAACAACAAAAAATATTAAGAAAAATAATGAACAAAATTTTATATTAAAAAGTTGAAGTTTATCCTAAAAAGAACATACATAACACACACACATTCTCGTATATGTACATATATACAGACTAAGCATGAACAGACATGCATGTTTGTTCTAGTGAAAAACATGCATGAGGAAAAATTAATTGTAAAAAAAGTTTAATGGAACCGGCGAGAGTAAAAAAAGGACTAGTTAAAAATTCTTTGATTTTACTTGTCTTTAGTGTCCTCAGAACAGGGACCAAATCGTTACATCCATGAACGTAGGACTCGTCACGTAATAACTGTGTCATTGGATGGGAAATTACGTGACGACTTGTACGTTCATGGATGTAACGATTTGTGCCCAGGTTAACAGATTTTAAATTGTGGATCTGCTGATAAATGCGTTTGAATTTGTGTTTGTTTACGCGGTGGTTACGGAACTCACAAATTTGTGCAAAACAAAAACGGTGTATAAGCACCCATTCGAAGGCGTTTTTTATCTTAAAAAATTCGCATAAATTGGAAAAACTCCAACTACTGGCTGAATAAAACGTGCCTCATTTTGATAATTAAATAATTTTATTAAAAAAATTCGTATTTAAAAAGCCAAAATAGTTCATTGTTAGAAGCTTTCAACCAGTGTCAAAAATGTTGATTTAAAATCGTGTAGAAAAAGGGTTAAGTGTAGTTCAAGATTTATCGTGGTTGTTTGCATGCTTAACACTTTAAAGTGACATCCAATATTTTGATAATGGAAGAATGTTTGATGCAACCATGTTTGCTTCAATGAAATATTATTATTTTTCAATCATGTCCTGCCCACCAATTTTCAGCCAAATAAGTTCAGCCGTTCTTGAGTTATAAATAGTGTAAAATCCCAGAGATCCCTGAAAAAAAAGCGGCAAAACTGAACGGGAATTCCCAAAAACTTGGAAAAAATCCCCTCAAAATTCCGGAAGATTTTCCGGGAAAAGTGGCAACACTGGAAATTTAAAAATATTCCAAAGTGGCAACACTGTATAGTCATCATACATAGACTATACAAAAAAGTAGTTTTCACTTCAAAAAACAAAAGACTTAAGAAACAAACTTAGTGTCAGGCTTTTTCGTTTCAAAAACAAAAGACTTAAGAAACAAACGTTTCAAAATTTCTTGGTTCGGTCGCCTCAAAGCCCGCGATAAAAGCTATGCAATATCTTAAAGAAATTAATTAAAAGAAATTTATAAGTTATAAAATTAAACGTTTTTTTATACGTATGGAGAATGCCACGCCCCCTTATATTTGTGTAATTTTCATGCGATTAGCTCTTGAAAATCTTATTTCTCATCTCATTTACTTGCACACCCACTTGTGCAATTTTTAAACACTTTTCTTTAGTACAAACATTCTTAGGTCTTAAAAATAATCCACATTCCTTTGATTTATTTATAGATTTAAAAATTTTTCTCTAATTCTAGCTAACTAATTTTTAGTGCATATTTTTGCATATTTGTTTCTTCTTATTGCATAATTTTGCTTATTTCGGACTGCAACGTGTATTTAAAACTTTATTTTCCTCTCAGTTTTAACAAGTCCTTAATTCATTTAAGTGATTTCTTTGAGCAGCTTATGGTGAATAATCGAGTTTTAACAAATTTTTTTCAAAGATTTTTCTCATATGTATATGGGAAACGATTGGAAATAAGTATTCGAGGCCAAAATTATATTTTGTGGTGACCGTAACGAATTTTATAAAAAATTTCAAATGAAATGCCTTCAAAGTTTTAAATTTTAAAATATTTTTTTTTTTAATTTTATTGCATAAAACACAATTTTAAATGCATATTTCTGCTTTCCATGCTTATAATACTGTTCAAAAGAACCGACAACTTTAACTTCTTCTACATTAAGGTGCAGACGAAACCTTTGCTCTCCTCTCTACCCAAAAACAATCGTAAAAGTCTTGTTATTTTGTTTTTTTTTTTTTTTTTTTTTGATAATTTATGTCTGACTGTCCGTCTAATTTGACTCACATCATGAGGAATTGCCTTATAAGTATTCTGAAGGCATATCGAAATATTTCTGCCGGTCCCATTAAGCACATTCTATGGGCGTTGCAAGATATTTTCGCTTTGCTTATGGTTGTAGCAATTTGTTTACTTCTCCCACCGCCACCCCCAAAATCCTTTTCCACAACTTTACATGTCTACATTATATGTATATATTGTAAAAGATTGTTTACTTCAATATAACAGATTTACTGTTGCACGTTAGCATACGTTAAAGATACCTTATCAAGGTAATGTATACTGCAAACATGAAAATTATTAAAAAAAAAATGAAAAACACAAAAATAATAAGAAAATTACGTAAGAAATAAAGAAAAATACACATGGAAACCAAAAAAAAAAGCATTTTTGCAATTTTTCACACTAAAAAATCGTAGTTGAGAAAAATTAAAGTATTTCCTCTCTTCTAAATATTTTTGCCGCTACTAGACTACTTTCGGCTGCTAATGTTGAATGAACAAATAAAGGATGTGGTGATGTTTTCGGGATGTTGTTGTTGTTTGTTGCTGTTGTTGTTGTTGTTGCATTTTTACTGCTAACTAACAACTAAAAAAGTATTTTATATTAAAGAGTTTTGACAACAAAAATATAAAAAACAATTAATTTAATTTGTTTGCGAACATTTTTTTTTTTTGGCTGTAGTGCCAACAAAATGTATTTACACAAGTTTTATGTGCTTGTTGTAATCAAGTTGTGTATGTTTGCGTGTGTATTAGAAGTTTTGATGCGAAAAATTAATTGCTACACCACAAATGACATGATGATGTCGTGATGAATTGCCAAAGCACGCACTTTTGTGTGGAAATAAAATTAAAAAAAATTCTGCAATTATTTTCTCTACTCTCTCAAGTTTTATCTTTAAAACAATTTTTCATTTTTAGCCAACAACATGTGCATAAATTCACAAAACACTAGACATGCAAAATCTTTGGAGAGTGAGAAAAAGTGAAAAAAAATCCCCTCCCCATCACAAAATACTGGAATCAAACAAACACCTCTAATATTATCAGTAACATCATTAGGGAGATACTCGTACATATGCAACATACAAACACTCATACATTCAGTCATTCAGTCATTCATCGATTCCTTAATTTAGCATCCACTTCCCTTTGCCAGCTGTTATTGTTGTGACAATTTCTCTACATTTTCTCTTTCCACCGGTTTCTTTTTTTTTTTTTTTTTTTTTTGTTGTAAAGTTAAAGAGCAACTGTGACAATTTTTTTTAACTCACATGAAACGTGTATTTTGTTAAAGTTTTTTTTATAAAATTTTTAATATTTTTTTTTATTATACTCCACCACCAACAAGTTTCTTTCAAACATTTTGCTGATTTTTCAAATCCTTTAGTTTAGAAATAAGAATTCTTAAAGAAAAAAAAAAAAAAAAAAACTCCGCAAATATTAGAAAGAAGTCTAACTAGTTTCTGCAACAGAAAGAGTAAGGAAGAGACACAGAGAGAGGGAAAGAAGAAAAATTAAAGAAGTATAGCAAGAAATCCAGTTGCAAAAATCATCTTAGATTTTACACTAACAAGCTGCATTATGTTGAAATAAAGTTTTGTTCTGTTAGCAAAAAAAAAAGCTGGCAATGCATTTCTTTCTTACTCCTCTTCAACTTCTTTCTAATGTTGTGTTTTAACTTCACATCCATTAGTTGTTGTTGCTGATGCTGACTGCTTGTTCAAGTTGCAATTGTAGTATTTGAATAAGTTTTATAAAAGTTATTTTTAAGATTTTTGTGTTGTTGTAAGTATTTGTTTTTTTTTTGTTGGTTTTTTTTTGTATGTTTGGCATAGAAATCTATGAAATTATTTTCATTGTGAGTGTGTTTGAGAAGTTTTATGACAGCGTTTAGAAAGAGATTGCCGACCAAGTTAAAATGTTTCCAGGCTCTAACTCAGAGTTCTTAGTTAGCTAATCTTTAGTAGTTTAATCAGCGGATCATAGTATAAAGATTAGTGATTAAACCAATTGTAAAAATGTCGTTTAAAGTAAAACTTATATTTAAATAGAACAATTTTAATGGAAAAAATCGTAATTCGTAGAGAATTTAATGAAATTAAATAAAATATTTATACGTTTTACAAGTTCTTAAGAATTTTGTTGTAAGTTTTTAGTGCATATTTTTGGTTATTTTTGCATATTTTGATTTTCAACGCATAATTTTGCATATATCAGACAACGCCACATATTTACAGCATTTGTTTAGTTTTTCTGGCATATTTGCTTGTTTTTTCCTGCATATTTTGCGTGTTTTTTATTATTTAATTCAACAAAAAGACACAAAAAATTTAAAATTAAAAAATTTTATGTTTTTTGTACAAATATGGAAAATGCCACGCCCCTTATATTTGTATAATTAACTCTTGGAAATTGTATTTCTCATCTCATTTACTTTCATATTTCCCAAGACATATCAAAATCCTTTTCCACACCCACTTGTTCAAAAATTTTTAATAATTTTTTTTTATTAAAAACATTTTTAGTTCTTAAAAATACTCCACATTACTTTCATTTATTTATAGATTTAAATCGTAATTAACCCCTAAATTTAGGGTCATCCAAATAGAGATACTTTTTTAAATAGTTTTTTTTTTAACAGATCACGTGTGAGTCGTGTCATGCTGTCATGTTATTTTTGTTTAGTATTGTTTGGCATTTCATAATGGAAAGACTTACGCGTGAACAACGTTTATAAATCGTTCAACTTTATTACGAAAATTCACGTTTTGTGAGGAATGTGTTTCGATGCAAATTTTGTTTAGCGATGAGGCCCATTTCTTGATCAATGTGTATGTAAGCAAACAAAATTGCCGCATTTGGGACGAAGAGCAACCTGAAGAGATTCAAGAACTGCCACTTCATCCAGAAAAAACAACGGTTTGGTGTGCTTTGTGAGCCGGTGGAATCATCGGTGCATATTTCTTTAAAAATGATGCCGGTGCGAACGTAACCGTCAATGGCGACCGTGCCATGATAACCGACTATTTGATGCCTGAAAATGAAGCTCGTGATCTCGGCGAAATTTGGTTTCAGCAAGACGGCGCCACTTCCCACACATCGCATCAATCAATGGATTTATTGAGAGAACATTTCGGTGAGCACATAATATCACGTTTTTGGCCGGTCGATTGGCCACCAAGATCGTGTGATATCACATCGTTAGACTTTTTCCTGTGGGGATATGTAAAGTGTAAAGTTTATGCGCACAAACCTGCTTCGATTCAGGCCTTGGAGGAAAACATCACGCGTGTCATTCCCCAGTTACCAGTCGAAATGCTCGAACGAGTCATCGAAAATTGGACTCAACAGATGGACCATCTGCGACGTAGCAGCGGGCAACGTTTGATAGACATAATCTTCAAAAAATAAATGCCAAAGAATTTTCTTTCAAATGATAATAAACATTCTCCATTAAATTTTGAATTTTCTGTGTTTTTTTTCTTTAAAAAAGTAGGGAACCTCTAACTAATTTTTAACGTTCACATGAAGTTTGGAACTTAAGGATTTTTAATCAAAAATATTTTTTATATTCTTATTTCTTATTGAGAACACTTAAGTCCTTTCTAAAACTGTTTAAGGAGAGACTGTTTTTTTTGAGCTATTTTTAAGAAATTTTTAGAAATGACTGTTTAAACAGCAAAAAGTATTATTGGGTTTAACCGTCTAAGTGACAAGGTGTTTTGCAAGAGCATCCTAACATAATAATACCCGTGTCTTTGAAACTGCTGGCCGTTTTACTACCTTTCCTAACAACTTTACAAAAATCCCCATATATCAAGGTCAACCCTTTATGTATAACGAGTTTCTGTGGCAACCTGTCTCCTAGTCTCCTTGGGCACTCGTAACACTTCTATGTACGCTGCCCGTCTTTTCTCGTCCTTTCCTAGACTTTTTACTATTTTCACGGCATCGAAAGTTACTCCCCAAAAATTTTTATACTCCCATAGTTATCCTCCAAACTTTTCCAATTTTTACCCAGCATCCTTGTACACTTTTAATATTTCACCGACTGCCGGGGTTATCCCTCCTTCGTTGCACGTGGCTACAGTGTTTTTCAAGAGCTACATAATCTATTACAAGGCTCTTTGGAATCCCTAACCATATTCCTGCAATCACCCAATACTTAAGACAAATCCCCTGTTTTTCAGATTTAATCACTTATGTTTCCCCAGATTCCATCGCATGCATTTAACGCGGCTCTATTCATGTTGCATGGGGTTTTTTTTTATTGTTCGAGGCAACCGTGTGCTCATTCGCGGCATAGAGGGTTAGTCCCAAAATGTCCAAGTTTTCAACCAACTTTCATGGTCACATTTTCTCGACTGCCAGGGTTGCCCTTACTTCAATTCCCGTGGCTTACGGTTAGACGCCGAACTGTTTTGTAAGACCACTCCAACAATTTTAAGGAATTTTGCCATAAATATGTCTGCAATTAAGGAGTGGATAACTCAAGCCAACTATTTTATAACTGAAAGTTATGATTTTATTTAAGGAAACTTTAAAAACTAACCTCGATTTTATGTGTAAATAAATATAAAAGATAAAAATTTCTACGACTTTATTTAAAGTTTTATTGATTAAGCGTAGTCGAACGTGATGCGTAAAACAGGCACGCAAGCACACACAAGCACGCACAAGCATATACACACACAAACACACACACAGGTACAAGCACACACACACATACACCCAGCAGCAGCACGCTTTACTGCTATGACAAACAGTGTAATTGAAAATTAAACTTAACGGAAACAAGTTAAATTTAAAAATTTTAATTTCGAAAAAAATAAATTAAAGAGAAAAGAGACAAAATTTCTATAGCGAAAAAGTGATTTACCCAACACGCACAAGGGAAAATTACAACAAATAAAAAAAACATATTGTATATAGAAAACTAAATCAACAACAAACAGCACAAAAGTATATCAAAATCAGCATTTAGCAGCGATGTGCTGCAATACAGAAGAACTTGTGGGAATATTAAAAAAAATGTCAAGGAAAATCGTAGAGAAATTTTTTAGAATGTTCGATAGAGAGAGATAGAGAGAGAGTGTAATAGTGTGAGTAAAGGTGAAGGGAGAAAGAAAAAGGAAACTGTTTTAGTTGTCTAATTACAAATTAGAAAATTTTCCAAACTAACGCATTATGTCACCGACATAACGGTACATTAATATTAATAAAGAAAAATGCTGAAAATAAGTAAAACTAGGGAAAAATGTACAAAATTGTAGCAAAATGATTTTTAGCACACACATACAAACGAACACTAACAAAATGTGATGGGTGGGGGGAAAAAACTATGAACAAATTTTAATTAATTTGAGATTCGTAGAAGGAGCGTGTAAAAGTACGGCATTTGACACCTTTTTAACTAAATGAAATGCACACAAGACGAAGAGGAAAACAAGAAAAAAACAAAAAAAAAAAAACACTATTTATTTAGACATGGCATGTATAGAGAAATTTCACAAACAGAAATACTATAAACTCAAAAAGGGAAAAATGTCAAGGGATCCAAAAGATCAGGCATGAATAGTAATTTGCTTTTACTCCTTTTTGATTTTTTGTATTTAATTTTAGTTTTTATTTGACAGCGTAATTTCATTAAGGAAATTCGAAGAAGCTGACAACGTTGAACATCGAAAATATTTTTTGACATTTAATGTCAAGGTACAAACATACATGCATACATACATACAGATGTCAGTCATTGTTAAATTGATTTAGTGAAAAAAGTGCTGGTATTGTGATTAATTACGATCAATCATGGGCAATCACGTTAAGCAAAAAATAAAAGTAGTTTTTTTTTCATTTTGGCTTATATTCGTGTGAGCTTAAGAAAACTAACGTTTCCAAAAAAAAAAACGTTTCATAGAAAAGGAAAACTTTTCGAAAATATATTTTTCACCAATTTAATTTAAAAAAAATTTTCTACTTTTTTTATGCAGAACTTTGCAGCAATTACAAAAATATCTCATTTTGTACTGTGATTCATCTCGTTTTATTTTTATACTCACGTTTGTGGCAACACCTTTTTTTTTTCTTTTTAACAAACACAACCCGCAAAGCTATTAGCTTGTCTGCAGAAAACACTCAGGATCTATGGCCGGAATCGAACTACTACCTCCATACTTATCTACCACGGCGGCACCCAAATACATTTGCACCATCCATTTTCTCTAAACTATTTCTTTCTGCACCAAGGTAGCACATTAATTGCCGACATATTAAATAACTGAGTTTTACAGAATTTTATACAGAGAATAGAGGAAAAAAATAAAAACCAGTTAATTTCTTTAATTTGCCACTTGAAGTGAATACCCGTAATATTTTCATATATTTAAAAGTTTCTAAAAGAGACCAAGTTTTTTTTTTCTTCCTATGGTTTTCTACCATCATCATCATCATGGCTACAAAATATTTAAGTAGAATATTTTTTTTTTTACTTTTCAAATGATGTTTTAAGTTTTAGTAATTTGTGTTCTTTTTCCCTCTTAGTTTTGGTTTGCTTTGCCTCATAAGCATGTTTGTGAATTCAAAGAACTTACATACATATGTATGTATGAATAAATATATGGGTGTGTACATATGTAAGTATGTGTGTTCATTGAAGGCTTTACGAAGGGACTACAAGATATAAAAAGGCCTGCAAGAGGCATTTAAAAGCCACATTTTGCCACATTTCCCGGATCTCTGACAGGCCTAGCATTTTGTTAATTTTTAACTTTCTTGAGCAGGTATTTTTTTTATTAATTGTTTTTCTTCGCTGACGGTTCTGCTAAGCGACAAAGGAGGGCTTAGAATAGTATCAATCGGTGACAGAATAGTTTTTTAAAAATTACTACAATACCATACTAATGTAAGGGGTGATCCATTTCAAGGTTCCCTACTTTTTTAAAGAAAAAAAAAAAAAACAGAAAATTCAAATTTAATGGAGAATGTCTATCATCATTTGAAAGAACATTCTTTGGCATTTATTTTTTGAAGATTATGTCTATCAAATGTTGGCCGTTGCTACGTCGTAGATGGTTAATCCGTTGAGTCCAATTTTCAATGACTCGTTCGAGCATTTCGACTGGTAACTGGCGAATGACACGCGTGATGTTTTCCTCCAAGGCCTGAATCGAATCAGGTTTGTGCGCATAAACTTTAGACTTTACATATCCCCACAGGAAAAAGTCTAATGGTGTGATATCACATGATCTTGGTGGCCAATCGACCGGCCAAAAACGTGATATTATGTGCTTACCGAAATGTTCTCTCAATAAATCCATTGATTGATGCGATGTGTGGGAAGTGGCGCCGTCTTGCTGAAACCAAATGTCGCCGAGATCACGAGCTTCAATTTTAGGCATCAAATAGTATGTTATCATGGCACGATAGCGGTCGCCATTGACGGCGACGTTCGCACCGGCATCATTTGTAAAGAAATATGGACCGATGATTCCACCGGCCCACAAACCACACCAAACCGTTTTTTTTTTCTGGATGAAGTGGCAGTTCTTGCCTCTCTTCAGGTTGCTGGGTCTCAAAATGGGTGATGGTAATGCGAATAGTATGCTCAGTAGGCCGATTATGTTGACCATAAGTTGAGCGAAGTGCACGAAACACATTCCTCACAGAACGTGAATTTTCATAATAAAGTTGAACGATTTATAAACTTTATTCAGGCGTAAGTCTTTCCATTATGAAATGCCAAACAATACTAAACAAAAATAACATGACAGCAGGACACGACTCACACGTGATCTGTTAAAAAAAAAAAAATATAAAAAAAAGTATCTCTACTTGGATCACCCTTTACATTAGAGAAATGCCTGCTTTTGATGACCCCAATTTCGCAGAATTTCGATCCAGGCTTGTTGTATCAATTTCTGATCACTCTTGCATACAAATACTCAAAATACTTTTTTTTTCGGGACCAGCCTGCCAGAACTAGGTAGATAGGGATAAGGTGGAGAAGGTGAAAATGATGAAAATGTTGGAAAAATGCTTGACTCCCTGTTTTCTATAAAGTTTAATAAAGTGCGTATACGTAATGTAATAATAATATTACGTATACGTGTTACAGTTTAAAAGCCCTTTTTTATTCGATTCGATACATTCGATTTGAATATTTTTATATTGAATTTTGACTGAAAAAAACTATGCTGGGAAGCTTATGATGCAATCGGCTAAAGTAAGAAATTTCTTTGCGTATGTGGGTTTTCATAAGACCCCATTCCGTTGTAGTAACGATAGAATACTGAAACATATCCAAAATTCCGTCGAGGCTTTATTGAGTCCATAGACTTGTCTACCGTACTGTCAGCGATGAGCATTTTCGCCCCATCCTGTACTCGAGTCAGTCAGAGTAACTTCAAAATACACTTTCAAACACTAACCCATACAAGAGAAAGTTTAATTTACTTTCGAATTGTAAAATAAAAATGTTTAACAAATAAATTAATTTTTTCCGCATGTCCTTTGCTAAATTCTAATACTGATCGGCTAAATTGTTTTCAAATTATTTTACTAAAGCACCCACTGTGTAGTGTAAATTAAAAAAGCTCCGAAAAAATACTTTTCTTAAATTTCTTGCATATAATCAAGGCGTATTAAACCAGGTGGCAGCGGGAGAAAACAAGAACTTGACAGCACGAGAAAAAGTAATGCCAAAATAAGTGAAACTGTCAAAAATATAACCAGAAAACAGCTCTTTGACATTTTCAACCAAAAAATAAGTAGGGAAAAAAATAGTCAGCTGCCGTAACGCTGTCACCTGGCTTAATACGCCTTGCATATAATTTTTTACTTCGAAAAAATAAAAACTGCTACTTTTAATTAAAATTTTAATTGAATCTACAATTTTCTTTAAATTAATTCTAATTTCATCATAAAATATTTAGGAATTTCTTATAAATAAAATAAAATTAGTCTGCATTTGCTGACATTGATTTCTTCTGCCGAGTATGCTGCAAGAGGTTACAAACAAAGTCTTAAGAAATATTTGTTTTAATTAATAGTTGATTAAGGAAGGCAACCGAACCTCAGTTGCTTGCGTTGCCGGTTGGTGGAAATTCTTGTATTACAGATGGCAACTGGCAACTAAGAGCTGCCAGCTTAAGTTGCTATTTAGTGCTTTTTGTTGCCGGCTGGGAACACGACTGAAGTACGGTTGGAATCAATAATCGGGCCATAAGTTTTCTTTTCCTGCCTTTCGTTTAAGGTTTATTGTAGGAAGATCTTTCCTTTCCTTTTACCCTCGTATTTGGAATACTGCTTTAAAGTGTAACATTTCAAAGTTTGTGTTTTTTCATATTTACTATTGCGGACTTATTTTTTGTTTTTTTTTTTGGTTGCTTGTTCCTTTCCTTTAAACTATGTTTGTTTTTGTTTTAATTGTGTTTCGTTCTCCTTGACTGCGACCATGTGTACATGTTTCTGTGTGTGAGTATGTGTGTGGTTTTATTTAATGTTGAATTTTGAGAGCCAACGACGACGACCCACTTTCTCAAACCAAATGCGGTAATGTTGGCGGTTTACTGGGTTACCAGGCTCACTGCAGAAGAACTTTCTTCTTCAAAATATTACTATTGTGCGTTTGTTTCAAAGAACAACACACATGTCTATGTGCTGCAGAAAAAGCAGCAGCAGCATCATGGTGGCTGTGGCTGCTTTTGCAACTTCACAAAAAAAAATTTTTTTGTTTTTTTTTTTTCTGCTTTATACTGCACAGAGTTGTATTATTTCTTTTAGTTGCTGCAGTAGCAGCCGGTTTTTTTATTTTAATTTAAATTTTATCTGAAGCCAACCAAGCAGCCAGCCAGCCATCCAGCCAACTAACAAAGATGACGATGATGAGTTCGCTTTTTTACCTGTTTCTTTTGCAAAAAAAAAAAAAAAAAATGAAAATTGTTTCACTTTTTATTTTATTTTCTTCTGCACTAAACAGCAGTTAGTCAGCATATGAAAAAAGCAGATGATATACATATTAACAAATAAAATTGACAAGGTGTTTTTGAAGAAATGACAACTAAATCTCTTTCATGTTGTTTTTTGTTTTCTTTGCTTTCTGTTATACATACGTACATTCATACTCTCGTACATTATTGTTGTCATCTTAATTTTATTAACAAAATGTCAGTGGAACGAACACATACCTGAAAAGAAAATAGAAATTAATGAAAAAAAAAAACTAATAATAAATTGCAAGACATATAAAATAATAAACAAAAAAAAATTAATTAATTTTAATTAAAATTGTCTCAAAAATTCCCAGTGGGAAATTTATTGCTATAGGAAGAATTATGTAAGAGCCCTGCAGGAAATGTCAATAGTGAAACTGTACTGATTTACAACTGATATTGTCACCAGTACTATTGAACTATTATACCCCAGACAATGCTATTTACTATAGACACTTTACATGTGCGTGTCATTGAAAATCCACTACTGACGTAGATACTATTGACTAGGTAGTTCTTGTGGAGTTCATATGTAGACATTGGAACCAGTGATTCACTAGTTCATTTTAGTAATTATAGTTTATACTTTTGGTACTTTTCTAAAGCATAAGTCGATAAAGAAAATGTATATTTTGTTACCTTAACCGACACATTATCAGCCATCTTCCGCCAACACAAATTTATTTTTAGTCATCAAAGCCAAATTAAAAAATGTATACGCTTTATTGACAATGTCATCTAATAGTCACCAAAATTTTAGACAAAAGTGGAGAACTGGCGACACTTACCCCCAAATTTCCTTCAGGGAGCTTTCTGAGCCAATACTCTCTTACTCACACTCACACTCACTCTCTTACTCAGCCAGGCATAATTACAGACAAGAACTTTAAAATGTAAAGATTTAATGATAAGTACACGATTTTTGTTTTAAAATTGTAGCAAATTTTTGGACAAGTTTTAAAAGTGTTAAAGAATATGTACAAAATGTTATCTTAATATATAAAGGACCTAACTCTTCTTACTTTTTTTTCCAAATCGCTTATTTATCACATTTCGATTGGTAAACCTTTAAGTTATCGATATAAGAAAAGAAAAAAAAAAAAAAAAACAAATGCCTTTAATAAAAAAAGTAAGTTAGGGCTTTTCTTTATTAATATTATACCAATTTCCTAATGTTAGACAAGATGTTTTGTAACACATTTGTCATGCCATTAAATTTCTTGCCGCATTTTCTATTGGTTTTATCTTTTCTGGTCTAACAAGACATACTCGTATCCTTATAGTTTAGAGCTCATCCTGATCACCTCCCTCCCCTTTCCGTAGTAATAATACTGCCAAAAAGAAAAAAAAAAAAAAACAGTATACCATTTTAGTGTTTTACGTGTCGTTTGTACATTTTTGGTGGCTTAAATTCATTGATACGTTAAATCGGTATTTTATAGTATAACGCCTTTAGCATGTTTAGAAAATCATAAATCTTAAAGCAAAAAATAAATACGATTGGGAACATGCAACGCATTTTACACACACACACACACACACAAGGTAATACACTATTTTAAATGTACAAAATAATTCAATAAAAACCACGAAAATTCAAAATATGAACAACAAATATGTTGCCATTTACGTGATACATAATTTAAGAGCGCATAAATTCAAAAGTTAAGAAAGACTATTTGTACGTAAATACATCGGGAATAGGTGGTGGTAATATAAGAGCACGTATGCACGTATGCATGTATGTTTGTGCAAATAAATACCTTAATAAGGGCACAATTTTTTTTATGATTTATCTCTGCGTTATAAATTTGTTTAATATCCAGTAAGTGGTGTAATTTATGTTTTATAAAATGAGTTTATTTGGAAATTAATATTTATGAATGTTACACTCTGTATACATACATTTGTACATTCAGCCCTTTAAGGCCAATTTGTGTAAGCAATTGTTTGTTAAATGGATTTTCGAAAATACAAATTCATGCTCAAATTGCTGCTTAACGTGACTTAAGATGTTTTAAATGTTTTAAAGGTGTCTAGATTTTCCTCAAACAACATTAATGTTGTTCAATTTAAATATTGCTGAAAATTATAAATTCACAAAAAAAAAAATAAACTATTAGAAGCATATGCTTTTTTTACCTCAATACTAGATTGTATTCTCAATGGTTTGTGTTGAACGTTACCTTTTCTTAGGGCTTTTAATTACTAATTAAAACTGCAAAGCTGAGATAATAATATTCTGGCAGAAAATGTATAATTTTTCACTCAGAATTAAGTTTCTAAAAAAAATTGTATTGAGCGTTACCTAAAAATTGTAAGGTATATTTTGATTTTTCAATCATTAATTCTATCATTAACAAAATTGTGTGGAACGTTACTCATATATTTTGGTGTTTGTACACTATAATGGTTTCGCTCTTGGTTTGCAATCTAAAAAAATGTATTGAACGTTACCCAAATTTTTTTTATAATTTTATATTACATATTTTGAATTTTAATGCGTAGTCAAATTACTGGCTCTTATGTTTATAACCTTAAAAAATTTTTTGAACGTTGCCCTTATTTTAAAATAAATTAAATATATCAAAATAAACAGTTTTTATTAATTAACTTCTTAAAAACCATCTTAATTATTGGGCATTTTCTTTGCAAGGTGTTAATAAAACATCAAATGTAATGAACGTTACTTAGTTTTATTGTAATTAACTATATACAATTCATCTTTGCCGACTTTATTATGAAATAAAAAAAATATAAATTTTTTGCGCCTGATTTGTATATCAATAAAATTGTATGGAACGTTACCTATTGTTTTCTTATATTATTTTAATATATAAACATTAAAATTATTCTTATAGCTGCTAATTTTTGTAGTTTTCAATATATTTTGAAAAAAAAAAAACACAAAATTCGTACAAAAAAAAAAATGTAATGAACGTTACTCAGCCCTAATATGCTTAATGGCCCAAACGTTTTAAATTGCTACTTTTGTGATATATTTAACAGCAAAAATTTTTTTAACTCTTTTATCATGGTTTGGTGTCCTAAAAAAATTGTATTGAACGTTACCCATATAATTTTGCATCAAATGATATATTTTAAAATTAACAGTTCCTGTTAAAACTCTTTTATTTATAATTATTTATTTATAATTATTTTTCCATAAAACGAAACTTATCAAATCCTTGCAATATATACTGAAGGTTACACCTTTTTAATATGATTTATTAAGAATTAAAATTGACGCTTTTATCAAATATTATAAATACGGAAAGGGATTACATATTCTATCATATTTTGGCTTCTAAAAGGACTTGTATTTTACGTTACTGCATTTTTTTTTTATTACATTATTGATTCTTTTAATATTGAAATTTTATATTGAAACAGGTGTATTGAACGTTACTAATTTTTATTTCTTATTCGAATTGCTGAGCTGAACAAATATTATAATAATGGGTTTAAATTTTCAATCGTAGTTTGCGTTCTAGAAATTGTATTGAACGTTACTGCACATTTTTAATATGACATACTAGAATATTTTAATATTTACAGTTTTTTTTTTTGCATAATTAGTATTGACTTCTCCAAAAAAAAAAAAAAAATATATAAAACTTATATATCTAATCGTTATAAAATGTATTGAACGTTACGTACTTTTAAAATAATTAGTAATCAGTTTAAATTACTGAGTTCTTCAATTATTTTGAAAGCAGAAAGGGTTTTTTTTTTTGTTTTGGCTCCTTCAATGTAATGAACGTTACCCATATAATTTCATATTAATTGAATACTTTAAAATTAATATCTTCTGTTAGAACATTAATATACTTTGTATTGTGTTTGCCCCCGCTCCAAAAAATATATATAAAATCCGTAGAAAATGTAATGAACGTTACTTAGTCAGCTTACAGATACTAGTAAAATTAAATTAATCAAACCATTCAAAATGCCATACATGGTAAAATTTTCATTTTAACTGATTTGATCAAAAATGGTTTTTTTTTTAATTTAACAAAGCATCCGTCATCTTGTAAGAGTTTCAATAAAGTTTTTTTTATTTGAATTTTTATCGAAATTCTTAGAATTTATGACAATAATTCTTTTATATAAAATTTTTACTGTGTTTGTGGTTAGAGGATCGCAGCTTATAAAAAAAAAGTAGATCAATCATTGTTATTCGTTGCCCCCCAAAAGTAAATTGTAATAAAACTAAATTATTATTTGGCATAAAAATTTATTATGATTGAAAATACTAAATAGAATGATTTAATTTATTTCATTGCCACAATGATTGTCGTGCTAGCAAATATGCACATCCAACAATAATTGTGTCAGAGTTGCTAATAATAATTTACCGATACAATGCAGCATAAAGTTGGAAAATTTTAATTAAATTTTCATTGAATCACTTTTCGTCTCTCTCTTTCATATATCAATATTTAATAATAAATAGCAAATAATGATGTTAAAATTTTAGTTGCAGTCATTATTCTATATATTCTTTATATATTATTTTGTCATTCTTATTTAAGTTTCTAACACCCACTGAGATTCATAAGAAAAATTATTTATTTTCTTGCAATTGTAGTTTTCTTAGTGTTGCAGTTACTACCCAGTCGTTCTGATGGTCAGAGAAGAATAAATTGTTTTCCAATTAATCTAAAGGGTGGACAAATTTGAGGTTAGAAAGTAAATTTGCTTAAAGACTCACTTTTTTTTTTGGAAAAATTCAGTTTTATTGATACCAATGTAAAGTTGAAATATGGGAATTAATAATGGATTATGATGTTGGTCAAATTTCCACTTCTGGCACTTCGGCAGACGTCCGCTCATTTCACAAACTTTTGAACTACATTTAGCCAATAAAGTTTCGCTTATCTCGTCAATGCATCGCCGAATTTCATCTTTTAGAGCGTCAGTTCATTGTGATTTGTTCACGTACACCCGGTCTTTCAAATGGGCCCAAAGAAAATAATCCAGCCCTGTTAAATCACTTTCGTGAAATTACGCGACAGGGAAATTTCTCATGATAGTAAATTTTCACAATTAAAATTCTTTGTTCAAGAGTGTAGCGTTCCATCGTAAACATTTTCCAACTTTTTTACTAAATAAATGTCAAAATATGACAGCTCAATTCTTGACATTTCTTAATTTGACAGCCAATTTGCTTCCTAAACTCAAATTTATCCGCCCTTGAAATATAAGTGTTGTTAAATTTTTTCAATTGTTTTCTCTTTAATTATTTATTTCTGGGCAGAAAGCAGCTTTAAAGTTTGTTGGCACATGTAACCAAAATGGTCAACAAAAAGTTATGCAAAGTAAAAACGTTTTTTGTCGCCTAGTGTTACTAATTTTCGATTGTCGAGCCACCGAACTTCTAGTGTTTGGTGCTTAGAAAATTTTAAATATTTAATTTAAAAATAAAAACTATCACAATCATATTAAAGTTGGAATATGTATTTTTTTTCCTCCCATCTCAGGCTTCAGAACTGCCGGGTATGAAGTCTAATCCCAACTAATGCTGTGTGTTGGTGGTCAAAAAGTTTCTTTAGTTGCAAATGTGTAAATATTACATCATTCTGTTGCAGCTATGAATGACAAAAAAAAAAAACCAAAACCAAACTAAACAAGTAAAAAATTTAGAATCTTAAATAAAGTTAAGCTTTTTGTCTACATTTTTTTTTTTGTCTTTTGCACAATTTACAAAGTGTTTGTTTAAGTCAAAAAAAAAAAAAAAAAAAAAAAAAAAAATTAAGATTGTTTTTATGATCTTAAATAAAAATGAACATTATTTAGTGTTAATATTGATGTAGTGTTTCTTTTCGAAGACAAATTATGATGAGTTTTTTATTTGTTTGGTTTGTTTTTTTTTGGTGTTTTTTTTTTTTTTTTGCTAAATCAACAGCCATAAATCATCATCTTAAAGAATAATTTTTCGGCAGAACAATTAATTTTGTGTAGAGGAAGTAAATCATAATTTATGGTGCTGAATGAAAATATAGAGAAGTAACTTTTTTTTATGGTCTTAGATTATTTTTGTTTTAACCCTTTACGGCAATTATGCAAGTTTTTGCTTTGAAAATATCCGTTAAAGCCTTTAAGTGACTTTAACTCTAAGAGTATAGTCTCAACCGCTGAGCCAAGACAATAAATTATGCTCATAGTAATCAGTGTAAGTGGGTGTCCATGGATCCTGACCTTATCAATGTTTTAACACATAATTAAATCAATTAATTAACAGCTTTTTCGCTCTCCTTCTGTGTAACTTTTTTATACACATACACAATGCAGCAGCAGCACATACATATTTAATTTATTTTGCCAGACAGATGTAATTTATCATTCAGCCGTTATAATATTTTGTTTACAACAAAACAATTATAATTATTATCAACAAAAATAACAACAACAAAAGTTGCAACAACACATTAATTTATATTTAATATTAATATTAAATATACATACTATACACACGTGTACATACATACATGTTATTCCCAAGGAATTTATTAACAATAGGACACACCCCTTTTGTTGTATTTGCAAGGTAAATTTAAAAATAACTTGTCATATAAATTGTTAATTCAACAGAAAAGAAAATTACAAAAAAAAAAAAAGTGACCTATAATCTATTTAAAAATGTTCACAAAATAATGAAAAATAAAAACAAATGAAAACAAGTGGAAAAAAGCTCTTACAAACACACACACTCACAAACACATACACGAAGCATGAAATTTTCATACATTATTTCTTTTTTATGCAACATAATTTAATTAAATCACTATTTGTTAATAATAATAATAAAAAAAAAATACAGCTCCAAAACACACCGATAGACTGTGATCTCTATGAGACTAAAGCAGGGATGGATAAGTGATTTTTTTTTATTTTAATCCATAAGTAATATACATAAAAATACATAAATATGGCTGTTATGCTAATTTTACGTATAAAATCGCAATGAAACGTTAAAAAAGCAGAGAGAGAGAGAGAGAGAGAAATAAACAAAATATATATCCTGACAGTCATTGAAGTTACAGAAGCAAAGTATATTTATACAAGCATATGCAAGAGCACAGCTGGTCGCGTTTTTTTTTATATGTACATGTATTTTCATTGATTATTGTCAAAATTTTTTCATGTTTTTTTCTACTCAATTTTCTTCAAGTTCTTCTGAGCAGAGCTGAAAAATAAAGATTAAAATTTGGTTTTTAATTCAAAATGATTTACAAAAAGATTTATTGATTAATTTTACACAAAATTAAATTGAATTAAAACAGGAATGCATTCCTCAAGAATTCTTGCATGCATTCACATATCTAAAAAGATTAATTGAATTGAAGTTTGAGTGAATTCATTGGTGTTCTGAAGAAAATTAATTTTTTAATTCACTGTTTTCACTAGAATTAGAATCATTCATAAAAACTCTTGAAAATTGGATGAGTCGTTCTCGGGTTAAGCTGAAATATGTCTTTGTACCTGACTAATTTAGGGAACAAAAATTGCCACGCCCATAAAAAAAACCTTACGTGGTGGAGAAAAACCGAAAACGGGCTTAATTTTAGCACATCAAAATCCATATAGTCCATTTATTTAAAGGAGAGCCAAAAAGTGATTTTTTTGCAGAGCAGTGTAATAGATAAAAAAATTAAATCTATAATTTTTCAATTTAAATTACAAAATTCCTAAAACAAAGAAAATGCGTTCAAAAATATCTTTAATTTTTTCAAAAATGGCAACCCTGTCGTTATATATATCACCCGTTTTCTAACTGGCGTTTGGCCTTAGAAAAGTGCCGCTGTTACTGATATCTGCGAGCCAGAGGTCCTGGGTTCGATTCCCGCCGTATAAAGAAATGTTTTAATTTATAGAAATGAATCACAAAGGATGCAAAGGGAATGCCGAATAAGAGTGTATTTAACCGTACTCTACCTAAGCTAACCTAGCCTGAGGCCTTATATGATATATAATATAATGAATTCCTAAAACGGGGAAATTTTGTTCCGAAACATTACCGCTATGGTTGATAGTTATGAGCCAGAGGTCGTGGGTTCGATTCCAGACGTCGAAAACAATGTAGAGCTGCAAAACTATCGATAGTCGCCGCTATCGATAGATTCGATAGTTTAAGAAAAACTATCGATACTATCGATACTATCGGTTTTTTTATGTATAAATAAAAGAAAGTTACTTGAAGAAAGTTAGTTGATCAACAAGAGGGTATTAACTCAAAATTTTTAAAATTTCGTTTTTTGCAAGAAATCGATGAACAGTGGTCATATCTATCCACTGTAAAAATTTTACACCATTTTCTCCACTCTTTCACCCAAAAAAATACATTCATATCTCTCTCTTTGTGATAGAAGATTAATATAAAAAACAAAAGTTTTTTGTCTCTACTGAAAATTTTAAAATTTTGGTTTAATAACCTCTTGTTAATCAGGCGCGATATATGTATGTATGTATGTATGTATGTATGTATGTATGTATGTATGTATGTATGTATGTATGTATGTATGTATGTATAATTGTATGAAAAATAAGAAATCATAAAAAGCAAGTACATATATTTAGTTCAACACATTTCTTGGGTTTAAATAAATTTTTATAATTAAAATCAAATAATACTTTAGGTAGATTTAGATAGCTAAACGCGCTGATTTAGGTAGCACATTTAAAATAACTTGTTTTTGTTCATAAAAGTATATAAATTGAAAGGCGGCTAAGAGCCTGCGTAGAATAAGTTGTTACAAATGTTATACTGGCTACATATAATCGGCTTAATATATTTAAAAAATATACTTTAAAAATTGTCGATAGTTCACTATCGAAAAAAAACTATCGATAGTCAGTCAATAAAAAAAACTATCGATACTATCGATAGTACTATCGATTGTTTTGCACCTCTAAAGCAATGGGTATTGTGAACGTTTAATTCATAGGACGGGACCACATGGTATCGAATTGGGTTCCCCGAGTTAAAAGTGTATTTAAAAGAACTCTACCAAAACATAACCTAACCTTAGTCCTTTTATGATTTATAATTTAGACACGATCTTTGATTTAGACTTTAAGCATTTTTTAAAGAAAATTTAAAATTTTTCGATCAACATTGGAAACGGTGTTCCGAGAGGGTCATTATCCCGTTCAACACCAATTTTTCTGCCACACAAACTTTTAATAAATTTCCTATGTAAAAAACATGCCAAAGTTTATGTATGTTTCAGAAGAAAATTTAGCTTGTACGAGGGCCGTTTAACAATTCTGGATAAAATAAATTTTTTTCTTTAATAAAGCGATTTATTTCTAGTTTTTTTAGTTACCTCCAAATAATAAGATATCTAAAACAACAAAAAAAACTTTTTTGAATTAAATTAAATTGCAAGAATTTCTCAATTAATAAATTTAATAAATGCTTAATTGTATTTTCCATCCCTGTCTGTTTAATACCATAAGCATGCAGGTATGTATAATAATGGTATATGGTAACATAATTTATAATTCTGTTACAAAATTTTTTTTTTAAATAAAATGCACACACTCACACACACACAAAATAAAAACTTTATATAGTTTTTTTTACCTCTTAAAACAACTCATAATATGATTATAATTAATTGAATGTCAATAACAGGAGCTAATGGAATATTATTAATAAATGCAACAATTTTTATAAATTGTGGAAAAAGAATTTTACTACAAAATAACAACAAATATAAACAGTTTTAAATAAAAAAAAAAAAAAAACAATTGAGCTTTCATCATTAAAATACACAGAAAATGTTTAAAAATTTTTTATATTTTAAATAAAATGAAGCACAAAAGTTTATCGAATGCAATTATAAGGGCAGATGCACAGTGGGAACGGTATTGTTATTCTCCGATATTAGAATTTTTATTATTATTTTTTTTTTTTAAATTTAATACGAGAATTACTTTATTACTAAAGTAATTTTTAATCTGTTGTTAATTACATAAAAATTCTAGTGTTTACATTCAGCTAAAAAAAAAAACTACGGGTAGCACTCCGGGAGTGCCGACAGAAGTAAAAACGTTTTGTGATTACAACAATACACGTGCTATTGCCAAAAAAATTATGCGTAGATATAAACAATTATATAAATACATGCAACAAATTTAACCACTTATCAAGGCGTATGCAACAGGTGAGCTTACTAGCACAGGTGACTGAGCTCGCTTTATAGCAAATTTTCGTATAAACTGATATAGTTTGAAGAGAGTACGAGTACATACAAAATGGTGACAGTTTGGTACTCATACGTTTTAAAATGCTTTTAATTTGTTTATGTGTTTTGATATGAAGCGAGTGCTTTATACCAACAAAATACATGTTGTTTTTGGATTGTTGTACTTGTTGTCGAACTGCGCATACCTGCTAGTTTCGTCATGCCACTTATTGTAAACGTAATTGCAACTGCGCCCGAGAAGTTAACAACCTAAATTTTTTTCGCTCAAAATGATAAGAGCGCCATCTTTGTGTACTCTTCTTAATCATTTTCGCTCAAATTAAAGAGTGCGCCCTCTTTGGTGCACCAAAAAACGAGTGTTTTTCTCATATATGGCAACATCACCCACATCTCATCATTTTGAGCGAAAAAAATTTAGGCGTTGGGCCTTACTACGGTTCTCGAATCGACTTCGACTGTTGTACTAGATTAAAGAAACACACAACATTTTTCTTTAATCTATTACATCAGTCGAAGTCGAATCGAGAACCGTAATAAACCCCAATATCTGTAGGTTGTTAACTTTACTCCGACTAGGCATTCGCACAAACAGAGATGCTACAAGCGTGACGGTGTCGCGAGTTCTGAGGTTTTGTCTCATCCAAAACCTTCGTACCGCGCCAATAAAAGTTTTCACTTCAAAAAAATTGGCTTCAGTAGAACAAAAACAAAAAAAAAAACAAGTAAGAGTGCTATATTCGGCTGTGCCCTGTACCGTCCTTCAATTCAATGAATATAATACAGGATTTCCCTTTTTATAAAAGTATGTACATATGAGTATATCTATGTATATACATAAATACATACATATGTACTATACATATAATTAAAATGAATTACTTTTCGATAAATACATCGGTACAAAAAATGAAGACTGCTTAAAATATTTTACAATTTTCCATTCATCACTGAACAAAAAGGGTGTTTGTACGAAAAAAATACATAAAGTTGTTATTAAGTTAATATACACATAAGACTAACAAGCCTCAGTAGCAAGATGGTTCGTGCGTTGAATTATAATCGAAAGATTCCATATTCAATACTGGGGCACCTCATGTATTATTAAATTTATTTCTGAAAGGGTTATTTATATATGTATATATTTTCATTTATTGGTATATATAATCCAATATCAGAAGCAATATTTTATTTTTGCTGATTTTCAGTACGAATTATCTTAAGAAAAATCCTTACATTTCAGTCCAAGATCCAAGTCTCTAGCGCTTCTAGTGTCTTCGGAAAATCGATTTCATGTACAGATAGACAGACGGATAGACGGACAGATGGACGGACGGACAGACGGACAGATGGACAGACGGACATGGCTCATTCAACTTCCCTATCTATAAGGATTCAGAATATATATACTACATGGACCTCATATAAATATTCTTTAAATTAGTGAAGGGTATAAAAAAAATATATAAAAAATTAGTCACTGTAAAAAATAACTAAATGGTAACACTGGAAAAAGTACTTAGTTGTTTTTAATCCAGACAATTGTTAGAGGTTTTTAAAATTTCTCTATTTGTTAAGAACAATTTTTACATTACGCCCCACTGTGACTCATTAAACTTTACAATGAATGACTTTTCATAATAACTGTTTCTTTTTTCTCTTTTTTTTCAAATTCAAATAAAACTTTACATCAATTAACTTTGAACAGAAAATAATAATTGATAAAAGTTAATGGCTGGTGATTTTTATTTTTGTTGTTGTTGTTACTGTTTTTTGTACACAATAAAAGTAATTAAATGAGAAAGTATAGAAAACAAAAAAAAAAAAAAAAAAACAAGAAAACAGAAAACTCATATGTATGTATGTATATTCAAAAATGTTTAAGAAGTAATTAATTGTTAAAATTATGCAGATAAATGAATCTCTCTGGCTCTGTTATCAACAGAAATGTAAATCATGTTTTGAAACCTTTTAAACAAACAATTAAGCTTAATTTATTAATATTATTACGGACACTGAAAGTTTTTAATGTGAGATCATGTTGAAATTTCTACTAAAATTGTAGGTTTAGTTTAATTTGATTACAAGTTAGTTGCTGTTTAAATTTCATGTTTTGCTTATTTCCGAGATATGCTTCAGTGATCATTTACAGCCCCGGCTATATATTTTAGGTGTTAACTATATACATACATAGTTGCAAATTAATCTAGGCTTTCACCTTAACATCACATCATCGCAATTTGAAATGAGCACATACCGAAAAAAAATTTAAAAAAATTTGCAAAGTAGTATTTAGACACACTGATCATGGTGATGATGCTGATGATGGTGATGATGATGAAGGTGAGGATGATGGCGATCGTTTGTTAAAACTAAAGACATGTTTGTGAAAAGTAAGAAGTAAACAATAAATTACCTTAAGTTATGTGGGAGTTTCTTTTAAAATCGCTACACATTAAATATAATGGTTGACATTTGATACTTTCTAATGTTAATTTCTATACTCATACATAAATGTGTGTATGTGAGTATGTGCGTATGTGTGTTTTTTTACTTAATGTGCTTAATACTTAATATAAATATGTAATTAACACATTTTAAGTTTCTTTGTTAAAAAAAATCATAAATAAATCATAAATAAAAAGGAAATGTTTTAAAAATGAAACAATATATTTTTTTTAATGGCAATAAAAATCAAATAAAAAGAAAAAAGTTAATTGTGAAAATGTTGAATTTTAATAAATACATAAATTAATATTTTGAAATTAAAGTTACAAAATTATGAATTGTGTAACAGCAGAAAGTGATAAAATTGCCTCTGATCTGGCTAGATCGGTGTGGTACTCTAAGAGGATTTATTTCTTATGGTTTCTAGGTCATCATGGCCGTTGTTTGTAGAGCATTTTAAACAAAGATATAAAAGCAAAGGTTGCGAGAAGCATGATCTGAGTATGATCTCAAAGAAAATATCATGCCAGCGACATTTCATATTGTACTTTTCAATTTCATTCAACATAAAGCATACTAAATATGCAGATGTTGGTGACTCTTCTCTATTAATAAATAATGTTTATTAAAGGAAATTAACTGTAACTGAGATAGAACAAAAGTTTACGATCAAGAAACACAATTTTCAACTTTTTGTTTACCGCGAAATTCAATTAAAAAACAAACCTTTTAATTTTTTTAGTATAAAATAAATTTGGCCTGTTTTTATATTACATTTTTTTAAAAAAATTTTGTTTTTGCTTAGTACTGCTTTTAACAAACTTTAATATAAAAAAATTTCTGTGAAAATAGAATTTTTTTTCTGTTATAAGGACACTTGTTTTCCTAAAAGTTGTTTTATTTCAAAGTGGTTTTCTCTATATAAAGGATATTTTAGCTTGAAACATGTTGCTTCAAAAGAGATAATTTTTCTTAAAATGTAATTTTTCGCAACAGCTTCATTTTCTTTTTTAAATGTCATTATTTCTTAAACGGAAATTTTAGTTAAAAAATACATCTTTTTAAAAGGTAAATATCTTCTAAAGTTACTTTTTCTTTAAAAATATCGTTTCTTTAAAATGTATTTTTGCTTAAAAAGTACTTTTACTAAAACGTACTTTTGCTAAAAAGGTATTTATATAAAATTTTTTTTTTTTCTAAAAATGTACTTTTGTTAAAAAGCTAGTTTTTCTTTTCAAAAAGCACTTTTCCAAACGGGTAGTTTTTCATAGAGGTGCTTGTTCTTAACATAAAGTTCTTAAAAGTTAATTTTCTTAAAAAAGCGTAATTTTTTTAAAAGATACTTCTTCCTTACAAGTACTTTTACTACAAAAGGAAATTTTTCTTAAAAGGTTCTTTTACTAAAATGTACCTGTCCTAAAAAGGTACTTTTTTAAAAAGCGTTTTGTTTTCTAAAATTGTAATTTTCCTACAAAGGTTTTGTTTTCTAAAATTTCTAAAATTGTAATTTTCCTACAAAGGTACTTTTTCTTAAAAGGAAGAGGCAATTTTTCTTAAAAGTATTTATTTTTTGAGAAGTACATACTTTTTATTAAAAGTTAATTAATTTTTTTGAAGAGGCAATTTTTCTTAAAAGTATTTATTTTTTTAAAAGTACTTTTTATTAAAAGTTAATTAATTTTTTGTTTTTCTTAAAAGCTTTATTTTGTTTAAAGTTACTTCTTATTTAAAGGTATTTTGATTTAAAGGGAGGTCTTTCTCAAAACAGTTTTTTCTTAAAATGGAAATTTTAAATGTACATTTTCTTAAATGGTACTTTTTCTTAAAATGTAGATACCCCCTGTTAAAGCTACCTGTTCCCAAAAGGTAAATTTTTCTGAAATTAAAAATAGGCAATTCTTCTTAAAATGTACTTTTTTAGGAAGGTACTTTTTCCTAAAATTCACATTATCTAAAATGGTACTTTTTTTAAAAATGTACTTTTCTTAAAATGTACTTTTTCTAAAAAGGTACTTCTTCTAAAAAATATAATTTTCTTAAAAATGTACTTTTTCTTACATTGTACTTTTCCCTAAAATGTACATTTTCTAAAAATGTACTTTTTTAAAATAGATACTTTTTTTACAACGTACTTTTTCTTAAAAGGACGATACTTTTTCTAATAATGTACTTCTTAAAAGCGTATATAGAGTTCATTATTCTGCAAAATGTACTTTTTCCAGAAGGGTAGTTTTCTTAGAGGGACCTTTTCTAAAAAGTGAATTTTTCTTAAAAATTTAATTTATTTAAGAACGTAAGTGTTCTTAAGAAGAATGAATTCTTCAAAGGTGCATTTTGAAAGGTGAATTTTGTATAAAGGTACTTTTTGTTAAAAGAATAAAATTCCTGCTTTAAAATTTTATGCATCGTTCATAGATGTCGTCCCTGTTGAGAAAGAAGCCCATTGCACAGCAATTATCAAAACTTTTCGATAGTTTTTACAACTGGGTAGTAATATTTTAAAAATGTATTATTGCAAATAATTTTAATACCAAAAAAATATTTTTTCTATCACTTATAAAGTCTTTCATAATGCCTACAAAATTCACATCAACATCAAGACGTTTGAAAACGCAAACGCGAATAGTCTCTATCGATGTTCATTTTAGCGTAAAGTTGATTAACGCATATGAAGTGCATTTGGTAAAAGAATTCAAGCGTTTAATATACAAAGTTTTTTCAAAATTCAATGTTAATTTCGAAAACCAAATTTGATGTAAAAAATTCAATTTTAGTACTGAAATTTTATTTGAACTTAATTTTAAAATTTTGAACTTAATTTTCGCAATCTAATCGCAAATCTAATATCGATAATTGGGCAAGTTAATTTTGAAAATTGTAAATTTGATTTTTCGTACATCAGCTCGGAAAAATGAAAGAACGGGCACTGTAAAAATAGCTCAAGGGTAACACTGGGATTTAATTAAACACATTAAAACAGATTAAGAAGAATTTAGAAGGGAAGTAATTCTCGTATTGTATTTTCACATAAAAATTTTTCATATAAGAGATAAAATCCCGTTCAGTGGATTAGCCTAAAAAAAGTAGTGATTATGGTGATACACTTGCACACTGATACGATAATTGTGTGGCATCTTAACAAAACAACGTTGTTCGGTTCTGTCGTGTATGCTTAAATGTAGAATTATGTTGATTTTCCATGTCTCTTAAATTATTCATTATATATAATTTTTTCTAAATATAACTATAGATTAAGGAGCTGAAATTATTGTTCTTATCTTTAAGGGCACTTTTTTAACCCCGACTTATAAGAAGTTGAGAAATGACTGGCGTTTGTTCCACATAACGAACGAATTATTTGAGTGTTAAACATCAACTCATACAACAAAAACTTCAAGAATTAAATTGGAACATTTTTAATTTCAGAAAATTATTTTTGTGTGTACCAGTATTTTCATCTACGCTTTTTTTTTAGCATTTTTCATTCTAAAAATATTATGGTGAATTTTTTTTTTTGCGATTTTTATGTTTTATCGACTTTATTTTATTTTAGCGATTATTTCTTTTAGCTCTATTTTTTACGCTTTTAACGATCCATTTTCGTGTTTTATTGTTTGCTTAAGCGATCCTTTCAACCGTTATGCAATTTTTTTTCGCGTTTAAGCGCTTTATTCTGTTTTCGCTAAATGTTTTCGTTTTGTGGTTATTTTCTTTGCTTTAGACGTTTTAAACTTTTTTGTAATTTTTTTTTGTTGTCGCAAGCGATTGTTTCAAGCGATTTTTTTTAGCTGAAATTATTATCAGTTTAAGCAATTTTCTTTTCTTGTTTTCGTGATTTTATTTCGTTTTCAGAGATTTTTTCTTTTATTCTATTTGGCCGATTTTTTTTTTCGTTATTCACGCAAACTGACGAAGGAGACTATTAAGGCCGTGCTTTACTATCCTACACAATCGTACGATTCATTCACAGGAAAATCTTACAAAAATCTGACCGACTTTAAAAAATCGTTTCAAAATGGTGTTGTAGGTGCCACACTATCTATCATACAAATCTGATGCCAAAACATCTGGTTGACAATAAATACTCCTCTGATCGCATGAAAACTATCATTTTATGAAAATGTTCATAAAATTTTACAAATCGCGCGACTTGCCAAAAAATCTGTCACACAGTTGCATTTTTAGTCCACACTACCATACATTTTTAGCACACATGTCATATTTTGCAAATCGCGCGACTGTGTAGGCACGGCCTTTAGTGGCAACGATGGGTATTTACCGTATAGGTGTCGATCACTCGATGATAACATTAGAACTATTACAACGAAAGTGAATGAAAGCGATATTGTGATTGACAACAGTTGGATCGTTCGTTTCATATTCGAAACTTCTTCTTTTAAAAAACATTCAAGGCTTATTGTAATGTTGAGTATTCTAATTCGGTGAAGTCCATTAAATACATTTTTAAATGTATAAGGCAGGCTTCTTAAATGAGCAACGTGTGATAGATTTTAAAACTTATTTTAAAAGTATGTATGTTTTTTTCTATTTTGTTGACTACAAATAAAGCAAGTGGAAAAATTCAGTGTCAATTGAATTTAATTTTTTCGTTTTTTGTTTTTTCCTAAAGTTGAGTCTTTTTGAATTGAAACCCTTTTTCGATCGGAATAACGAACCAAACCATAAAAAAATTTCAATATTTAAATTTTTATATCATGAGAATTAAGGTAGTGGCTTCGACTGCATCTATATAATTAATAGACAATTGCTTTTTTGTGCTACCCTTCATGCATCTGTTATACAACCGATTTTTACAAGACTTCTACTAAATTAAAGACACTGGTTCTTTTTTGGTTTAACATTTGAATTTTTAATTTATCAAATTTCTCTTGCGATTTATTGTAAAACAATTTCGCTTTTTCTATATTTTTTTTAATAAAATAAAATTTGTTACTGCAAAATATAAAATAAAAAATGCTAAAGCATTAAAAATATCTAAACATAATGATGCTAATTGACTTTTAAAGGCATGACTTACATTTTCCACTAACATTTCACTTTTCACAGAAAAAATTTTTTTTTCTTTTCACTTAAATAGCAAACTTTATAATCAACTTCAATCTAGTTTGATAAATATGGCAAACAGATATATTTTATAGCAACTAAATATGGTGTTGAATCCATACAGCAAAAACTTAACGGGTGGCGTTAAAAATTAAAAAACAACCAAAAAAATATATCAAAATTTTCATAAAAAAAAAATGGAGTTGAAATCTATAATAACAGTAAAGTTTAATAACCATAAATACATTAAAGTGAAAGTCTTTCTTAGTAAATTTAATAAATGTTTTTGTTTTGCACAAAATAAATATTTATTTATTAACAAAATAAAATCTAAACAATGAAATCAGCAAATAAGCCAAATAAATAATTAATGAATTTGTTTTACAGCATCATGGCCAAATTTTTGTGTTTATTTTGGTCGATTTTAGTTTTTAGATAATTTATATTGTGGTGTTTTTTTTTTTTTTTGTTTTGTTTTGCGAGTATTTAATTTTTTAGTAACATGTTATAACATGTTATAACATGTTTAGTTAACATGAATTTGAAAATTAACAATGTTTTCTATTTGCTGCCATTCATATTTGTCATGGTTATTATTATTACAGCATTTTCGGTGTTTCGGTGATATTGAACAGTGGTTACTGTGTGCTAATATTTTCACAAAATTTCAAATGAGTTGTAAGAATTTTTTTTTAAGTTTTTCAGTAATAGCCACCTTGACAAGTACTAAAACTCAACAAAGAAATCAGATGTGATGGTGTAACGGCCTCCAAATCACTACTGATCTCGTTTGCTAGTTTGCTAGTTTGATGATCAGATATTTTTTATTTAGCATAAAAATTCTAAATTAAAAATTTATTTTCAAATTAAAGTTTTTCACGAAAATTATCATGTCTTTCAAAATGTATGTGTAAAATTTTCTTTGCAATACCAAATATATATAGTATTTTGCACCACTGTGCACTATCATAATTGACCTCGCTCGCTGGCACACAGTTAATGTGGTATCGGTAATCAATTGCGTTTATGCTGGGGGTGTATTCTTTGCATACACGAGAGTGGGCTTAACATAATAATGGAAAATATGTGTGTGAAATCATTTCGAATAAACGTAAATCCAATCAATTTTAAAATTCATTTAATTAAAAAAAAAAAAATAAATAAATCCATGCAAAATTTATAATTTGTTTTGCATTCAACTAATGTCAAATAACTAAAATAAGGTCATGAGGTCAATGTAGAGTTCGATCTAGTTTCTGTTTTTTTTTTAAATTTTCGAATAAACATTTTTGTAAATTTCTAAAATTAACTATAGAATTTCCTGTTTCCTACTTGAAAAGAAGATTGTTAATATGCCAATTTTGCTTTTTTAAAATTGAATGTAGCAAATTGGTATACAATTGTCTTATATTAATGGTAGTTTCTTTTCAACACACAAAATGGCCCTTTGTTGAAAGGCACATGTATAAAATGTCCTGCCAACCCTGTAAAATGCAACTTGTTATTTCATTAGAACAAAACACAACTTATGAAAAAGTGGAACGCCCTGTTTTTAACAGCTGACAGCTAAGTTTTACAGGGCACTATCAACACTTTCGATTTATACGGGGCATTTCACCATTAATGAGGGTGATTTTTTTTTATAATAAAACACACCACCCCTTTAGAGAACAATAAATTTTTAAGAAACGATTACAAAAGTACACTTTCTACATGGAGATGTACCATTTTTTTTTTGTAGAAAAGGAAACACCATAAGATTTCCTATACAGGCGAGTCACATATAGTGGAATATAGGAATAGTTTAAATACCGTACTTGTTTTCCGATCGTTTTTGATTTACATGCTTCACATGCCATTTATTTTGTAGTATGTCGATTTTACAATAGCGGTATTCAGTGTGTGTGGCAAATGGTCTTGCAAAAGTGCAAATACAAAATATCGTAGCGTTATTTTTTAATAAGATTCAGTAACAAAACACAAAAAATCGTCTTTAGGTTTGGTGAGCGGAAACGCTACAATAATTATTCATTTGCACCGAACACTGAATACCGCTCTTGTTAAAGTTTTTTTTTATTAAATAGGCGTTTCTTTAAATTGTTTTTACTAGCAAAGTTCATATTTTGGTTTTTTTTTTGTATGAACAGGCAAAGCTTATTTTACTCACACTCCTAAAAGTATGCATGTTTTTTTCTATTGTTGACTACAAATGAAGTAAGTAGAAAAATTAAATGTCGCGAAGGCCAAATCGACACATTAATGACTCTTTTATACAATCGATTTTTACAAGACTTCTACTAGGTTAGGTTAGGTTAGGTTAGGTTAGCAGGCTGCTGGTGAGAGGAGGGATTAGATTCCAGCTCACTTGGGTCCTGATGTGTTACCGTTGTGTTGCCTGTAGTGAAGGATAGCATTAGAGAAAGGGTGATTAGAGGAGTCTAAGGAAGAGTAGGTAAAAGAGGGACAGAGAAAACTGGTGGCAAAATTCGAAGCAAGGGGTGAGACTTGCAGTGAAAGGGGCAAGAGGTCAAACCAGCTATTGGGCGAACCATCCACTGCTCCTGATAAAGGACCTAAGGCTATCGAGTTCCGTAACTGAGAGCTCGGAGAAGGTACTGAAGGATCTACTGCCTAGAGCGCGAAGGCGGTGATCCTCCATAGCTGGGCAGAGGCATAGAAGGTGTGCGATGCTTTCTTCTTCTTCCTCGTCATTACAGCTGAAGCAGTAATGGGTAGACCCATGCGTCTGGCATGGGTACCGAAGGTGACGTGTCCTGTGATTGTGGCCACAAGATTGCGCAATTGCGTTTTGGGGAATTTCAACAGATTTTTGGTTCTGTTGATGTCTAGGCGAGACCATAATGTCCTTGCTGTGGTGCAGTTTGGCTCATTAAACCATCTGGTTTGTGCCATCTGGATAAGAGCTTCATCAATTCGCTTCTAGCAGGCCAAGAGCGGAAGACCACAGAAGTTGTCAATATCAACAGCCTCTAGCTCTGTGCCTCTCCTGGCCAGATTTGCAGCGATGAAATTGCCTATGTTTTCCGCTTGTCCCCGTATCCATATAAGGGTAACACTAGAACGCTAGAAAGCCACTGTATTAAGTGACTTCCTACATTCCGGGGTAAGAAGGGATGTTGTATACACACCCGAGAGTGTAATTATTCCCGGTTTGCTGTCGATTATGATTTGAATAACTCTGTTCGTTATCCGATAGTACCGTAGCCAAATTGTTGCCTTTTTGATGGCGGATATTTTAGCTTGTAAGATGCTACATTCGTCCGGGAGCCTGAAGGAAATCTTGATCCTGAATTCCTCAATGTAGAAACACCCGCCAACCCTGGAGCCCCGTTTGGAGCCATCCGTGAACACTCGTAGGGCCTAATGCGGTGTAGCGGGAGATCCTCCGATAAATAGTAGTTAAATACTCTATTAAGGGAGGGTTTTGCAAAGCAATAGTCAATGAGATCAGGGATAATTCCAGTGGTCTCTACAATGCTAGACCCCGTCGATGTTTCCATGCGTCAGTTGTACTCAGTCGTACCGCAGTGCGTAGTGCTAACTTCCTAGCTAACAGATCAGCCGGAAGCGAGCCCAGCATAGCGAAAAGAGCCTTTGTAGGCGTATTTCTAAGGGCACCAGTTATCATGATTGCCATTAAACGAAGAGTTTTCTCAATTCGCTTTCGGTTTTTTGCCAAGTCTAGTGCTTTCCACCAGATTGATATACTATTCTACTAAATTAAAGAAATTATTTCACAGAAGTGAACGAGGCATAGTGGGTTTTTGTGGGTTCAGTATTTCGGGAGCTATAACCGTTTAAAGTTCCTTCTACTACATTCACACGTATTTTACTCATGCATGTAAGTTAAAGCCAAACAAAAATCTACACATACATTTGTTTTACACATTTGGGTGGAAAGAGAAAAATAACAACAGGACATCTATAATATAGTAGAGATTCTATAAAGATTCTTTACATACTAAGATTTGG
Source organism: Lypha dubia (assembly GCA_947311025.1). Classification (NCBI taxonomy): domain Eukaryota; kingdom Metazoa; phylum Arthropoda; class Insecta; order Diptera; family Tachinidae; genus Lypha; species Lypha dubia. Next base: position 15,963,717 of record OX371263.1, on the reverse strand, counting down.
GAGAATTGTAGGAAAAAAAAAAGAGAGTTGAGTAAATTGATTTAGCGCAATGGAAGGGATTTTGTTTTTGCATTTAACATTTGAATTCAGTCAAATGTATCATTAATTAAGTTTAGTTTTGGTTGTTGAATGACTGTTTTATAAGAGATTTCTTATGATTTTTTTTCTATGACCAGAACACGGTCGATTGGGTCGACCGTTGGTACACACACTAGTTTTTATTATTAAGCCCTGTAGTTTGTATAAGCAGCCAAGTTTCAATGATGATTTCAGCAATCAATAAATAATGGCTGAGTGATAAATGATTCCCCACCTAATCATATTTTGCATGACCATCAACAATTGGGTTTAAATGGTCTGGTGTACCAAGGGATAAAGAGAACTGTAGTGTAAGAAAATTAACAACAAGCGGTAATAAAGTTTGGTGAAAAAAACCGCGGCTAATTTGACAACACAATAGTTTTTTGTTGAACAGTGTAACCAACATAACAAGCTTAAAATTATGTTATTCGTTTGGTTGTTTTTTCCCGCTGTTTCACCTACAAAACTATTAAAGAAAATTTATATGTACATTTTTTTGCAAATAATGCATAACAAAGAAAATTCTTCTTTTTTTATTTCTTTTCCTTGCAAAATTAATAGTATTTTAAAATTCGTTATATTTTTAATTTACTACAAAATAATACAAACATGAATTGGCATAAAGAAAATTGTTAAACGGTGTTGGTTTTTTTTAATATTTTTTTTATGTTAAACTGCTGCTTGAGGTTTTCTTTACAAAATTACCAAAGAAAAAAAAAATAAACACACACACATACAAAATTGAACAAGAAGTAGCCGACTACAGGAAAAGAATACTAAATCAGTGAAAAACACAAAACAAAAAAAAAAAAAAAAAAACAAAAATTGTACAATTTTCATAAACTCAATGTTAAACCAGAAAACAAAAGCAAAAACAATAAAATCACCAGCACAACAATATTTGTAATAATATTAACAACAAACAATATTTTTTTATTCCTTCTCTCGACTTCTTTAAATACTTGTACATTCAAAAAGAGTAACAAACACAAACAAACAATGGTTGCTCACTTATAACAAGGGAAGGGGCTACTGGCTGCACGCTACTTTACATCTTTTAAGAATGTGGAAAATGCTTGTAAAGCATTTTTTTGGACAGCAAAATATATTGCAAGCAGCCAAAAAAATAGAAAAATATATCCAAAACACAAAAAAAAAAAAAAAAAACACGAATAAATAAAATTTATTATCTACGCAAACATGTGTACAAACCAATAAAAATCGACAATCTGACAAAGAAAAGTGAAAATAAATTGGCAACACAGTGGTTGAAAAGAGATTCGGTAGCTATTGGCTCAAGGTTTAGTTATAGTATTACTTTGGTGGTTTAGTTTGGAAACATTATTGACCAAAGGGGCTTAATTTGTGACGTGATTTAAAAGAATACATATAATAAGGGTATTCACTATTTGGTGCAATTTTGGTTTTGACTTGGTCGTTGCTTTTTTTTTAAAGAAAACAGCATAATACACAATATTGTTATGGAGTTTTATGAGAAAAAAAAATATGCTATAGTATATTTGCACTTTTGCAAGACCAAACAGTAGCTGTATTCAGTTTTTTCTTTTTGTTCATGAAAACCAACAGAAAAATAAACGAATTTATTATTGAAATGTAAGAAAAAAATTATGATCTTTTACATTTTCACTTTTGCAACAGCAAACAATGTCTGTATTCAGGGATTGGTGCAAAAGGGATGGCAAAAAAAGCAAAGGTAAAATAATATGTTTTTTTTTAAAACCAGCATTAAAATAAACGAAATTAATATTGAATTTCATGGAAAATTATGATTTTTTAAATTTGCACTTTTGCAAGGTCAAACATTGGCTGTATTCAGTGTTGGGTGCAAATGGGATGGCAAAAAAAAAAACAAATGTTAAATATTATGGTTTCTATTTATTAAAACCAGCATTAAAATAACAAAATTATTATTGAATTCCATGGAAAATTATGATTTTTTAAATTTGCACTTTTGCAAGACCAAACAATGATTGTATTCAGGGTTTGATGCAAATGTAAAATATCGTCGCGTTTTTTATTATTGAATTTAATGACACAATTTTACATTTGCACTTTTGCAAGACCAAACATTGGCTGTATTCAGTGCTTGGTGCAAATGGTCTTGCAAACAAAGCAAATGTAAAATATCATGGTTTCTATTTTTGAAAAACAACAGCAAAATGCACAAAATTATTATTGAATTTAATGAAAAAATTATGATATATTACATTTGCACTTTTGCAAGACCAAACAATGGCTGTATTCAGGGTTTGATGCAAATTTAAAATATCGTCGCCTTTTTTTATTATTGAATTTAATGAAACAATTTACATTTGCACTTTTGCAAGACCAAACTTTTGAATTTAATGAAAAAATTTAAAATTTGCACTTTTGCCAGAGAAAAGAATGACTTTATTCAGTATTTAATGCAAATGGTCTTGCAAACAAAGCAAATTTAAAATATCATGGTTTCTAGTTTTGAAAAACATCTATGATATTTTGCATTTGCTCTTTTGCAAGACCATTTGCATCAAATATTAAATACCGTCTGTATAGGTTAGGTTAGGTTAGGTTAGGTTAGGAAAGGAAGGGTAGTGTGAAATACACATCCACTCGGAGAACCAATTGGATCCATTGTGATTCCCTTCATTTATAATTTATTGACTAATTAGTCTCCTTACTGTCCAAGGAGAAACAAAGAGCCGTTATCATCCATCATTCAGCCATTTAATTCCCATGATAAAGCCCCTGATATCCTCAAGTTTGCACTTCGCGATATCACTAATGCCTGCGATATCACTAACGTCTGCTCAGTCTTCTTTGCCTATGGCGTTGCAGCTGATATGCTCTATAGTTTGTGGCTCCTCTTCATCCCCACACATCCCACAGAAATCTGGAGTGCCATTTTCCCATATGCTGGTCCTCGCTCTAACCGAGCAATGGCCAGTCAAGGCGCCTACTAAGACTCTCAAAACCTTTCTATTCATACCCAGCAGTAGATCAGATTTACCTGAGTCTAGTTCTGTCCATATGGACCTCGAGACTCTACAATTTTCTCTATTCCTCCAGGAATTACTGAGTTCCCTATAGTAGTGACCGATTGGAGGTTTAACCGACCTGTCACTAACTGCCACATCTAATGCTGACCCTATTCTTGCCAGCTCATCCGCAATTTCGTTTCCCTTAATATTGCATTGTCCTGGTATACCGTCTGTATAAGTTTTAATTTAAATTGTTTCTATTCTAAAAAGAAAATTATATTATGCAGACTTTGTTGTAGCGATTTTAACGATTCTTAACGATTATTTTATTTTAGAGGTTTTTCCTTTTTGCACTATTTTTACACATTTAAGGTTTTTTTTTTTTTGGCTAACAGTGTGTTTTTTTTATTGTTGTGTTTTATTGCTTGTTTAAGCGATCTTTTAGCATTAGTCTTCTTTTGCATTTAAGCGCTTTATTCTGTTTAAGCTGCATATTTCTGTTTTGTGATTATATTATTTGCTTTAGAATGTATTATGTTTTTTTTTGCAAATTTTTTTTTTTAAATTTTTCCAATTTGCAGTTAATTTTAAGCGATTTTTAGCTGAAATTGTTCTCAGTTTAAGCAACTGTTTTCTTGTTTTCATGATTTTATATGTTTTTTAGAGGTTTTTTTTTCGTTTGAGGGGTTTTTTATAGCCTCTCTTTGCTATTTCTTTTTACCCCTATATTTCGTTGTGGTAATTTTATCTCCATTTTGCGGGTATTTTCCTAGTTTAGTGAGTTTTTTGTTTTCGGCAGTTTTGATTTTTGTTTCTAACAAAGCGTTTTTTTTTTATTTTTCAATTTAACGAGTTAATAGCTTTTTGTACGAAGCAAAATTTTTTTTTGGCGTTTTTAGCAAACTTTTTTTTTTGTTCATTTTAGCGTTTTTATGTGGTTTGGGAAAACTTTATTTAGTTTTCATCACTATCTCGTTTGTTTTGGAATTTCTTCCATTTCTTGCAAAATTTTTCTCTGCTGTGCTATTTTTCGTCAGTTTTTCAATCATTTGTCATTTTAGAGCTTTTTTCCCCTGATTTAATGATTTATTTTCGTTGTGTCGACTTTATGTTTTAATCAACTATTTTTTATTTAATGTTTTAGTTTCGTATTTTCTAAATTTTTCTAACCCCCGTCGTATGTGTTCTGCCCTTAAGGAGTCACGTTTAAAAGAACTTTTTATCAGAGATTTTGTTTTTCACAGTAAAAAATTTAGCCAGGAATAATTTGCTTTATTGTTGCCCCTTGGCAAAGATGAAAATTTTTCAAATCTAAAACAAATGCTAGAAAAAATAGAAACTTCAGGTTGTTAAAGTGGTGGGTGGCGAATAAATTTACGAATTATTTGCTGATCCAAACAACCAAAGGCAATGCCGTTAGGTGGATGGTCATTCGCTCACTTACTTCTGACTAAAAACAAACTAGAAGTACCGACTCAACATCAACAACAAACATATATTTTTTTTCTGCCAACTTCAAATATATGGACTCAATAGATATTTGTTTTCTTTGTTCTACTTATGGCCAACAGTAAAACAGCAACGTTGGAAAAAAGCCTGGCACACAGGCAGGCAGACAAGACAGACTGGTTCAAAAACGTTTACAATGTGTCAAAAAAATTACACTAGACTCGTACACTCTTGTACACATTATGACGACCCTTTAACACATTCCAGCATTCAAACGTAAATATGAACATCTATCTCTTGCTTTGTGTAGGAGAGTGTGTACATTTTCTATTCTAATGATATATGCGATGTAGCTAATATGCGTAGTATTTTTATTTATGGTCGTATATGTTTGTGTGCGTGTAAGCATGTGTGTTACCGTTTCCCTTTAAATAGTTTATATACATATATTTTGAAGTAAAATTGCACAAGTGTGTATTCATAAAATTCAAACTTCAAAAACCATTAAGCCAACATTATCATCATGCATCAGTTATGAGTATGGTGAGTTGCAATAAAGTTTAATATGACCGGTAGTTACATAAAGTCATGAACAAGGGGGCCCAAATAGTTTAATTTTTATTTATTTTTTGTTGGAAAGGAAACTACGAAAGTTGGAAGCATCATGATGTCAGTTCAACCTTCTGTGCAGTCTAAATTTTCTTTCCGAAATATGAAAATCTTTCTCAAAAGGTTTTATATTTTAATCTATTTTTTACCCTAAGACTTCATTCACGATATATTTTAATGGAAAAACAAAAAGTACCTAAAGCAAAAACTAATGATAGTATCAGCTCAAAATACCCCCAAAAATATCGTAAAAAGAACTTCTTAAAATACAAAAAGTACCAAAAGTAGTAGCATTCCCTTACTTTAGTCCCCAAGAAAGCAAATAATAAAAAAACGATAGAGTACCAAAAGTATACTTTTTTCCAGTTTATATTCCGTAAAAAGAACTCTATAGTTTAATCTGAGTCACATCATAATTGTCTACCAATTTTTATCCATGCAATGCATTAACAGAAAAGTAGAAAGAGAAAAAGTACCATGAGTAAAAAAGTACTATAATGAAAAACAAAATACCAAAAGTCAAAAGGTACAATAAGTAAAGAAGTACCAAAAGTACCAGTTTATTTTTCATTTAATCCTCCAAAAAAGATGGTAACTTGTAATAAATTATAAAATATTTGTACAAAAACAAAAAGTACCAAAAGTAAGAGTGTGTCCTTTTTTTACCCTTTAAAAAGTACACTGTGTGTTATTGTAAGAAAAATTTAAAAAAAAATAACTAAAAAGTACCAATACATACTACCGAAAATACCAGCTTTCCCATATTTTACTTGCCCTGAAAGAACACTTTAAGTCAACGTCAAAAAGAAATTAAACAAAAAACCAAAAAGTGCCAAGAGTATAAATTTTTCCCGTTTTTACCCTTTTAAGAGAACTCAATACTCTAATCTGAATCATCAAGTTTACATAAAAAGAGTTTCACAAGAGAAAAAGTACCAAAAGTAAAAAAGAATTGTAAGTAAAAAAGTATCAAAAGTGTCAGCTTTTTCTTATTTTTACCCAACAACCGCTCCCCATAAACAGAAGAAACTCTTACTTATGGTGTTTTCTTTTCTACAAATAAAATGGTACATCTCCATGCAGAAAGTGTACTTTTGTGTTCAATTCTTAAAAATGTTTTGCTCTTTAATAGGGTAATGGGTGAAGGCATTGCACTTTTTGCCCCGTAAAAATCGACAGCATTGATAGTGCCCTGTAAAACTTAGCTGTCAGCTGTTAAAAACATGGCCTTCCACTTTTTCATAAGTTTTGTTTTGTTCTAATGAAATAACAAGCTGCAAGACATTTTATACATGTGCCTTTCAACAAGGGGCCATTTTGTGTGTGGAAAAGAAAACACTATTAATCAATGTAGAAAAAAAACTAAAAAGGTTTCAAAACTGAAAATTTGTCCCATTTTTATTCCTTAAAAGGTATCCCCTGTATATCAATCTGGGTCACATGCTATCCCTCCACAAAATTTCGTACAAATACATTTAGAGAATTTCTTAAGAGAAAAAGTACCAAAATTAAAAAAGTATCAAAAATTCTAGTTTTTTCATTTCAGCCCCCAGAAAGTGTATTAATTTATAAAACATATCTAAAATATTAGTACAGAAATAAATATATAGTACCTAAACTACCAATTTGTTCTTTTCATCTCTTAAAAAGTTCACTATGTTTTAATATGCTTTACATGCTTCCGTCTACTAAATTTCCTCTAAATTCAACAAAAGATTTTCTCCAGAGAAAAAGTACCAAAAGTGAAAAAGTACTAGTTTTTCTATTTAAGCCCCCAGAAAATGTGTTAGTTTTTAAAAAATATGATAAAATATTACCAATATTAAAACAAAAAGGTACCAAAACTAACAATTCGCCCCTTTTTTATCCCTTAAAAAGTACACTATGTTTTAATATGCGTCACATGCTTCCGTCTACTAAATTTCATCGAAATTCAACTAAAGATTTTCTCAAGAGAAAAAGTACGAAAAGTAAAAAAGTACCACAATTAAAACAGTACCAAATGTAATAGTTTTCGTTTTTCCCATTTCAGCCCTCGGAAAATGTAATATTTTATAAAACATTATAAAATATTAGTGCAAAAATAAGAACGTACCAAACTAACAATTCGCCCCTTTTTTATCCCTTAAAAAGTACACTATGTTTTAATATGGGTCACATGCTTTCTTCCAGCACAATGCACTGCATCATCATCCCCTGAGTGCTGGTCCTAATTAAAAAAAAAAAAGATTTCTCAAGAGAAAAAGTACCAAAAGTACCACAATTAAAGCAGTACGAAAAGTAATAGCTTTTTTTTTTTTTGCATTTTAGCCCTCGGAAAATGTAATAATTTATTAAACATTTATAAAATATTAGTACAAAAATAAGAACGTACCAAAACTAACAATTCGCCCCTCTTCTATCCCTTAAAAAGTACACTATGTTTTAATATGGGTCACATGCTTCCGTCTACTAAATTTCATCGAAATTCAACTAAAGATTTTCTCAAGAGAAAAAGTACCAAAAGTAAAAAAGTACCACAATTAAAACAGTACCAAATGTGATAGTTTTCGTTTTTCTCATTTCAACTCTCGGAAAATGTAATACTTTATAAAACATTTATAAAATATTAGTACAAAAATAAAAACGTACCAAAACTAACAATTCGCCCCTTTTCTATCCCTTAAAAAGTACACTATGTTTTAATATGGGTCACATGCTTCCCTCTAATAAATTTCATCGAAATTCACCTAAAGATTTTCTCAAGAGAAAAAGTCCCAAAAGTAAAAAAAAGTACCTGTTTTTTTTTTATTTCACCCCACAGAAAATGTGATAATTTATAAAAAATCTAAAAATATGAATACAAAAATAACAATGTACAAATTCTGCCAATTTGTGCATTTTTTACCATTTAAAAAGTACCATCTGGCTCATTAGTAAATTTTAATGCTGGAATATTCAATTTTCAATTACAAAATTAATTGAATTTACAGTATTCGTAATTGAAATTTTTTTTTATTTTTTATTTTCCTGTGCTGATGTGCCCAATTTTTGAGCCTCCTGCCAAATGATCTGTAATGAAAATCCAATTTATTCTAACATATTGTTTGAATAGTTCTAACTATAAAATGATTATCCTATAAACATTATTTTATTCTTATTATTACTCATACTTTATTATACTGTTGTTACCATAAGTGTCTAACGCTGGCAAATCTAGAGCAACACATGCCGAAAAACTCGAAATTCATAAAATAAAAAAATGAAATCAAACTGAATACAAACGACATTAGAAAAAAAAAACTAGATTAATGTTATAATACCACATCTAACCTCGAACAAGTACGAGTTGGAAAAATGTTTATAACGTAGCATCAAAATAGTAGAACAAAAATATTAACCAAATTCCACAATTGTGTGCAACAAACAACCCACTCACACACACAGTCACAGCAACAATAAACTTAACGAGTGATTGACTTGTTTAATTGTTTTGATACCTGGTCATGGTTAAAAGTTGAAAAAAAAAAACAAACAAAAGGAATTTTGTTAAGACTCATAAACATTTTATTCTGACTCTTCTAATGGTCGTCTTACACACACACACTCGAGAACATGTATGAGCATGTTGTTGCATGCGAATGAATGAGTGTATTGAACAGCAAGTATGTAAAATATTTAGAGTACGATTTGTTCAATTTTTTTTTTTGGTCTTTGAAAATTTATGACACTGACATCTCTATTGTTGTGAATAAAAGGAAACAAAACAAAAAAAAAAAAAAAAAAAAAAAACCGAAAACTAATGTGACAGTGTAAAAGATCTATATCGAAAAAAAAGCAAAAAAACGATTTTACAATGACAGTGAGTGATCTGTTTTAGCATTTATTTGAATGATGTTTTTTTTTCTTCTTCTTTTAAACGATTTGTCAAAGGCTTATTTTGATGTCGCCACAGATTAAACGCTGTAATTGCTTTCTTTTTTTATTATTTTATAGGGACAGTGCGATATAAATCTTAAATAATGTCTTAAAGATTTATCGCTAAGAAATGCTTAGCAAAATATACATGATCAGTTAGTTGCACGTACCGACATACATACATACATACATGCTAGCTTTTACATAAATAGTAAAATGTCGTAGAATTACTTTCAGAGTAAAAATACGACTGACTACTCAGGTAGCGATAAATACATAAAAAAATACTTTATTTTATTTTTACAACTTTCTCTACCCGAATAAAAAATTGAAAAAAAATATTTTTTTTAAATTATTTGTTAATGTAGAAATTTAAATTTCCTATTCAATTAAAGTTTTTTATTGTATCCACAATTTATTTAATAAATTTCATTTTCTCTTAAAACATTATTATAAACAGTATTGAAGTCAAGAAATAATAAAATTTAAAGAGTTAAAGATAAACTAATTGATTTTTTTTAAATATTTTAATTAAATATTTTAATTAAATTTTTCATTAATATAAGATATTTGTTCAATTGAAAATATAATTGTGTTGCGTTAAATCCCACACAGAAAAAAATTATGCTAAAATAGTTTTCAATTAATCCACTTAATCAAAAAAAAAAAATAAATATAGTTTTAGTTAATTCCGTAATTGAATCAATTAAATATTAATTCAAAAACAGCTCCTTTTTAAACAAATTTTACGTTAAACTTTTAAGTCATTAATTTTTCGTCATAGGTTGAAATTCAATTCATTTAATCTGCAGTTTTCCTAAATGTTATCGTCTTTTCTTTTTCTTTGTGTATGCGAAACTATTTCAAAAAGATTAATTGAATTATATAAGAGTGATATGATTTCTTAAAAAAATATTAAGGAAATTTGATTTTTTTTTTTATTTAATAAGAAGTACAAACGATACAATTAAGTTCTAAATAAAACGTCATTCAAATGGCCTCCACGACTTCTTCTGCAGCAATGAATTCGATGAACCCAATTTTTGAGCACTTTTTCCACTAAATCAAGTCGTATGTCATGAATGAATGTCACGATCAATATTGACTTGTAAAGCTTGAAGAGAGTCTGGTTTATTTCGAAAGACCAATGACTTCAAATAAACCTACAAGAAATAGTCGAATGGTGTCAAATCACAGCTTCTTGGTGGAGGCCATTCAATACTACTATTTCTTGAAATAATCGAATCTCCAAACTTTTCTCGCAATAATTCAATTGTTCAGAAAACTCACGACATTTACGGTGGTCCAGCTGGCTTCAGCTGTTGAGTGAGAACAATTTTAAACGGATGCAAACCTAAATCCTTTCTCAAAATCCACCAGGTTGTGGTTTGAGACAGTCCCAATTGTTGAGAACGTCTTGGAATCGACAAATTGCGGTCTTCAGCAACACTTGCATGAACGGCAGCAATATTTGCATTACTTCGAGCGGTTCTTTGTCTTATTGGCACTTGAAAATTATGTAAAGAAAATGTAAGCTCAAAATTTTCAACAATTCGACGAATAGCGAGCACACTTGGACGATTATTACGAACATAAAATGGCAAAAGCGCACGAAAAGTTGCAATTGGAGAACGAAATTGTAAACACTACTGAAAACAATGAAAAACAAATGACAGATCACGACATATTACAAATGGCCGAAACGTCACTTCAAAATCATATCATCCCTATTGGAAAACCTTTTATTTGAAATTATTAAAAATTTTTTTTTAATTGGAAAATTTTTTGCATGATCAGCACTCAGTGGATCACTCCAACTTATGCAATGCATAGGGAAAATAAAAAATGGGTAGAGAATAGATGTTGAAAATGTAGAAGATTTAATTCTTCAACAACTCTGCCATTGCGCATTTTCTGGATTTTTAGAGTAGTGTTGCAGCGTCTCTGGTGTTAATTAGGCGCATTAATTTTTTTGATTAGGCATTTTTTTTAATAATTGTTTTACTTCGTCGACTGTTCTGCTAACCGACGAAGGAGGGCGCTGTGGTGTACATTAGCTTGGAACAGTATGATCAGTGCTATGCCTTCATCTTTTTAAATAGTCTAATAACAATTAATACAATGCCACACTAATGCACATTAAAAACCAGTCCCATCCATACTATAGGTCCCCTTTTTTGGAATAACAAATCAGAAGTGCGAAAATTTTGTTTGATTTAACATGTTAATGGAATGTAAAAGGCTAAAATAATTCTCGTATTCTTTTTCGCTAAATAAGATGGACACTCTTACACCTTGTAGCGATCTCGTATCACTACTAATGCATTCTGCTACTCTAATTGGATATTCTTATATTTTGTCTCTCACTCTCATTATCTCTTTCTCTATCTCGCTCTCTCTGAATTAAAAATAACTTAGACCCAGCGGCGAACTTTGCATACCACATCACATCTCTTGAATAAAGTGTGCCACACTTTGTATTCAATGAATTCTAGCTTAAAATGTGTGTGAAGTAGTGGGCAATGCGCTTTTTACTTTCCCACGAAGTAAGCGAGATTGTGTATAGACTGTCTACTGCCTACTTACAAAGTATGTGAAACCGTAATGAGTTGTTATATTTATTGAAGGAATACTTCACTATATTGCATACTTTGTATTCAAGTAGTAGGCGTTCACTTCAGGATTGCGGCAATGCATTTGAAAAACTATCATAGGTTGTAATTGAGATGGTGTGCGTTACTGTCTTACACGTGTGCATCACATCATTGCTTCTGGAATCGAAATATTCGCGCCTGGGGATACGATATTCAAATAAAATAAATACACTTTGATTTAAAATAAAAATTACGTATAAATTGCAATTAAAAATATTAATTAAAAAAATCTTTTAAGCTGGTTGGGTATTGAAGGTAGACGGCTTTCAGAATCAATAAATTAATTCCCTTTAAAGCAGATTTCTTTAAAATACTCAAATATCTTTTATTCCAATTTTAAAAATGGAAACTATAAAGTTTTTAATTCTTCTACAAGATGAGAATAATTTGAAAAAATAAAGTTTGTGTTTTTTTTTTCAAAAGCTGTTTGCTTTAATTGTACCACTTTTGTAGTTAATTTACAAAAAGTTGTGAAACTTGTATCTAATGCGACAGCTGAAATAATACAAGTAATTATAAGAGAAAAAAAATCCCCCAACCAACATATTCAAATTCAACAACAGCCACAATAACACTAATTACCTAAGAAATAATTGTCATTTACTCTAGTCCAAAAGTTTGACCTAAATTTTACAAAAAACCATGTTAGTTTTTCAAAATGATTGTGAAACCAATAGATAGATATTTTCTTCAAAAGAAAAACTTATTGTTAACACTTTTAACTCAGTTATTTGCATATTATCTTAATTTATTGTTAAGTCAAAACTAAAACATGTTGTTTATTATCAGTTAAAGTTGTTAAGCAGTATAGTGTTTCAATGTTTAATCAGCTGAACGTGACTTTGAATTATGCTCTCAAACAACAATGATTGTGTGAATTTTTCTACCAATAACCCACAAAAATAAAATATTTAAAAAAATAAATGTTGGTTTGTTTACAAAATCCAAAAGAAACACTAATGAAAAGAGGAAATGTTTTTTTTTTCTAAAAAAAATACAAAGCAGAGGATATGTTGTAAATTTTTAATCTTGTAAGATTTGCAAAACATATGCAGAGAGAAGAGAGAGAGAGAGGCAGAGAGAGTTTTAGGGCAAGTGAGATAGTAAATTTTGAAACTGAACTGAATTTTAGCAAGAATTTCATCATACAATTTGCCCTTAAATACCACTGTGTAGGTGTAGTCACGATTCCGGGCCATATTTTGTGGAGATATTGAATATCTCGGTTTGTGGGAAAATTTATTAAAACCCCACCGTTCACTTCTCAACATCTCGATTTCATTGCGTTTTTTTTTTGTTTGACGCACTCTGTTGGTCTCTCATGGTGTTTTCTTTTCCAAAAGAAAAATGTTACATATTCATGTTGCAAGTATACTTTAGTGTTCGTTTCTTAAACATGTTTTGCTCTCTAAAAAGGTGGGTGTGTTTTCTTCTAAAAAAATCACCCTCAATAATGGTGAAAGGCATTGCACTTTATGCCCCGTATAAATGGACAGTGTTGTTAGTGCCATTTAAACAGATGGCAAAGGTGTTAAGAACAGGGCGGTTCTACTCTTTCATACATTGTGTAGTGTTTCAGTGAAATAACAAGTTGCATTATTGCAGGGTTGGCCAGACATTTTATAAATGTACCTTTCAACAAGGTGCCATTTTGTGTGTAAAAAAGAAAACACTAATAGTTTTACATTTTCCAACTGAAATACAAAGTTTTCGTTGCTAAAATAACGTTTCCCATACTTATAATATGAAACTCTTTAAGATCTCTTTACAGATAAAAAAAAATCAATTTATCAAAAAAAAAAAAAAAAAACAATTTGTTTTTAATAGTTTTTTAATTTTCTTTTATAGAAACAACCAAATTTATTTCTGTCTAATCTTGAACAACAACTTCATGGGCATAATTGCTGGCCTTAAGTCCACAATGGAATGTGTTGTCTGTTAAACATTTTTAATTCTTAATGCTATCAACAACGCTTTTAAGAAAATTAGGAAATTGTCCGCAAACACGATTTGTGATCTAAAAAGCAATTGTCAAATTAAGTCTTAAATATTTTTAAAGTTGATCAAACTACCAACATTGTTACCACCGATTCGGTCGAAACAACTTGTATATAAAATTGTATTTTGATTGATGTGATGACCAAATAAGATAACAATTTTAAGCAGAATATAAATAAAACTAAAGTAGAAAAACTAATATCATGAAAATTAAAGAATTTTATTTTATGTATTTGGAATTTTTGTCACTATACGAAGGTAATCCGAAAATTGCAAGGTCCTTGCATAGACGAATAACAACAACACAATAATATGAAGTAAAACTCGACAGACAGACTGACATTAAATATAACACAAACTTACACAGAAAATTATAACAAATAGAAAATTTTTTCAATTTACTTATTTAATCGAAGCCTGAAACTAGTTTTAATTAATTCCGTAATTGAAACAATTAATTATGTAATCAAAAACAATTAATTAACAAACTAATTTTTCATTAATTAAAATTTTTAATTTTAGCAATTGAATATACAATTTACGTTATGGGTTGAACAACGAAATTAATTGAATCTTCAGAAAGAAATTATTCCCAAAAAAAATTTAAATTAATACGTTTAATTAAGCTTTAAAACTAGTTTTAATTAATTCCGTAATTGAAACAATTAATCATGTGATAAAAACAAAAATTTTCTTAACAATTTCAAACAAATTTTCATTAAAAATGTTTAATTGTAGTGATTGAATATACAATTTTCGTTGAAGCTTGTACATCAACAACGAAATTAATTGAATCTGCAGTTTTCTGTGTACATAAATATTATTGTTTCTATATATATTTTTTTTTTAATTAAAAAGCTAGTTTTAATTAATTTCGCAATTGAATGGAAATTTATTAAGAAAAAATTTTTATTTTTACAAAAATTAAATTTTTTCAAATACATATTTAGTTTTTAAAAATTTTACACAATTTTGAGCAATTGAAAATTTCAGATTTAGTGATTAAATATTAAGTTTTGAATAATGATTGATAATTTTTGATTGATTATTTTTGTTATATGGAATATTTTAACACCGATTTTGAAAAAGTGATCAATTAACCCTAAAACACACGTTAATATTTTAAGTTTTAAGCTCGAATGTCTTTGAAAAATTATAAGACAATTGGCTGACATAATTTAGTATGTGATTCCACAACGGCTGTTTTAAGTAGAGCTTTTAGATTCTTCTTCAAGAATGGGACTTTAAAGACCCAGCGTAGACTAACAGGTTTAAAATGTACTACAACAAAATGTTCTCTCACTAGCTGAACACAATATAAACTTAAAATTATATGGTTCATAAGGATTCCTGTGTCCTTACTTTATAAGATTGTGTTAAGGAGGGGAGGGGAAGTCCCCTACTAGAACCTTGTAATATATTTTTTGCCGCACTGTGTAATAATCCTATGAATCAGTTAGTCAGAGTAGTTTCTATAAAACCCTCGTAAATGTCTTAAAGAATTTTGAAACCTTAATGCAACAGTCAAGTTAAAGTTTGCAACACAATACTCGTACAACAAAAAAAAAAAAGAAAAAACTAGCAAACAAACAGCAAACAATTCATTAAAACAACAAAGAGTCGAATAGTCAGCCACACCAATACCACCACCAGCAGCATCACTTTAAGACATGGACATGATTGTGTGGTATGGCCAATAAACAAAACAACAACAATACCATAAAAGGACTGGCTGCATGGAAATTGGTAAAAGGCAACAATAAAAAAAGTTTTGTTACCAAAACAATTGATACCGGTTTTATGTTGTTGTTGTTGTTGTTGCACTTTAGACTTGTGCATAAAATGTTCAATTAAAAAATGAAAACTGGGTGATTTTCATTTTCAAACGCGTTTAGTTGTTGTTGCAGGCTTTTTTTGTTTGTTCCTTTTTGCTTTTCTGCAGTGATGATGTTGACCAGTTTAAAATTAGTTTTAGTCGTTTTTTTTTTTTTATTTCTTACAGCTGCCACCAGCCTATAAAAGCAAGATATTTCTTGTTTGAGTTTTTTTGCCTCTCTCTTAACCATTTTTGGTATTGAGATCAACAGCAATTTTCAGTTTTTAAACTAAATAATACAGCCAGCCAGCCAGAAAGTTGTTGGTTTAATTTAAGTTTTTCGCCCAGTTTCAAGTCGGGTCCAAGGCTTTTTAAATAAGTGCCGAGAGTTTAAAAAAATAGGAAATTTAAATCGGAGAAAAAATGCTGTATTAAGGCGGTCTGTTGAATTAAAGTTAATTTTCAACCAACAATTTCCTACTTTTCTTTAAAAAAAAAAAATTAATAAATAGAAAAATAGAGTAACAAAAACGTTGAAATAAAATACTAGATAATTTTGCAGCAATGTTATCAAGGAAAATAAAAGTAAGAGGTTTCTCTGTAGGTTTTTGTGTTGGAAAATTAAAATTTCCTGTATGATTTGAAAAACATTTAAAATAAGGAAAATAAAAGAAGCCTGGCTTTAATAATAAGGCCAATTATAGAGAGTGTAAATCCTGTTTTACTGGTGGTATGCTTTTATTTTACTTTGCTGACAATTGCCACTATATGACGCGGCTTTGGTTAGCATTTGATTGCACGATCATTTTGTAGTTTTATATCAGTAATTTTTGGGTTCTTACAAGAGCTGGGATTGTGATTACATTTTATCTCAGTAACGTGAATGTTAACGAGAAACACATTACTCACGCACGTTTTAGTACAACCTTGCTATGTTGCTGTCTCTCTCTCTCTCTATCTCTCTTGATTTTGCGTTTTCCTGCTAGTTTGAAAGGAAATTTATTGGGATTCTTTTTATTTACCAAATTATTTCTTTGTTATTCAAGACATTTTCTTATAAGGCTTTTTGCAGCGTAATTCATCAAACACAAAATAAGTACAGTTTACTACCCTTTAGCTTTTTCTACAACCTTCGACTATCGAATTGTTAACTATAGAAATGCAGGTTAAGGAAGTTTATTCATTAATAATATTAAGTTTTTTAATGCAAAGAAAATAAAACGTATTAAGATTTGTGTCTAGAAACCCTGCAAATTCCTAGAAAAATTCCAAAAAATCCCAATAATGAGAATTTTTCGTAGTAGTTACGCTTTTTTATTATACACAGTCGTATATCGCCAGGCTCAAAAATATTTTTTTTAATATTTAATATCATATTTGGCCTAAAGGTAGCGTGAAAAATTTATTGATTGCAATTTTAGAAAACAAGTCTTAAAATTTAGATCTTAAAAAAAGTTGGTATATTTTGAAACGACATGGTTTCTTAAAAAACAAAAACAACAAAATTATTTATAAGCAAGCGTGTAGGGAATTTTGCATATATTTTTTTTTTATCATTATGAATTAAAATGGAACAGAACGTTTCCTTTTTCCATAAATTAATACTGAGATGACATCAAAGTTCTTCGAGCAAGGATGTAGTAAATATTTCTTTTATCAATATGTCTGGCTATGAATTTGCGCTGAAGAGAAAAACAATGTATTTAAAGCAAATAAAATATATAAAATAAATTTTTGGAAAATCCCCCAATTCCCAATTTTTTTTTTAAATCCCAGAAATGGAGGATTTTTTTAAATTATTATACCGCAAGTTTCTTAGGTGCAGATAACATTTTTAGAAATCATTTAAATAATTTTAGGAATTAAAAACAGTTCTTAAAATTGATATTTTCAATAAAAATAATTCTACTAAGATCGCTTTGATCATAGTTTTTAATAAAAAAAAAAAAAGAAATAAAATTTAAAACCTTGTAAGAAGCTAATGTCGCCCATTTTTCCTTAAAAAATGCCTCCCTGAGATGTCAAAAAGATGTAAGGAAAAATATAGTTTAACATCTCAGGGAGATGAAAAATATAAGCGGCGAAAGTGAGCGAATGTGCTCTCTCTTTGCTCTAGAGTCGATCTTGTCTTAATTTGTCTTGATTTAACCACATAATATACGCAGCAATTTGACTTCACAAACAGTAAATCATTTTAAATATCAATTTAAAATCTAGATTTTATTAATGATAAAAAGTTTTTTTTTTCGCAATATTTTATAAAATTTTAGGTGTTAATTGGTTATGGTTTTTTTTATTTAATATAATTTAAAACTTGTAAAATTATGTATATTAAAGTTTGTTCATCGACAGGCAAGTTTAAATAATTTAATTAAAAAAATTTTGATAGTTAAAAACACAACCATGTTTTTAATTCAATAATAAATTTTCATTTATTAAACAAAGTAAACAACTATTTTTCCCTTCTGTAAATATTGTTGCAAAATTGGTAAAGAAAACCAAGAGAAAAAAAAAAGAATTATCGTACGCGAAAATTATATACTTGTTTTATCAACTCGCCAGGTCGTGTTAAAGTGCAGCAAACAGTTTGTTTATCTATTTTACATTGTGTCGGTTAAATCTGTTCATACATTTGCATAGATGATGTATATGTGTATATGTGATCACGTGAATATGTGTGTGTGTATGTGTGTATGTAAATTGACTTCCTATCACTTTTTTCCATTCATTGTTAACAAGTGTAAAAGGTTGCCAACGTTTCGTACTTTGTTTGTTTCGCATGCATCTTTTCATCATCAGCTCAGCCATCATCAGCAGCATCATCATCATCATCATCATCATCAGTTTGCAGACTCTGATGGTTTTGTGTATGAATTATGAGCAATGAACAGTAATGAATTATAAAAAAATATTAATATTTTTAAAGCAAAAAAAAAAAAAAAAAAAAAAAAAAAAATGGTTATAAAAAATATTAAAATTAAAGTGAAGGGGATTTGCAAATTAAAAAAAAAAAATTGCTTATTAAATTTTACGGTAGAGGAAATTGTCAAAGAAAATGTAATATAAAAAGACATTCTAAAAGTTAGCGATGCGCTTTATATTATTCACTTCAAACACTTGGGAAAGGGAAAATAACAATATTTGTATGTGTATGGGTAACTTTAGCCAAAAGAACTATTATTAAGTTCTTAAGCTTAAAACTTGCTTTAAAATAAATTTAAGTAAAAGCTTCTCTTTATACTGCCAATGAATAAATCTTGCTTTCATTTTGTGTGAAGTACACAAAATAAATACTAAAAGATGGATGGCACATACGAGTATAGTGAGAAAATCAGATGGAATGAGAATCTCTTACAACGTCAAACAAATACTTGTTTGAAGACCTGAAAATAATGATCACTTAATTGAAAGAAAAGTAGGATTTCCAATAGCTTCTGATAACTGCAAATTTATTCCAACCTCAATTAAAGATGGAGTTGCAGGCTAGTGCAAACCTCAGCCAGAGATTGCTTTAGGGGCGTAATAAAGACTCTCTTTGATATTTTTCTTTTTAATACAGACTTTTGTGCTTAAAAATAAATATCTTGTCTTGAAATGCGGATATAGAATTTAATTAAAATCAGAAATATCGGAGAGGAAAAAAAGTGAAGCATATTGAGATATTGCGAAATCTCTGAATTAATCTTGAACTTGTTTCATAGCATTCCATCCATCCATGACAAATTCGTTTAGGATGAACTCTGAAAAAGTTCGATATTAATCGAGAGATTTCATCACCACAAACAAAATATTTTATAAAAATTCTCTATGCCACCACACACTCGTATCAAATGGTTTAGAAATATCTAGTTTCGCCACCTTACTTTCACCGAAATAGTGTTTGGAGAGAAAGTTTTTCGGAAAGGATTAGTAAACATCCTTTCGGACATATAGTATCACTTCACTCATTTTTTCTCTCATAGATTCTCTCATATGGCAGTCATACTAGTGATCGCATACTAGTGATCGCACTTCAAATATTTTATAGCATGGAAATGCTTCATTCCTTTTTTCCACCTTAGAAATTGAGGAATATATTAAGTTTTAAAGTAATTTTTTGGGGTTTGACCAGCCTCTCCCATTTTAGGCATTGAAGTTACATTGGCAGTACTAAAACACGTCAGGACTTCACCATCATTTATATTGATTAGGTTTCCTAGCAGCATGTGCCACCATCGAAGAACACTACTTTATAATCAATGCTGTAATTCTATGCGGCCGAGACGATTATTTCAGTTGAGGTCCGCTTTTAGTTCGGTTTTACCACAGTGAGGAATCACTTCATACCGGGAATTATATGTAGAATATGCTTTTTGTATGCTTTAAAAACAGCGGAATGACAATTAAATTGCATTTCAATTTTAACTATTACCACAATTAAAAGTGTCCAAAATAAATCTTGCCACCTGTCTTACGACCTAACAGTGCGTCAAGATGCTAGAGAATTTGATTTTCGCTGAGTAAACCTCTAAAGAAACTGTGTGCTACTTAAAATGAACACACAGTTAAACAAATAAAATTCATAATGTAAAATCAGTTTTAATTAATTCCGTAATTGAATCAATTAACAGTTTTATTTAAAATAAAAAAAAACTAGTTTCAACTAATTCCGTAATCGGAACAATTAATAATAGATAAACATTTTTGTTTTAATTCATACCTTTAATTGAAAATAAAAAAAAATTTGTTAATTACTTCCGTAATTAAATCAATTAAAACTGTTAATCAAAATTTGAAACTAGTTTCGATTATGTCCTTAACTGAATCAATTAATACCTTTAATCGAAATCAAAAACTAGTTTCAATTAATTTCATAATCAGAAAAATGACAGAGATAAAAAAGTTTTTTTTTATTTCAATCATACCTTTAATTAAAATTAAAAAAAAAACTGATTCAAATTAAAATAACTCTTTCAGTTAATTCCATAATCCATTAAAACTTTTAATGGAAATTTGAAACTAGTTTCTATTATATCCCATAGTGAATCAATTAATACTTTTAATCAAAATTTAAAACTATATATTTTTAATTGATTCCGTAATTGAATCGGTTGATCAAGCGATCAATAATTTGTTTTTCCTCATACAAAATTTAATCATAATTAAAAACCAGTTTCATTCAATTTTGTAATTGAATCAATTACTCATATGATGAACATATTTTTATTTCTATTAATAGCTTTAATCAAAATCAAAAACTGGTTTCAATTAATTTCGTAATCAGTAAAATGACGATATAAAAAACTTTTTTTTTATTTTAATCATTCCTTTAATTAAATTTAATAAAAAAAAACTGATTCAAATTAAAATAGTTGTTTCAATTAATTCCGTAGTCCATTAAAACTTTTAATCAAAATCAATTAATTTTTTTAATTAAAATTAAGTAATGAATTTTTTATTCGAACTGAGTGATGTTTAGTCAAAGAAATTTAAATTTTTCGGGCTTAAGTTCGTATAATTAAAAACTAGTTTAAATTAATTCCGTAATTGAATCATGTTTTTTTTTTTCAATATTGACTTAATATGTAAATTTAAATTTTATCGATTGCTCATACAATTTTCGTCGTAGATTAAACTTTAACAGCGAAATTAATTGAATCTGCAGTTTTCGTAATTTAAATCAAATATTTTGCTGTTTCCTGCATTACAACTTCTTCATAAGCACTTTGTTAAAGCATTGGCGTTACCTTAGAGCTCCAACTGCATCGGCAACTTAAGCAATACAGTCGATTTTTAGCTGGGAATAACCAGAAAGATTAAGAAAACGGCAAACGGCAGTTGTACTGACCTTCTCTAGCATCACATAATAAAGCACTACTTGATGCATCTTATTGTTGTATTAACAACATAAAAATAAATCATATCTGATTGTCATTAGTCTGTGTTCATTCTATCCAAGTCTTATTGCAAAACTTATCACGATTTCTTCTTTGAACTTTCATTGGCGTTCACACAGCACTCGTCTTATTGCTTATTTTGTATGAATGTATGTACGAGTATGTATGTATACCTACTTAACACTACGAATAAGACAACAAAACGAATTTCATGAGTACATGAGAGGGTGTACTCGTTTCTTTTCCCCCTGTCTCTCTCTCCTTAAAGCTAATAAGCTTAAAAATAAGACTTGCATCGTCTGAACACATACTTTGACTTGCCTGGATAAGACAAAGTACACCAGGGGCCAAATCACCGTATACGATATCGAATTAACTATCGTATCGAATAACATTACGATACGTGTCGAATAAGCAAATTATGGCATACGATGCGTCAAATTACGATACAATTCATTCGACATCGTATGCGATAATACCAAAATGAAAAGTTTCGATAAATTTTGATCGATATCGTATGCGGTGATTTGGCCCCAGCATTTTCGTTTTGTGTAGGAATATTGAATGTCACAGTGGCCCTTATAAAGGGGGTTTTTTCATAGAGTGTCACAACTTAGAGTTGGCATCACTGCTTTATTTGAGCACCCATTTAACAGCTGATAGTTGCTTTTTGTTTAGTTTTCTTTGAAATTTCATTATGAATCGACTTAGACCAGAGCAACGCATGCAAATTGTTGAAATATTTAATCAAAATAATTGTTCTATTCGTTAAACTCATCGTGCAGAGGGCGCTACAATTGATTTACTCAAAGAGACTTTTAATGAAAAAATAATTTCCCGTAGTGGCCCAAATAATTAGCCACCAAGATCGTGTGATTTAACCCCATTATATTATTTTCTTGTGGGTTATGTTAAGTCACTTGCCAACGTCGATAAACAACAAACAATTGAACACCCGGAAATCAACATTTGAAGAGTTATCGGCGAAATACGGCCGCAAATGCTGCGAAATGTTGTTGAAAATTGGTGTTCCAGCTTGAGCCTTCTACGCGCCAGCCATGGCAGAATTCATATTTAAACATTAATTTCATAAAATTGTCTATTAAAAATATATTTCCGTAATTTATTATGATTTAAACTTGTGTCACTCCATAAAAACACCCTTTATATCACACTACCGTTTTTATTGTTGTTGTATCAGAGATGGGATAGCAACATATAAGTTTCAACCGAATTATGCTTTTCCGCAGAATAAAATGTGAATTGACTTTGAATCTAGCAGAGGCAGTTGCTTAATATTTGGTTTTCTATGGGGGAAAAAATTATATTTGAAATGAACCACTTTAGCAACAACTATTAAACGATACGGCGAAAAGTGGAACTAGAAGTTTACAAGAATGTGTGCCTTTTTATTTAAAATAAATATATGTATATGAAAGTCTCGTTTTTTCCACAAACTATTGTTTAGTAGAAAATTTAACAAAATAATAAAAAAATTTATAAAAATTTAGTAGAGTGAATTTGACGAACGGTTTTCATTTTTTTTTTTTTTTTCAAAATAAACTGAAACAGTTCTGATGAAATAAATTTAAATTTTTTTGTGTTAAATAGTTTATATTCTTCCCAATTAGTATCCACTTTACGTATATTGTAAAGATGGACAAATGAACGCTGATGAGAGGTATAGCGGCCTTGAAATCGGTATACAGATACGTTCCGCTAGTCTGATTGCACCTGCTAATGTTTTTCAAAAATAAAAACTCATAGAAATTTGAATTTTCATTAATTCATTATAACTAAACTCAAGCCTAAATAATAATAATTTCTCATTTGAGCCGTTTATATTGAAAGTGGCATAAGTCACTGTGTTTTTAAGTCGAGATATTTAAGGGTTTGCATATAAAAACGTTTAAAAATATGGAGAAATACTGATAAAAATATCAGTATCATGAGATAAAAAAATAAAAGAAAATCTTCTCAAAAATTAGCATCCATATTTTTAAATGTGTTAAAACACAAACCCTTAAACATCTCGACTTAAAAACAAAGTGACTTATGCCACTTTCAAAATAAACGGCTTATTTATGAAATAAATTTCCTTAATTTTTTGTAAATTACTTAAAATAATTCTAATTAATTTATTTAAAAAATATTTACCTCTTTGGATAAGGAAAGCGCCGATATTTAAAGGCCGTCTCCACATCACGCATTTTCATTCTGAATGATCTCTCGCCACCTAAACTTATTCACTAGAAACGCTAGTAAATGGATTTTTCTCCTTTTTTTTCCAAATAAAATTCTTGGAAATTTTAAATAAAGTTAAACTTCTTAAAAATCTAACAGTAAACACTTTAATTTTATTTTAATTGTAACCTAATTACTTGAACTTTTTTATGAAGTTTTTGGGATTTATTTTTTTTTTTCAAACAATAAGAAAGCAAATGTGTCACTCACTTACTGGCTAACTTTTCTTTTATGATTCTCGATCAACAACATCAATTTCTTAATACGTTTTTTTTTTTCGTCTTATAGTTGACTTATTTGCTGTAAATTTTTTTGTTTTATTAAACTCCGTAAGCCGCAGCTGTAACAGCTTTAATAAGTAAAAAGTTTATTAAAAAAAAAATGAGTAAAAAGTGTTAAGACCGGCTTTTAAGTTTCTTCTTAATTCTGTCACGTTATGTTTTTTTTTTTTATTTCTTTCAACTCTTTTCAAATGAAAAAAAAAGAACGTTAAAAATTTCTTAGCGGTGAAATTTGATAGCAATATATTAGCAAAAGCACGTCTCGATCTTAAAACGTTCGCGTTTGAACTGAATGTGGAAATTTTATTAACAACTACTTTTTGGCCAGAAGACAAAATGATCATCAAGGTGTAGTAGTGGTAAACTTAAAACTTCATAATCAAACAAACGATCGAGCTAAATGGTTGCATGTGGTAGCCAACCAACTTATCTTTTATCTGCTAGATAATTAACAAAGTTTGTCTTTAAGTTTAAACATGTCTAGGTGTTGTTGTTAATGTGCCTTAGCCAACAAGTGTTTTGTTCGATTTGTTTGTTATTCTTTTAAAAGACGTTGTTGACTGAATGTTGCTCTGCTCCATCGTTCTTTTGTAAAATTATTCGTGTTGAATTCTCCTTATTCTTTATTCTTGTCTCTTTTTCCTTTTTTTTTTTTAGAATGTTAAACCACAGCATGGTTTATTTTAAAAAAGGAACACCTTTCCCTTGATTTGCGCACTGTTTTTTAATATAATTTTTAAAAAAATTCAAATCATGATTTATGAATAAAAAGCCAATGAAGTTACAACAAACCATCACTTTAAAAAATGGTTTAACTATTTTTTTCTAATCTATAAACTAATCTTTGGCCACCAGATGTCGCTAAAATCGAATTGAAAAACATAGTTTGTAGCTTATTGCTTCCGTTTAGAAATAACATTCGAACAATTATCGATCATCGAATCTTTTATAACTCGATCTATATGCGACAGATGTCGCTAATGTCGTAAAATTTATTAAGAAATTTCTTTCAAATCTATGAGTATTTTAATTATTTTGTACTTGGTAGACTTTTTTTTTAAAACTAAATATAATAACCTGACCGACGATATCGAGCGATATCTTTCGCTAGATTTCTACACGTAAATAAATTAACTTACATTCCACTTAGAAACGATTTTATTTAAATTATTTATTATTTTATGATACAAAAGCTAAACAAATAAAGAAAATGAATGTTTAAAAGGTCGCAAATCAGTTGTTTTTCGTTAACAATTCCAGCATTATCGATCGGTCGATATTGTGGTTCAGGCCGCAAATAAAATTCTTACAGAAATCTTAAGCTAAACAAATAATTTAATAATTATTTAAAGTTTTGCAATTTGTAATAATTGCGTTGTTGCTTATTTCAACTCATTAGTAAATTTTTAGCCTTTATATTTAAAAAAACTTTCAAACTCGCATGGTAAAGGCTCTCGGACAATAAAATAAAGAAATAGAGACTAAACGCGTACACGCAAAGAAAAAACATGGTTGATGGAATCATAATCGCAAAATATCATTTCATGTTCAGATTAATGATTGCAGCTACTATGTATTGCATTTCTCATCTAAAGAACATAATATGTTCTTCATAAATCTCCCTCTGACAATACCATTGTATGAACATAGTATGCTCTGCAAATGCTAAAAAATTTGAGCGCATTATAGTAACTACGAAAATGTTATTTTCCTGGTTTATGTAAACAATTTGACAAATTGCTTAGATAAAAGAGAAATGCACACAGAAATACTTATTAAATTAAATCAAATTATATTTTTTGATAAATATTTTTATTTGAAAATATTTATCGTATAAACTTTTCTGGACCAATTAAATTTAATAATATTCATAATAATTAAATTATTTATCGGCACATTTATGTAGAATCCAATTGCCATCTTTTGCAGTTCCGTAGTATTTTTTTCGTGCTGCAGCAAAGAAACATACATTCGTGTATTTAATTAACTTCATATACGAGTATTAGTATGTGCTCGTATATGTACCATAAACCACTAATGTTGAAGATTTCAGGTGCACTTTTATTTTGTCGTAAAATTAACTAACTTTCATTATTTAATTATAATTCTAACATTAATTTTTTCACTTCACATCTCCTCGTTTTATTAAATTCTATGAACAACTGAAGTTACATACGATTGACAGCTATTTTGTTTCTTTTCAGAACACAAACAATGTTTGGCCACAATAAACTTTTATAATTCTCATTTGCAAAAGATACGCTTGTAGCAGCGAAAATACTTTTTTTGATACATAAAATTTTTATGGGACGAAACCCACAATGATTATTTTATTTTCGCATCAAATATTTTAATAATTGAGAAATTTATAATGCAACCATATTTGCTTCAATGAATAATTATTTGGTTGTGGCAGATATACTGAGTTGACAAGAACATTTTGCAATCACGTCTTTTCTCTGCGTGTATAGAGATAATGATTAAAGAAAATAATAAATTGATCTTTATCGAATATTTTAATATAAGGTTTTCCAATAGGGATGGTATGATTTTGAAGTGACGTTTCGGCCATTTGTAATATGTCATGATCTGTCATTTGTTTTTCATTGTATTCAGTAGTGTTTACAATTTCGTTCTCCAATTGCAACTTTTCGTGCGCTTTTGCCATTTTATGTTCGTAATAATCGTCCAAGTGTGCTCGCTATTCGTCGAATTGTTGAAAATTTTCAGTTAACATTTTCTTTACATAATTTTCAAGTGCCAATAAGACAAAGAACCACTCGAAGTAATGCAAATATTGCTGCCTTTCAGGCAAGTGTTGCTGAAGACCCCAATTTGTCGATTCCAAGACGTGTTAAAAAATTGGAATTGTCTCATACCACAACCTAGCGGATTTTGAGAAAGGATTTGGGTTTTGCAGCCGTATAAAATTGTTCTCACTCAAGAACTGAAGGCATTGGACCACCGTAAACGTCGTGAATTTGCTGATTTTGCCACCAACACAGCAAATGCAACAAATGAAATATTGCGAAAAAGTTTGGAGATTCGATTATTTCAAGAAATTGTGATATTGAATGGCCTCCAAGAAGTTGTGATTTAACACCATTCGACTATTTCTTGTAGGTTTATTTGAAGTAATTCGGTTTTCGAAATAAACTAGACTCACTTCAAGCTTTACAACTCAATATTGAACGTGCCATTCATGACATACGGACGTGATTTAGTGGAAAAAGTGGTAGAAAATTAGGTTCATCGAATTCGTTCCTGCAGAAGATTAAACTTCACACTAAATAAAAAACTATTGAATCTCCTTAACAATAAGTTTTTTTTTTTTTAAAGAAATCATATCACTCTTATTGGAAAACCTTTTATTATCAACTTCGATATTCAAAGTATCACCATAAAATATCAGATGCGGCTGATAAAATTTAAATCTTTCCAAAGAGATAACTGCAACGTCTTTAAGAAAATTGTTAAAAATAAACTATTGTTATGTGGAATCATACTATAGTAGGTTTTTTTTAGTTGACTCTGATTAAATATCAAAATTACTAAAAAAATTAAAAATAATATGACTATTTGTATTGCAACTATAAATAGTTTTAAAAAACATTTCCATTTGTTGATGCGATCATGTCACAACCATTATTTTTCTCTGTTTGTAGTTCAAATAAGGTATTTCTTTAAACCTAATTTGAGTTGCTATAAGAATAAAGTACATTTTTCTGTAAGAAAACACACCCACATATGGAAGAGTGCATAAAATGTGATAAAATGTTTCTATTAAATTTTTAATTGAAAATGAACAAATGCTTAAGTGGAAAAAAATAAGGCAGTAATTTTTTCTATATTTTAATTAATTAATTTCATTATTGATTCAATTTCTGAAATTTAAGTTTACTACAAGTCAATATTAAAAAAAAAGTTGACTAAAAAAAATAATTTGTTAATCACATGATTAACTGATCGAAACTACATAGTTTTTAATTGTAATTAATTAATTAATTAGTTTTAAATTTTGATTACAAGTATTAATTGAATTAATTGTGGAACTAATTGTGACAATATTTTTAAATTTTATAAAATTTTAATAATGTAAAACCTTTATGATTACGGACTTAATTGAAACTAGTTTTAAGTGATGATTAAAAGTATTAATAGGAAATATGAATTATTGATTAAATGATTAATTGATTTAAATACAGAATTAATTTAAACTAGTTTTGAATTTTAATTAAGTGTATTTTTTTTTTAAATAATTTTTTTCCGTGTCAATATGATCATTGATCGATCACTGCATGTATTGTAAAAAGTGGAAATTGCAAAATTTTATTTTCATCCGGATTAGGATTGGAAAGAAGTCAGATTAACGCAAGCAATTTTTTTATTTCTAATACTTCACATTTTGCCTATTCACAGTTTAGTGTAAATGATCTTGCAAAAGTGTAAATGCAAAATCTTGTGGCTTTTTTTTATGAAACTTAACAAAAACTCTGTGTGTTTTGTTGCTGGATTTTATCAAAAAGTGTATTTTTTTTAAGGAATAATTTATTCCGTGTCGATATGATCAGTGCTCGTTCACTGTATATCGTTTTCTTGCTTAAAGTGGAAATTCCAAAATGTTGTTTTTTTATCTCGGTTAGAGTTGGAAAGAATTCAGTTAAATGCAAATAATTTTTATAATCCTTAAATTCGCATTTCGCCTATTCAGTGTTTGGGGCAAATGATCTTGCAAATGTGTGTGTTTTGTTGCTGAATTTAACCAAAAAGCTACAATATTTTGCATTTGCAGCTTAGCAACACTATGGGCACCAAACAGAGAGTACCGCTAAGAATGTGTTTAAATACTACTGGTCCATATTTGCAATACTTCAGAATGGCAAATTATTGGTTTTATTGACTTCTTTGCAGTCGTTTGTTACCCGATCTTATTAATCTGTTAAGTTTTTGCTAAAAAAAAAACACTTTTCTCATTATAAACCACTTTTTGCAAATTTATTCTTATAAAATTAATTTAAAGTATAAAATAAATGTGCTGTTTAACAACACGTTTGTTCCTGCTAATCTTGAGTAATTTTTCAAAATTATTTGTCTATGAATTTTGTTTAGCAAATGGACAAGCGAAAAAAAGTATAATCGAGAAGAATTAATTAAATTCAAGTTTCTTTCTTTTCATCTTTATTTGTTTTTTCTTAAAGTTCAGAGACCTTTAATTAACGACTCTTGCGTGTGTTTCTTTATTGTTTGTTGCGTTTTAAATTTTGATTAAAATTAAAAAAAGAAATAGAAAAAATTATGCAGCCAAAATTTTTTAAGACGTTTTTTTTTAATAACAAGGAAATTGATCGATTGTTTTTTTACTACTTCCTGGATAAAATTAAAATAACGTAAAGATCTCTATTTTTATAACAGCATTCGAAAATCAAAGTTAAATTTAATATTTTAACCCCTAAATATTTTACCCGCTAAATTTGATGAGTAACTCTAACAACGTTTTCCACCATGATCATTGGGGTTTCGTAGATATGCATAGTTTATCCCCTTTCAAAGTATTTTGTAATGAAAAATTTATTTATATCGCACTTGTTCCTCAAAAGCGTAACAACTCAAATTTTTTAAATTATCACTTTTTGCAAAACACCAAACCACAGTGGTCACATTTACCCACTGCAAAAATTTTACACCATTTTCTCCACTCTTTCACCAAAAAAATACGATTGTATCTCTCTTTGTGATGGAAGAGTAGTATTAAAAAAAAAAGTTTTCGGCCTCTACTGAAAATTCATGAATTTTGAGTTGTTATGATTTTGAGGAACAAGTGCGCGATACATTTATCAAAGAGAAACCTCTAAATTTACTGAAGCTTGCACTAAGAAACTTTTTGTGCTTTTAAATAGACTTCTTCAACAGATTTACCACAACTTAAGAATGGCTTCTACAACTTCCTTTGTTTTCCCCAGAATGGATGAAAACTTTCAAAACTCATATACACTTATTAGAGTCGTTAAATAGAATCTTGTTTATATATTTGCTGTTGTACATTGTAAATTGTATTTGGACGCTTTACAACTGGTTAAATAATTTTATATTTATTTATTTTAAATTAATATTTCTTAGATGTTTTTCTTTCTTTATTTTTAGAGTTCATTAAACTCTAGTATTTCTCAAAATGTTTGTTTAAAATTATAAAAATAATTCTAAACGTTTTAATCAGTCAATTAAAAAATGTTCAATATTTTTTTACAAATTTCAAATACTGTTTGAACAATTGTTCCTTGAAAACATCATTAAATTTGTATTTATATTTTGTCTTACAGTTTTATTTAATCACTAGCTTTTACCCGTGACTTCATTCTCGATACAAACTTTTCCTCAATTTAATCCAGACACAAATGAGCTGTATGTTTATGTATAAAATAATTTGAAAAAAAAAAAAAAAAAAAAAAAAAAAAACTATCAAAAGAAGCAGATTTTCCTTATTTTACCACCTAAAAGTACACCGCATATTATTAATCCACATACTTTTAGAGAATTTATCAAGAGATAAGGTTCCAAAAGTAAAAGAGCTCCATAATTAACAAAAAGTACCATAAATAAAAAAGTACCAAAACATATGCATACAAACAAAAAGTACCAAAAGTATTAATTTGTGCAGTTTTGAACCAAACAAAAAATAACCCTTTACTTTAATCTGGGTTACACGCTATCCGTCTATCAAATTTCATTAAAATTCTTTAAGAGAATTTCTCAAGGGAAAACGCTCTAAGATTAAAAGAAAGTACTATAAGTAAAAAAGTACTCTCTCTCATTTCAGCCTTCAGAAAATATGTTATTTTATTAAAAAAAATTTTAAATATTTGCGTACAAACAAAAAGTACTAAAAGTACTAATTTGTCCAATTTTGAATCCTTAAAAAGTACCCTATATATTTATTTGGGTCACATGCTATCCATCTAACAAATATCATAAAAAAGTACCAAAAGTAAAAACAACCATACTTAAAATAGTACCCAAAGTACCAGTTTATTCTCATTTCAGCCTCTAGAAAGTATTTTAATTTGTAAAAAGCTTTGAAATTTTTGCATATAAACAAAAACGAAAAGTACCAATTTGTCCCGTATTGAATCTTTTAAAAATATCCTTAATTTTAATCTAGGTCACATCCAGTTACCAAATTGTATCTAAATTCTTTTAGAGAATTTTTTAATAGAAAAGTTTGATACTAAAAAGAACCAAAATTAAAGAAAGTAAGAAAGTACCAACTTTTTCTCAGTCCTGTCTTCAGAAAATATTTTAATGTACAAAAAATTTTTAAAATATTAATATAAAACCACAAAGAGCCAAAAGTACCAATTTGTCCCATATTGTACTCTTAAAAGGTATACTAAATTAAAAACTGTGTCTCATGCTATCCATCTACCAACTTTTAAACAAATTGTTTAAGAAAATTTCTCAAGAAAAAAGTACCAAAAGTTAAAAAGCACCAAAAGTAATCAAGTAACATATGTAAAAAAGTACCAAAAGTACCAAGCGTTTTCATTTCTGGCCCCCGAAAATAATTTAATCTATAAAAAATTTATAAAATAATAGTATCATAAGACAAGATACCAAAAGTAAAAATTTGTCCCGTTTTGAACCCCTAAATAGTACCCTATATTTTATTCTGGATCATATGCCATCCATATACCAAATTTCATCTAAATTCTTTTGAATTATTTCTCAAGAGAAAAAGTACCAAAAGTACAATTTTTTTCATTTCAGCCCTCAGAAAATATATTAATTTATAAAAATTTATAAAATATTTAACAAAGAAGAAAAAGTACCGATTTGTCCCGTATTGAAACCTTAAACAGTACCATATATTTTAATTTGGCTCCATTTTATCCATCTACTAAATTTTAGCTAAATTCTTTTCGAGAACTTCTTAAGAGAAAAAGTATCAGATCCCATTCCCTAAAATTGTTGTGTTGTGTTGTTGTGTCAGTGTTCTATTTTCCAATTGTTTCACCATATTTTTCTTGTTCATGGGAACTATTAATCGTCTCTTATTCCCGATAAGGGTGCCTATATTTGAAATTTAAATACCAACTATGAATTTTTAAATTACAAAAACGAGCTTTTAATTACATTTATACTATTTTTTGTGCAAAAACTCCAACAGTCAACAAAAATTGAAAAAGTTGTAAAACTGTTTGTATTTAAAAAATGAACTGCATTGTTTACGTTTGTAAAATCACATGTAAATAATGATTAAAATTGAGACACTCATATAAATGCAAAAACAAAATCATTGTAAAAGTTGTGTAGTAAACAAAAAATTAAAAGCAAAGCAAAAAAAAAAAAAAGATAACTACAACAAAATATTTTTAATAATATTTCAGATTGTTATAAATAACTACGAATTCTTAAGTTGCCAAGTAATTAAAAATAAAAACCAACAAGAATTTTATAAGAGCAACAGCAACGAATGTTTTGTACACTCGATAGCAGGTGACAATGGAAAAGGTTTTTGGTTTCGGTCTACTAATAAATAGTTCGTTTTCGAAAAATCAAATATACAATTTTTTCATCATCCTGTTTTTAAGAAAACTTTTTCAATAGAAAATTTTTCGTTACCTCAAATGTGCCATCATACACGGAATTCTTTCATTAGCATTGAATTGTCATTAGAATTACTTTAAGTGATTGAAATAAAAAAAAAAAATGTCATCTACCAATAAATTCCAATTCTTTTTTGAAGAATAAGTAATGAAATATTTTCATTACAAAAGCATTATCAGTGCTCGAAGTAATGATAATGACAAACATTTAATTGAAATCAATTACAATTTAATGCTAATTAAATCGACAATAAGTTGAATATATCCATTTGTTCATCGCATTAATTTTTCTTTATATGATGATAGAAATTAGCAGGTAGACAAGTAGAATTGAAATAAAGGCGTGAATATTAACTATCGAAAATATATCGATAACTAAGAAATTTGTCTACAAAATAAGGTAGGAAAATATTGATAATAAAAAACTGGTTAGTAGAAAAATACATTAATAACAAAAGAAAATTTTAACATTTAACGTTTAAAGTTATCGATAACTTTCCTAAAAATTTATCTAAGCGCACGGTAGTGCGCCAGGCCAAGTTCCGGCCACACAGTGTGTATATTTACACGAAACCATTCGAGCTGATTTAACCCCCTCATAACTTTGCTCCTCTTGATCATAATATAATGAAGCTTGAAACATAAGGTCTCCCAACAGGGCTGACCTCACAGGTTAAATATGAAAGTTCTACCGTAAAAGCTTCCCGAGATATTAAGGTGTGAAAAGGCCATATTTTAGTACATATTCACTCACTGACTCATCAATATTATTGGGCACTTCCAGTATAGCTAGAGAGCTGAAACTCGGTACAAAAGTAGGTCTTGGTGAAAAATTAACCAGAATAATCTGAAAACGGGCACTTTCCACCCGGGAGGACTAGGGTGCACCTTCTTTGTGTAGGGAACTTCCAGCATAGCTAGAAAGCTGAAATTTAGTACACATGTAGTTCCTGATTAGAAATTAACGAAAATGATTTTTTAACGGGCACTTTTCATCTGGGGGGACCATGGTGCCCCTTCTTTGTATAAGGCACTTCCAGTATAGGTCGAAATATAAAATTTCGTACACATGTAGGTCCTGATTAGAACTTAACGAAAATGATTTTTTAACGCGCAGTTTTCATCTGGGGGGACCATGGTGCCCCTTCTTTGTATAAGGCACTTCCAGTATAGCTAGAAAGCTGAAATTTGGTACACAGGTAGATCCTGATAAGCAATACATATAAATATTTTTACAAAAACAACTTAGAAAAAAGAAGTGAGATCCGTACAAAAACACAAATGTGAAATTAAGGCCAAGTTCCTATCCAAAAAATTTCGGCCGTAAAAAGTACTGAGATCAAAATAAGGACCAACTTCTAGATAGGTGCAATACCATCTCATTTCTAGGCAACCTATAAACTTTCCAATATTTTTCCAAGAATTCTTTCCCATATTAGAAAGGCAAACAAATTTTGCCAAGCGTACAGGTTGCCTAGAAATGAGATGGTACTGCACCTATAAAGAAGTTGGTCCTTGTTTTGATCTCATTACTTTTTACGGCCGACATTTTTTAGATAAGAACTTGGCATTAATTTCATATTTATGTTGTTGTACGGATTTAGTTAACAGTGACTGACTATTCTTTAGGAAATTTGTAAACACATTCATAATGGAAAATTATTTGTTGTGTATGTTTGAAATGTTTTTAAAGACTATTTTTATGCTTTGTAATTCACGAATTTATTTGTGAGTTTTCGTATAAATGGATGAGCTTTAAAATTTTTTAAACATAAAGGGTAAAACATCTACTGATGAGTTGGTATCGCTACCAACGAAATATATATTTAGAATCTAAATAAATAAATATATATATCTACATTTTAGATATTGCTAACCCGCAACAAATAAATAAAATTTAAAACATAAATACTTGAGTACATGCTCAAATAAATGTAAAATTTTATAATTTTCTTGATGAAATGTTTTTAATGAATAACTTATCGATAACAAAAACACTTTCGTCAAAAAACTGTATCCAAATCGAACAGTAAAAACAAATTTCATATTAAAATTTATTTAAAAAAATTCCAAGATGATTTTAAAACATGTTACATACTCGTATGTACATATGTTACAAACGATATGTCATTGTTAGTATGAAGACAGAACATGAAACGCTTTTAAATGTACTACAAACCATGTTTTAATTATTTTCGCACACATATTTTTTAACAAGTTCGTACCATTAGGGTGGTACATACAAACGCTTTTATTTTAAATTGCATTTACAACATGGCATTTTTATACTACTCGTAGATGCATTTGCCAAAATTTGCCTTTATGCAAATGTCTTCTTGTGATATCAAGAAATGGAATCTGACAGCGATTCCTTTACTCGATTATAAGCAAAACCTATTAAATAAATGAGTGGAATATTAATATAATTAAAAAATAATTGGCTATACTACACTTTAAAATTCAACTTTTGAAAACTGAAAGCACGCGCCCTAATGTGCATTCTTCTTAATACAAAAAGTAAGAAAAAATAAAACATTAACTTAAAGCTAAAGTTCTCATATTACAAGCAATTACACATTAAAAAATTGCATTGTATGAACTTTTTCCAATGATTAATTAAGACATGTGCATTATTAAAAATCGTTTTTAATCTAGACTCGTAAAAATCTGATAGCCGTTGTTTTACGTTTTGTTTTTTTTATATATATAAATATGCAATGTAAGACAAGACTTACATAAATACTTGTTTAAAATGTGTGTTTAAAGTTTCTTACCCTTTTCATAGTGTTGGCTAAGCAAAGTGCAAACTGGCATGGGAATCGTAGAAGCGGCAACCCACATAAACTGTTCTATATCTTAATATCTATTTCGTAGTATAATCAAGTTTATTCCCAACCAAGTAAAAAATATATACATACATACATACGTATCTCTTCTCTTGAGTGGCAACATTATTTCGTTTGTATTAGCATACATTTGAATCCACCAAAACTTTGCACTAAATCTTGGTTAGTTTCAATTTACAAATTAATTTACAAGAATTTTTATCGTCAGCAGAATGAAAACCAAACTAAAAATAATGCTTAACACTGTTATGCGAAATATTGTCAACAGATCCATTTATATAAAATAAATTAACTAAATGTCGAAAGAGTTTCGACAAACAAACAAACAAATAAAACGAATTTTTAATACAGAGCTGTACCTTCTGTCCAAGACAAATCAATTCGCTTTGCTTGTGTTTGTATTACCCAAGGCGAATTCATATTAGGTGGTTCGAGAGGACATATTATTATATTCGCCTCACTCTCTTAGATTCCAAAACACATTTTTCATTAATATTTTTTTGACGTCCCAGACAGGCATTTCTTAAGGCAAATCGGGTCGAATTCAAATTCATAACAAGTAGACTCGCCTCAATTGGCTTTGAAAAGCATCTACTTCCGATGTCCAAAAATGTACCGAAAAATGTGTCTACAAAGCATTTGAAAAAGCAACTTGAACACATAGACAAGGGGCAAGACAAGGCGAAAATAATCACTCGAGCTGTCCGAACTAACTGTTATGAATTTGCCTTGGGTATAGTAGACGGCAAGGAGTAGTAGTAGTTGGTGGTTAGAGTGCACGAGTATATCTACCAAACTGAAGTATCTTGGTTTAAATCCTAATAGACATCGAGGCCTGTTGAAAGATTTTCATCCCCACTTAATTCTAGATAATAGATCTAAATTTAAAGAAGCAGTACCCGGACATTCCAGAGATCTCCTGATATAGAAAATTTGTCAACGTCAAAGAGATGGACGTTAAGATAGCGCCTACTAAAAGAAAAACTCGTAATTGAGAAGTGCTTATCAAGTTCACAAACCACATTGCAAGGAACTGCACCACTACACAAATGAGGAGCTGCAGAACAAAAACAATTTTCTCTCATTTGAATATTTTTGGGAAATTGATGTTTATTTATTTCGTTTCCTTACAAAACTGCATGAACCTGGAAACAAGTTTTTTACTTATCAATAGATGCATCAAACTGCCAGAAGTCATCACATTAATCAATAAGGATGTTTGATATCAAACCACTTTTATATTGGAAAAAGCATGTTTTGTTAAAAAAAAAAAAAAGAAAAACAGGATGTAAGGCTTGCGTTTTCTTACACGAGTCTTTTGAATAATTGTTTTTAAACCTGTGCCTCGTTTCTGTAATGAATGTGAGAGTTTCTCATATAAAAATCCTTGTGCGCA
This sequence comes from Lypha dubia, assembly GCA_947311025.1. Classification (NCBI taxonomy): domain Eukaryota; kingdom Metazoa; phylum Arthropoda; class Insecta; order Diptera; family Tachinidae; genus Lypha; species Lypha dubia. The sequence goes on along the minus strand of OX371263.1, from coordinate 15,926,989 downwards.
AGTAGATTTGGGTGCAACTCAAGTTTTTAAATATATTTTCTCGCGTGTTTTGAAAATACCACCACCAACGGAACACCAAGGTCTTTGTGAATTCGCTGATTTCGGATATACCAGGGGGCTGCTGTGATGATTGTACGTAGAATTTTGTTTTGTCGCCTTTGAATTTTTTCTACATTCGATGCTGAGGCAGTGCCCCATAACTAAATAAATAAATATATTTTTTAATAAATATATTTTTGTGAATTACTTTTGAATTAATTGTGAGTTTTTGTATAAATAGATGAGCTTTGAAATTTTTTTAAACATAAAGGGTAAAACATCTACTGATGAATTGGTATAGCTACCAACGAAATATATATCTAGATATTGCTAACCCGCAACAAATAAATAAACTATATCTTTATATATATAATTCTACTGTACGTGCGTTGTAACTGAACTCCTCCTAAACGGCTGGACCGATTTCCATAAATTTTTTTGTATGCGTTTGGGTGACGCCACGGGTGGTTTATATTTACAATTCGGTCCAATTGGACAAAGGGGCGTGGTACCTCCCATACAAACCACATATTAAAAATCTATTATTTCTGCTCCTGATAATGGTATTTGAACAAAATTTGGTACGTCGGTTTGGTGTGCATTTTTTAAGTGCTGCTGCAAATATGGGCGTGATTGGACAAAGGGGCGTGGTACCTCTCATACAAACCACAAATTAGAAATCTATTATTACTGCTCCTGATAACGGTATTTGAACAAAATTTGGTACGTGGGTTTGGTGTGCTTAAGTGCTTCTGCAAATATGGGATTGGACGAAGAGGCGTGGCACCGCCCATATAGCCCAAAAATTTAAATCGCCATATTTTGGGCATTTTTTGACCTACGTCGATGATATTTGGTACATATGGTATTGGCATAATTTGGAATACGTACCAGGATAAAAGTGGGTGGGACCACGCCCCTCTTTAGGAAAATTAAAAATCGTAATATAGTCTTAACTACTGGACCGGGAAATTAAAGCCAAGGATCCATACTTATAGACTATGTAAGTCCGATTTCTCAATTGTATTTGAGAATTTTTCTATAACCTTTTAAAGATTAAAATTGTGTAAATTTTGTTCAGCTCTACGGGAATTTGGCTATTTGTGGGCACATTTATGTTTGTCACTCATTTGGACCAATGGAAAATTAAAGCCAGGGATCCATACTTATTGACTACGTAAGTCCGATTTCTCAAATGTATTTGAAATTTTTCTATTAAATTTGTTTGTCACTCATTTGGACCAATGGGAAATTACAGCCAAGAATCCATACTTATTGACTACGTAAGTCCGATTTCTCAAATGTATTTGAAATTTTTCTATTAAATTTGTTTGTCACTCATTTGGACCAATGGGAAATTAAAGCCAAGGATCCATACTTATAGACTATGTAAGTCCGATTTCTCAATTGTATTTGAGAATTTTTCTATAAAATTTTAAATATTAAAATTGTGTAAATTTTGTTCAGCTCTACGGGAATTTGGCTATTTGTGGGCACATTTATGTTTGTCACTCATTTGGACCAATGGGAAATTAAAGCCAAGGATCCATACTTATTGACTACGTAAGTCCGATTTCTCAAATGTATTTGAGAATTTTTCTATAAAATTTTAAAGATTAAAATTGTGTAAATTTTGTTCAGCTCTACGGGAATTTGGCTATTTATGGGCACATTTATGTTTGTCACTCATTTGGACCAATGGGAAATTAAAGCCAATAATCCATACTTATTGACTACGTAAGTTCGATTTCTCAAATGTATTTAAGAATTTTTCTATAAAATTTGTTTGTCACTCATTTGGACCAATGGGAAATTAAAGCCAAGGATCCATACTTATAGACTATGTAAGTCCGATTTCTCAATTGTATTTGAGAATTTTTCTATAAAATTTTAAAGATTCAAATTGTGTAAATTTTGTTCAGCTCTACGGGAATTTGGCTATTTGTGGGCACATTTATGTTTGTCACTCATTTGGACCAATGGGAAATTAAAGCCAGGGATCCATACTTATTGACTACGTAAGTCCGATTTCTCAAATGTATTTGAAATTTTTCTATTAAATTTGTTTGTCACTCATTTGGACCAATGGGAAATTAAAGCCAAGGATCCATACTTATAGACTATGTACGTCCGATTTCTCAATTGTATTTGAGAATTTTTCTATAAAATTTTAAAGATTCAAATTGTGTAAATTTTGTTCAGCTCTACGGGAATTTGGCTATTTGTGGGCACATTTATGTTTGTCACTCATTTGGACCAATGGGAAATTAAAGCCAGGGATCCATTCTTATTGACTACGTAAGTCCGATTTCTCAAATGTATTTGAAATTTTTCTATTAAATTTGTTTGTCACTCATTTGGACCAATGGAAATTAAAGCCAAGGATCCATACTTATTGACTACGTAAGTCCGATTTCTCAAATGTATATGAGAATTTTTTTATAAAATTTGTTTGTCACTCATTTGGACCAATGGGAAATTAAAGCCAAGGATCCATACTTATTGACTACGTAAGTCCGATTTCTCAAATGTATATGAGAATTTTTCTATAAAATTTGTTTGTCACTCATTTGGACCAATGGGAAATTAAAGCCAAGGATCCATACTTATAGACTATGTACGTCCGATTTCTCAATTGTATTTGAGAATTTTTCTATAAAATTTTAAAGATTAAAATTGTGTAAATTTTGTTCAGCTCTACGGGAATTTGGCTATTTATGGGCACATTTATGTTTGTCACTCATTTGGACCAATGGGAAATTAAAGCCAGGGATCCATACTTATTGACTACGTAAGTCCGATTTCTCAAATGTATTTGAGAATTTTTCTATAAAATTTGTTTGTCACTCATTTGGACCAATGGGAAATTAAAGCCAATAATCCATACTTATTGACTACGTAAGTTCGATTTCTCAATTGTATTTGAGAATTTTTCTATAAAATTTTAAATATTAAAATTGTGTAAATTTTGTTCAGCTCTACGGGAATTTGGCTATTTGTGGGCACATTTATGTTTGTCACTCATTTGGACCAATGGGAAATTAAAGCCAAGGATCCATACTTATAGACTATGTAAGTCCGATTTCTCAATTGTATTTGAGAATTTTTCTATAAAATTTTAAAGATTAAAATTGTGTAAATTTTGTTCAGCTCTACGAGAATTTGGCTATTTATGGGCACATTTATGTTTGTCACTCATTTGGACCAATGGGAAATTAAAGCCAGGGATCCATTCTTATTGACTACGTAAGTCCGATTTCTCAAATGTATTTGAAATTTTTCTATTAAATTTGTTTGTCACTCATTTGGACCAATGGGAAATTAAAGCCAGGGATCCATTCTTATTGACTACGTAAGTCCGATTTCTCAAATGTATATGAGAATTTTTCTATTAAATTTGTTTGTCACTCATTTGGACCAATGGGAAATTAAAGCCAATAATCCATACTTATTGACTATGTAAGTCCGATTTCTCAATTGTATTTGAGAATTTTTCTATAAAATTTTAAATATTAAAATTGTGTAAATTTTGTTCAGCTCTACGGGAATTTGGCTATTTATGGGCACATCTATGTTTGTCACTCATTTGGACCAATGGGAAATTAAAGCCAGGGATCCATACTTATTGACTACGTAAGTCCGATTTCTCAAATGTATATGAGAATTTTTCTATTAAATTTGTTTGTCACTCATTTGGACCAATGGGAAATTAAAGCCAAGGATCCATACTTATAGACTATGTAAGTCCGATTTCTCAATTGTATTTGAGAATTTTTCTATAAAATTTTAAATATTAAAATTGTGTAAATTTTGTTCAGCTCTACGGGAATTTGGCTATTTATGGGCACATTTATGTTTGTCACTCATTTGGACCAATGGGAAATTAAAGCCAGGGATCCATACTTATTGACTACGTAAGTCCGATTTCTCAAATGTATTTGAGAATTTTTCTATAAAATTTGTTTGTCACTCATTTGGACCAATGGGAAATTAAAGCCAATAATCCATACTTATTGACTACGTAAGTTCGATTTCTTAAATGTATTTGAGAATTTTTCTATTAAATTTGTTTGTCACTCATTTGGACCAATGGGAAATTAAAGCCAAGGATCCATACTTATAGACTATGTAAGTCCGATTTCTCAATTGGATTTGAGAATTTTTCTATTAAATTTGTTTGTCACTCATTTGGACCAATGGGAAATTAAAGCCAATAATCCATACTTATAGACTATGTAAGTCCGATTTCTCAAATGTATTTGAGAATTTTTCTATAAAATTTGTTTGTCACTCATTTGGACCAATGGGAAATTAAAGCCAATAATCCATACTTATAGACTATGTAAGTCCGATTTCTCAAATGTATTTGAGAATTTTTCTATAAAATTTGTTTGTCACTCATTTGGACCAATGGGAAAATAAAGCCAATAATCCATACTTATTGACTACGTAAGTTGGATTTCTCAAATGTATTTGAGAATTTTTCTATAAAATTTGTTTGTCACTCATTTGGACCAATGGGAAATTAAAGCCAAGGATCCATACTTATAGACTATGTAAGTCCGATTTCTCAAATGTATTTGAGAATTTTTCTATAAAATTTGTTTGTCACTCATTTGGACCAATGGGAAATTAAAGCCAAGGATCCATACTTATAGACTATGTAAGTCCGATTTCTCAATTGGATTTGAGAATTTTTCTATAAAATTTTAAATATTAAAATTGTGTAAATTTTGTTCAGCTCTACGGGAATTTGGCTATTTGTGGGCACATTTATGTTTGTCACTCATTTGGACCAATGGGAAATTAAAGCCAAGGATCCATACTTATAGACTATGTAAGTCCGATTTCTCAATTGTATTTGAGAATTTTTCTATAAAATTTTAAAGATTAAAATTGTGTAAATTTTGTTCAGCTCTACGGGAATTTGGCTATTTGTGGGCACATTTATGTTTGTCACTCATTTGGACCAATGGGAAATTAAAGCCAAGGATCCATACTTATAGACTATGTAAGTCCGATTTCTCAATTGTATTTGAGAATTTTTCTATAAAATTTTAAAGATTAAAATTGTGTAAATTTTGTTCAGCTCTACGGGAATTTGGCTATTTGTGGGCACATTTATGTTTGTCACTCATTTGGACCAATGGGAAATTAAAGCCAGGGATCCATACTTATTGACTACGTAAGTCCGATTTCTCAAATGTATTTGAAATTTTTCTATTAAATTTGTTTGTCACTCATTTGGACCAATGGGAAATTAAAGCCAAGGATCCATACTTATAGACTATGTACGTCCGATTTCTCAATTGTATTTGAGAATTTTTCTATAAAATTTTAAAGATTAAAATTGTGTAAATTTTGTTCAGCTCTACGGGAATTTGGCTATTTGTGGGCACATTTATGTTTGTCACTCATTTGGACCAATGGGAAATTAAAGCCAGGGATCCATACTTATTGACTACGTAAGTCCGATTTCTCAAATGTATTTGAAATTTTTCTATTAAATTTGTTTGTCACTCATTTGGACCAATGGGAAATTAAAGCCAAGGATCCATACTTATAGACTATGTACGTCCGATTTCTCAATTGTATTTGAGAATTTTTCTATAAAATTTTAAAGATTAAAATTGTGTAAATTTTGTTCAGCTCTACGGGAATTTGGCTATTTGTGGGCACATTTATGTTTGTCACTCATTTGGACCAATGGGAAATTAAAGCCAGGGATCCATACTTATTGACTACGTAAGTCCGATTTCTCAAATGTATTTGAAATTTTTCTATTAAATTTGTTTGTCACTCATTTGGACCAATGGGAAATTAAAGCCAAGGATCCATACTTATAGACTATGTAAGTCCGATTTCTCAATTGTATTTGAAAATTTTTCTATAACATTTGTTTGTCACTCATTTGGACCAATGGGAAATTAAAGCCAAGGATCCATACTTATAGACTATGTACGTCCGATTTCTCAATTGTATTTGAGAATTTTTCTATAAAATTTTAAAGATTAAAATTGTGTAAATTTTGTTCAGCTCTACGGGAATTTGGCTATTTATGGGCACATTTATGTTTGTCACTCATTTGGACCAATGGGAAATTAAAGCCAGGGATCCATACTTATTGACTACGTAAGTCCGATTTCTCAAATGTATTTGAAATTTTTCTATTAAATTTGTTTGTCACTCATTTGGACCAATGGGAAATTAAAGCCAAGGATCCATACTTATAGACTATGTAAGTCCGATTTCTCAATTGTATTTGAGAATTTTTCTATAACATTTGTTTGTCACTCATTTAGACCAATGGGAAATTAAAGCCAAGGATCCATACTTATAGACTATGTACGTCCGATTTCTCAAATGTATTTGAAATTTTTCTATTAAATTTGTTTGTCACTCATTTGGACCAATGGGAAATTAAAGCCAAGGATCCATACTTATAGACTATGTACGTCCGATTTCTCAATTGTATTTGAGAATTTTTCTATAAAATTTTAAAGATTAAAATTGTGTAAATTTTGTTCAGCTCTACGGGAATTTGGCTATTTGTGGGCACATTTATGTTTGTCACTCATTTGGACCAATGGGAAATTAAAGCCAAGGATCCATACTTATAGACTATGTAAGTCCGATTTCTCAATTGTATTTGAGAATTTTTCTATAACATTTGTTTGTCACTCATTTAGACCAATGGGAAATTAAAGCCAAGGATCCATACTTATAGACTATGTACGTCCGATTTCTCAATTGTATTTGAGAATTTTTCTATAAAATTTTAAAGATTAAAATTGTGTAAATTTTGTTCAGCTCTACGGGAATTTGGCTATTTGTGGGCACATTTATGTTTGTCACTCATTTGGACCAATGGGAAATTAAAGCCAAGGATCCATACTTATAGACTATGTAAGTCCGATTTCTCAATTGTATTTGAGAATTTTTCTATAACATTTGTTTGTCACTCATTTAGACCAATGGGAAATTAAAGCCAAGGATCCATACTTATAGACTATGTACGTCCGATTTCTCAATTGTATTTGAGAATTTTTCTATAAAATTTTAAAGATTAAAATTGTGTAAATTTTGTTCAGCTCTACGGGAATTTGGCTATTTGTGGGCACATTTATGTTTGTCACTCATTTGGACCAATGGGAAATTAAAGCCAAGGATCCATACTTATAGACTATGTAAGTCCGATTTCTCAATTGTATTTGAGAATTTTTCTATAACATTTTAAAGATTAAAATTGTGTAAATTTTGTTCAGCTCTACGGGAATTTGGCTATTTGTGGGCACATTAATGTTTGTCACTCATTTGGACCAATGGGAAATTTAAGCCAAGGATCCATACTTATAGACTATGTAAGTCCGATTTCTCAATTGTATTTGAGAATTTTTCTATAACATTTTAAAGATTAAAATTGTGTAAATTTTGTTCAGCTCTACGGGAATTTGGCTATTTGTGGGCACATTTATGTTTGTCACTCATTTGGACCAATGGGAAATTAAAGCCACGGATCCATACTTATAGACCATGTAAGTCCGATTTCTCAAATGTATTTGAAATTTTTCTATTAAATTTGTTTGTCACTCATTTGGACCAATAAGAAATTAAAGCCAAGGATCCATACTTATAGACTATGTAAGTCCGATTTCTCAATTGTATTTGAGAATTTTTCTATAACATTTGTTTGTCACTCATTTGGACCAATGGGAAATTAAAGCCAAGGATCCATACTTATAGACTATGTAAGTCCGATTTCTCAATTGTATTTGAGAATTTTTCTATAACATTTTAAAGATTAAAATTGTGTAAATTTTGTTCAGCTCTACGGGAATTTGGCTATTTGTGGGCACATTTATGTTTGTCACTCATTTGGACCAATAAAAAATTAAAGCCAAGGATCCATACTTATAGACTATGTAAGTCCGATTTCTCAATTGTATTTGAGAATTTTTCTATAACATTTGTTTGTCACTCATTTGGACCAATGGGAAATTAAAGCCAAGGATCCATACTTATAGACTATGTAAGTCCGATTTCTCAATTGTATTTGAGAATTTTTCTATAACATTTTAAAGATTAAAATTGTGTAAATTTTGTTCAGCTCTACGGGAATTTGGCTATTTGTGGGCACATTTATGTTTGTCACTCATTTGGACCAATGGGAAATTAAAGCCACGGATCCATACTTATAGACCATGTAAGTCCGATTTCTCAAATGTATTTGAAATTTTTCTATTAAATTTGTTTGTCACTCATTTGGACCAATAAGAAATTAAAGCCAAGGATCCATACTTATAGACTATGTAAGTCCGATTTCTCAATTGTATTTGAGAATTTTTCTATAACATTTGTTTGTCACTCATTTGGTCCAATGGGAAATTAAAGCCACGGATCCATACTTATAGACTATGTAAGTCCGATTTCTCAAATGTATTTGAAATTTTTTTATTAAATTTGTTTGTCACTCATTTGGACCAATAAGAAATTAAAGCCAAGGATCCATACTTATAGACTACGTAAGTCCGATTTCTCAAATGTATTTGAAATTTTTTTATTAAATTTGTTTGTCACTCATTTGGACCAATAAGAAATTAAAGCCAAGGATCCATACTTATAGACTACGTAAGTCCGATTTCTCAAATGTATTTGAAATTTTTTTATTAAATTTGTTTGTCACTCATTTGGACCAATAAGAAATTAAAGCCAAGGATCCATACTTATAGACTATGTAAGTCCGATTTCTCAATTGTATTTGAGAATTTTTCTATAACATTTTAAAGATTAGAATTGTGTAAATTTTGTTCAGCTCTACGGGAATTTGGCTATTTGTGGGCACATTTATGTTTGTCACTCATTTGGAACAATGGGAAATTAAAGCCAGGGATCCATACTTATAGACTATGTAAGTCCGATTTCTCAAATGTATTTGAAATTTGTCTATTAAATTTGTTTGTCACTCATTTGGACCAATAAGAAATTAAAGCCAAGGATCCATACTTATAGACTATGTAAGTCCGATTTCTCAATTGTATTTGAGAATTTTTCTATAACATTTTAAAGATTAAAATTGTGTAAATTTTGTTCAGCTCTACGGGAATTTGGCTATTTGTGGGCACATTTATGTTTGTCACTCATTTGGAACAATGGGAAATTAAAGCCAGGGATCCATACTTATAGACTATGTAAGTCCGATTTCTCAAATGTATTTGAAATTTGTCTATTAAATTTGTTTGTCACTCATTTGGAACAATGGGAAATTAAAGCCAGGGATCCATACTTACAGACTATGTAAGTCCGATTTCTCAATTGTATTTGAGAATTTTTCTATAACATTTTAAAGATTAGAATTGTGTAAATTTTGTTCAGCTCTACGGGAATTTGGCTATTTGTGGGCACATTTATGTTTGTCACTCATTTGGAACAATGGGAAATTAAAGCCAGGGATCCATACTTATAGACTATGTAAGTCCGATTTCTCAAATGTATTTGAAATTTGTCTATTAAATTTGTTTGTCACTCATTTGGACCAATAAGAAATTAAAGCCAAGGATCCATACTTATAGACTATGTAAGTCCGATTTCTCAATTGTATTTGAGAATTTTTCTATAACATTTTAAATATTAAAATTGTGTAAATTTTGTTCAGCTCTACGGGAATTTGGCTATTCGTGGGCACATTTATGTTTGTCACTCATTTGGAACAATGGGAAATTAAAGCCAGGGATCCATACTTATAGACTATGTAAGTCCGATTTCTCAAATGTATTTGAAATTTGTCTATTAAATTTGTTTGTCACTCATTTGGAACAATGGGAAATTAAAGCCAGGGATCCATACTTACAGACTATGTAAGTCCGATTTCTCAATTGTATTTGAGAATTTTTCTATAACATTTGTTTGTCACTCATTTGGACCAATGGGAAATTAAAGCCAAGGATCCATACTTATAGACTATGTAAGTTCGATTTCTCAATTGTATTTGAGAATTTTTCTATAACATTTTAAAGATTAAAATTGTGTAAATTTTGTTAAGCTCTACGGGAATTTGGCTATTTGTGGGCACATTTATGTTTGTCACTCATTTGGACCAATGGGAAATTAAAGCCAGGGATCCATACTTATAGACTATGTAAGTCCGATTTCTCAATTGTATTTGAGAATTTTTCTATAACATTTGGTTGTCACTCATTTGGACCAATGGGAAATTAAAGCCAGGGATCCATACTTATTGACTACGTAAGTCCGATTTCTCAAATGTATTTGAGAATTTTTCTATAACATTTGTTTGTCACTCATTTGGACCAATGGGAAATTAAAGCCAATAATCCATACTTATTGACTACGTAAGTTCGATTTCTCAAATGTATTTGAGAATTTTTCTATAAAATTTGTTTGTCACTCATTTGGACCAATGGGAAATTAAAGCCAAGGATCCATACTTATAGACTATGTAAGTCCGATTTCTCAATTGTATTTGAGAATTTTTCTATAACATTTGTTTGTCACTCATTTGGACCAATGGGAAATTAAAGCCAATAATCCATACTTATTGACTACGTAAGTTCGATTTCTCAAATGTATTTGAGAATTTTTCTATAAAATTTGTTTGTCACTCATTTGGACCAATGGGAAATTAAAGCCAAGGATCCATACTTATAGACTATGTAAGTCCGATTTCTCAATTGTATTTGAGAATTTTTCTATAACATTTGTTTGTCACTCATTTGGACCAATGGGAAATTAAAGCCAAGGATCCATACTTATAGACTATGTAAGTTCGATTTCTCAAATGTATTTGAGAATTTTTCTATAACATTTGGTTGTCACTCATTTGGACCAATGGGAAATTAAAGCCAAGGATCCATACTTATAGACTATGTAAGTCCGATTTCTCAATTGTATTTGAGAATTTTTCTATAAAATTTTAAAGATTAAAATTGTGTAAATTTTGTTCAGCTCTACGGGAATTTGGCTATTTGTGGGCACATTTATGTTTGTCACTCATTTGGACCAATGGGAAATTAAAGCCAGGGATCCATACTTATAGACTATGTAAGTCCGATTTCTCAATTGTATTTGAGAATTTTTCTATAACATTTGGTTGTCACTCATTTGGACCAATGGGAAATTAAAGCCAGGGATCCATACTTATTGACTACGTAAGTCCGATTTCTCAAATGTATTTGAGAATTTTTCTATAACATTTGTTTGTCACTCATTTGGACCAATGGGAAATTAAAGCCAATAATCCATACTTATTGACTACGTAAGTTCGATTTCTCAAATGTATTTGAGAATTTTTCTATAAAATTTGTTTGTCACTCATTTGGACCAATGGGAAATTAAAGCCAAGGATCCATACTTATAGACTATGTAAGTCCGATTTCTCAATTGTATTTGAGAATTTTTCTATAACATTTGTTTGTCACTCATTTGGACCAATGGGAAATTAAAGCCAATAATCCATACTTATTGACTACGTAAGTTCGATTTCTCAAATGTATTTGAGAATTTTTCTATAAAATTTGTTTGTCACTCATTTGGACCAATGGGAAATTAAAGCCAAGGATCCATACTTATAGACTATGTAAGTCCGATTTCTCAATTGTATTTGAGAATTTTTCTATAACATTTGTTTGTCACTCATTTGGACCAATGGGAAATTAAAGCCAAGGATCCATACTTATAGACTATGTAAGTCCGATTTCTCAAATGTATTTGAGAATTTTTCTATAACATTTGTTTGTCACTCATTTGGACCAATGGGAAATTAAAGCCAAGGATCCATACTTATAGACTATGTAAGTCCGATTTCTCAAATGTATTTGAGAATTTTTCTATAACATTTGTTTGTCACTCATTTGGACCAATGGGAAATTAAAGCCAAGGATCCATACTTATAGACTATGTAAGTCCGATTTCTCAATTGTATTTGAGAATTTTTCTATAAAATTTGTTTGTCACTCATTTGGACCAATGGGAAATTAAAGCCAAGGATCCATACTTATAGACTATGTAAGTCCGATTTCTCAATTGTATTTGAGAATTTTTCTATAAAATTTTAAAGATTAAAATTGTGTAAATTTTGTTCAGCTCTACGGGAATTTGGCTATTTGTGGGCACATTTATGTTTGTCACTCATTTGGACCAATGGGAAATTAAAGCCAGGGATCCATACTTATTGACTACGTAAGTCCGATTTCTCAATTGTATTTGAGAATTTTTCTATTAAATTTGTTTGTCACTCATTTGGACCAATGGGAAATTAAAGCCAAGGATCCATACTTATAGACTATGTAAGTCCGATTTCTCAATTGTATTTGAGAATTTTTCTATAACATTTTAAAGATTAAAATTGTGTAAATTTTGTTCAGCTCTACGGGAATTTGGCTATTTGTGGGCACATTTATGTTTGTCACTCATTTGGACCAATGGGAAATTAAAGCCAGGGATCCATACTTATTGACTATGTAAGTCCGATTTCTCAATTGTATTTAAGAATTTTTCTATAACATTTGGTTGTCACTCATTTGGACCAATGGGAAATTAAAGCCAAGGATCCATACTTATAGACTATGAAAGTCCGATTTCTCAATTGTATTTGAAAATTTTTCTATAACATTTGTTTGTCAATCATTTGGACCAATGAGAAATTAAAGCCAAGGATCCATACTTATAGACTATGTAAGTCCGATATCTCAATTGTATTTGAGAATTTTTCTATAACATTTTAAAGATTAAAATTGTGTAAATTTTGTTCAGCTCTACGGGAATTTGGCTATTTGTGGGCACATTTATGTTTGTCACTCATTTGGACCAATGGGAAATTAAAGCCAGGGATCCATACTTATTGACTATGTAAGTCCGATTTCTCAATTGTATTTAAGAATTTTTCTATAACATTTGTTTGTCAATCATTTGGACCAATGGGAAATTAAAGCCAAGGATCCATACTTATAGACTATGTAAGTCCGATTTCTCAATTGTATTTGAGAATTTTTCTATAACATTTTAAAGATTAAAATTGTGTAAATTTTGTTCAGCTCTACGGGAATTTGGCTATTTGTGGGCACATTTATGTTTGTCACTCATTTGGACCAATGGGAAATTAAAGCCAGGGATCCATACTTATAGACTATGTAAGTCCGATTTCTCAAATGTATTTGAAATTTGTCTATTAAATTTGTTTGTCACTCATTTGGACCAATAAGAAATTAAAGCCAAGGATCCATACTTATAGACTATGTAAGTCCGATTTCTCAATTGTATTTGAGAATTTTTCTATAACATTTTAAAGATTAAAATTGTGTAAATTTTGTTCAGCTCTACGGGAATTTGGCTATTTGTGGGCACATTTATGTTTGTCACTCATTTGGAACAATGGGAAATTAAAGCCAGGGATCCATACTTATAGACTATGTAAGTCCGATTTCTCAAATGTATTTGAAATTTGTCTATTAAATTTGTTTGTCACTCATTTGGACCAATAAGAAATTAAAGCCAAGGATCCATACTTATAGACTATGTAAGTCCGATTTCTCAATTGTATTTGAGAATTTTTCTATAACATTTTAAATATTAAAATTGTGTAAATTTTGTTCAGCTCTACGGGAATTTGGCTATTCGTGGGCACATTTATGTTTGTCACTCATTTGGAACAATGGGAAATTAAAGCCAGGGATCCATACTTATAGACTATGTAAGTCCGATTTCTCAAATGTATTTGAAATTTGTCTATTAAATTTGTTTGTCACTCATTTGGAACAATGGGAAATTAAAGCCAGGGATCCATACTTACAGACTATGTAAGTCCGATTTCTCAATTGTATTTGAGAATTTTTCTATAACATTTGTTTGTCACTCAATTGGACCAATGGGAAATTAAAGCCAAGGATCCATACTTATAGACTATGTAAGTCCGATTTCTCAATTGTATTTGAGAATTTTTCTATAACATTTTAAAGATTAAAATTGTGTAAATTTTGTTAAGCTCTACGGGAATTTGGCTATTTGTGGGCACATTTATGTTTGTCACTCATTTGGACCAATGGGAAATTAAAGCCAGGGATCCATACTTATAGACTATGTAAGTCCGATTTCTCAATTGTATTTGAGAATTTTTCTATAACATTTGGTTGTCACTCATTTGGACCAATGGGAAATTAAAGCCAGGGATCCATACTTATTGACTACGTAAGTCCGATTTCTCAAATGTATTTGAGAATTTTTCTATAACATTTGTTTGTCACTCATTTGGACCAATGGGAAATTAAAGCCAATAATCCATACTTATTGACTACGTAAGTTCGATTTCTCAAATGTATTTGAGAATTTTTCTATAAAATTTGTTTGTCACTCATTTGGACCAATGGGAAATTAAAGCCAAGGATCCATACTTATAGACTATGTAAGTCCGATTTCTCAATTGTATTTGAGAATTTTTCTATAACATTTGTTTGTCACTCATTTGGACCAATGGGAAATTAAAGCCAATAATCCATACTTATTGACTACGTAAGTTCGATTTCTCAAATGTATTTGAGAATTTTTCTATAAAATTTGTTTGTCACTCATTTGGACCAATGGGAAATTAAAGCCAAGGATCCATACTTATAGACTATGTAAGTCCGATTTCTCAATTGTATTTGAGAATTTTTCTATAACATTTGTTTGTCACTCATTTGGACCAATGGGAAATTAAAGCCAAGGATCCATACTTATAGACTATGTAAGTTCGATTTCTCAAATGTATTTGAGAATTTTTCTATAACATTTGGTTGTCACTCATTTGGACCAATGGGAAATTAAAGCCAAGGATCCATACTTATAGACTATGTAAGTCCGATTTCTCAATTGTATTTGAGAATTTTTCTATAAAATTTTAAAGATTAAAATTGTGTAAATTTTGTTCAGCTCTACGGGAATTTGGCTATTTGTGGGCACATTTATGTTTGTCACTCATTTGGACCAATGGGAAATTAAAGCCAGGGATCCATACTTATAGACTATGTAAGTCCGATTTCTCAATTGTATTTGAGAATTTTTCTATAACATTTGGTTGTCACTCATTTGGACCAATGGGAAATTAAAGCCAGGGATCCATACTTATTGACTACGTAAGTCCGATTTCTCAAATGTATTTGAGAATTTTTCTATAACATTTGTTTGTCACTCATTTGGACCAATGGGAAATTAAAGCCAATAATCCATACTTATTGACTACGTAAGTTCGATTTCTCAAATGTATTTGAGAATTTTTCTATAAAATTTGTTTGTCACTCATTTGGACCAATGGGAAATTAAAGCCAAGGATCCATACTTATAGACTATGTAAGTCCGATTTCTCAATTGTATTTGAGAATTTTTCTATAACATTTGTTTGTCACTCATTTGGACCAATGGGAAATTAAAGCCAATAATCCATACTTATTGACTACGTAAGTTCGATTTCTCAAATGTATTTGAGAATTTTTCTATAAAATTTGTTTGTCACTCATTTGGACCAATGGGAAATTAAAGCCAAGGATCCATACTTATAGACTATGTAAGTCCGATTTCTCAATTGTATTTGAGAATTTTTCTATAACATTTGTTTGTCACTCATTTGGACCAATGGGAAATTAAAGCCAAGGATCCATACTTATAGACTATGTAAGTTCGATTTCTCAAATGTATTTGAGAATTTTTCTATAACATTTGGTTGTCACTCATTTGGACCAATGGGAAATTAAAGCCAAGGATCCATACTTATAGACTATGTAAGTCCGATTTCTCAATTGTATTTGAGAATTTTTCTATAAAATTTTAAAGATTAAAATTGTGTAAATTTTGTTCAGCTCTACGGGAATTTGGCTATTTGTGGGCACATTTATGTTTGTCACTCATTTGGACCAATGGGAAATTAAAGCCAGGGATCCATACTTATTGACTACGTAAGTCCGATTTCTCAATTGTATTTGAGAATTTTTCTATTAAATTTGTTTGTCACTCATTTGGACCAATGGGAAATTAAAGCCAAGGATCCATACTTATAGACTATGTAAGTCCGATTTCTCAATTGTATTTGAGAATTTTTCTATAACATTTTAAAGATTAAAATTGTGTAAATTTTGTTCAGCTCTACGGGAATTTGGCTATTTGTGGGCACATTTATGTTTGTCACTCATTTGGACCAATGGGAAATTAAAGCCAGGGATCCATACTTATTGACTATGTAAGTCCGATTTCTCAATTGTATTTAAGAATTTTTCTATAACATTTGGTTGTCACTCATTTGGACCAATGGGAAATTAAAGCCAAGGATCCATACTTATAGACTATGAAAGTCCGATTTCTCAATTGTATTTGAAAATTTTTCTATAACATTTGTTTGTCAATCATTTGGACCAATGAGAAATTAAAGCCAAGGATCCATACTTATAGACTATGTAAGTCCGATATCTCAATTGTATTTGAGAATTTTTCTATAACATTTTAAAGATTAAAATTGTGTAAATTTTGTTCAGCTCT
Source organism: Lypha dubia (assembly GCA_947311025.1). Taxonomy (NCBI): domain Eukaryota; kingdom Metazoa; phylum Arthropoda; class Insecta; order Diptera; family Tachinidae; genus Lypha; species Lypha dubia. The sequence goes on along the minus strand of OX371263.1, from coordinate 15,910,435 downwards.
ACGGGAATTTGGCTATTTGTGGGCACATTTATGTTTGTCACTCATTTGGACCAATGGGAAATTAAAGCCAGGGATCCATACTTATTGACTATGTAAGTCCGATTTCTCAATTGTATTTAAGAATTTTTCTATAACATTTGTTTGTCAATCATTTGGACCAATGAGAAATTAAAGCCAAGGATCCATACTTATAGACTATGTAAGTCCGATATCTCAATTGTATTTGAGAATTTTTCTATAACATTTTAAAGTTTAAAATTGTGTAAATTTTGTTCAGTTCTACGGGAATTTGGCTATTTGTGGGCACATTTATGTTTGTCACTCATTTGGACCAATGTGAAATTAAAGCCAAGGATCCATACTTATAGACTATGAAAGTCCGATTTCTCAATTGTATTTGAGAATTTTTCTATAACATTTGTTTGTCAATCATTTGGACCAATGGGAAATTAAAGCCAAGGATCCATACTTATAGACTATGTAAGTCCGATATCTCAATTGTATTTGAGAATTTTTCTATAACATTTTAAAGTTTAAAATTGTGTAAATTTTGTTCAGTTCTACGGGAATTTGGCTATTTGTGGGCACATTTATGTTTGTCACTCATTTGGACCAATGGGAAATTAAAGCCAAGGATCCATACTTATAGACTATGAAAGTCCGATTTCTCAATTGTATTTGAGAATTTTTCTATAACATTTGTTTGTCAATCATTTGGACCAATGGGAAATTAAAGCCAAGGATCCATACTTATAGACTATGTAAGTCCGATATCTCAATTGTATTTGAGAATTTTTCTATAACATTTTAAAGTTTAAAATTGTGTAAATTTTGTTCAGTTCTACGGGAATTTGGCTATTTGTGGGCACATTTATGTTTGTCACTCATTTGGACCAATGGGAAACTAAAGCCAGGGATCCATTCTTATTGACTACGTAAGTCCGATTTCTCAAATGTATTTGAAATTTTTCTATTAAATTTGTTTGTCACTCATTTGGACCAATGGGAAATTAAAGCCAAGGATCCATACTTATAGACTATGTAAGTCCGATTTCTCAATTGTATATGAGAATTTTTCTATTAAATTTGTTTGTCACTCATTTGGACCAATGGGAAATTAAAGCCAATAATCCATACTTATTGACTACGTAAGTTCGATTTCTCAAATGTATTTGAGAATTTTTCTATAAAATTTGTTTGTCACTCATTTGGACCAATGGGAAATTAAAGCCAAGGATCCATACTTATAGACTATGTAAGTCCGATTTCTCAATTGTATTTGAGAATTTTTCTATAAAATTTTAAATATTAAAATTGTGTAAATTTTGTTCAGCTCTACGGGAATTTGGCTATTTGTGGGCACATTTATGTTTGTCACTCATTTGGACCAATGGGAAATTAAAGCCAAGGATCCATACTTATGGACTATGTAAGTCCGATTTCTCAATTGTATTTGAGAATTTTTCTATAACATTTGTTTGTCACTCATTTGGACCAATGGGAAATTAAAGCCAAGGATCCATACTTATTGACTACGTAAGTCCGATTTCTCAAATGTATTTGAAATTTTTCTATTAAATTTGTTTGTCACTCATTTGGACCAATGGGAAATTAAAGCCAAGGATCCATACTTATAGACTATGTACGTCCGATTTCTCAATTGTATTTGAGAATTTTTCTATAAAATTTTAAAGATTAAAATTGTGTAAATTTTGTTCAGCTCTACGGGAATTTGGCTATTTGTGGGCACATTTATGTTTGTCACTCATTTGGACCAATGGGAAATTAAAGCCAGGGATCCATACTTATTGACTACGTAAGTCCGATTTCTCAAATGTATTTGAAATTTTTCTATTAAATTTGTTTGTCACTCATTTGGACCAATGGGAAATTAAAGCCAAGGATCCATACTTATAGACTATGTACGTCCGATTTGTCAATTGTATTTGAGAATTTTTCTATAAAATTTTAAATATTAAAATTGTGTAAATTTTGTTCAGCTCTACGGGAATTTGGCTATTTGTGGGCACATTTATGTTTGTCACTCATTTGGACCAATGGGAAATTAAAGCCAAGGATCCATACTTATAGACTATGTAAGTCCGATTTCTCAATTGTATTTGAGAATTTTTCTATAACATTTGTTTGTCACTCATTTGGACCAATGGGAAATTAAAGCCAAGGATCCATACTTATTGACTACGTAAGTCCGATTTCTCAAATGTATTTGAAATTTTTCTATTAAATTTGTTTGTCACTCATTTGGACCAATGGGAAATTAAAGCCAAGGATCCATACTTATAGACTATGTAAGTCCGATTTCTCAATTGTATTTGAGAATTTTTCTATAACATTTGTTTGTCACTCATTTGGACCAATGGGAAATTAAAGCCAAGGATCCATACTTATAGACTATGTACGTCTGATTTCTCAATTGTATTTGAGAATTTTTCTATAAAATTTTAAAGATTAAAATTGTGTAAATTTTGTTCAGCTCTACGAGAATTTGGCTATTTATGGGCACATTTATGTTTGTCACTCATTTGGACCAATGGGAAATTAAAGCCAGGGATCCATTCTTATTGACTACGTAAGTCCGATTTCTCAAATGTATTTGAAATTTTTCTATTAAATTTGTTTGTCACTCATTTGGACCAATGGGAAATTAAAGCCAAGGATCCATACTTATAGACTATGTAAGTCCGATTTCTCAATTGTATATGAGAATTTTTCTATTAAATTTGTTTGTCACTCATTTGGACCAATGGGAAATTAAAGCCAGGGATCCATACTTATAGACTATGTAAGTCCGATTTCTCAATTGTATTTGAGAATTTTTCTATAAAATTTGTTTGTCACTCATTTGGACCAATGGGAAATTAAAGCCAAGGATCCATACTTATAGACTATGTAAGTCCGATTTCTCAATTGTATTTGAGAATTTTTCTATAAAATTTTAAATATTAAAATTGTGTAAATTTTGTTCAGATCTACGGGAATTTGGCTATTTGTGGGCACATTTATGTTTGTCACTCATTTGGACCAATGGGAAATTAAAGCCAAGGATCCATACTTATAGACTATGTAAGTCCGATTTCTCAATTGTATTTGAGAATTTTTCTATAAAATTTTAAATATTAAAATTGTGTAAATTTTGTTCAGCTCTACGGGAATTTGGCTATTTGTGGGCACATTTATGTTTGTCACTCATTTGGACCAATGGGAAATTAAAGCCAAGGATCCATACTTATTGACTACGTAAGTCCGATTTCTCAAATGTATTTGAAATTTTTCTATTAAATTTGTTTGTCACTCATTTGGACCAATGGGAAATTAAAGCCAAGGATCCATACTTATAAACTATGTACGTCCGATTTCTCAATTGTATTTGAGAATTTTTCTATAAAATTTTAAAGATTAAAATTGTGTAAATTTTGTTCAGCTCTACGGGAATTTGGCTATTTGTGGGCACATTTATGTTTGTCACTCATTTGGACCAATGGGAAATTAAAGCCAAGGATCCATACTTATAGGCTATGTAAGTCCGATTTCTCAATTGTATTTGAGAATTTTTCTATAACATTTGTTTGTCACTCATTTGGACCAATGGGAAATTAAAGCCAAGGATCCATACTTATTGACTACGTAAGTCCGATTTCTCAAATGTATTTGAAATTTTTCTATTAAATTTGTTTGTCACTCATTTGGACCAATGGGAAATTAAAGCCAAGGATCCATACTTATAGACTATGTAAGTCCGATTTCTCAATTGTATTTGAGAATTTTTCTATAACATTTGTTTGTCACTCATTTGGACCAATGGGAAATTAAAGCCAAGGATCCATACTTATAGACTATGTAAGTCCGATTTCTCAATTGTATTTGAGAATTTTTCTATAAAATTTTAAAGATTAAAATTGTGTAAATTTTGTTCAGCTCTACGGGAATTTGGCTATTTGTGGGCACATTTATGTTTGTCACTCATTTGGACCAATGGGAAATTAAAGCCAAGGATCCATACTTATTGACTACGTAAGTCCGATTTCTCAAATGTATTTGAGAATTTTTCTATAACATTTTAAAGATTAAAATTGTGTAAATTTTGTTCAGCTCTACGGGAATTTGGCTATTTGTGGGCACATTTATGTTTGTCACTCATTTGGACCAATGGGAAATTAAAGCCAAGGATCCATACTTATTGACTACGTAAGTCCGATTTCTCAAATGTATTTGAAATTTTTCTATAACATTTTAAAGATTAAAATTGTGTAAATTTTGTTCAGCTCTACGGGAATTTGGCTATTTGTGGGCACATTTATGTTTGTCACTCATTTGGACCAATGGGAAATTAAAGCCAAGGATCCATACTTATTGACTACGTAAGTCCGATTTCTCAAATGTATTTGAAATTTTTCTATTAAATTTGTTTGTCACTCATTTGGACCAATGGGAAATTAAAGCCAAGGATCCATACTTATAGACTATGTAAGTCCGATTTCTCAATTGTATTTGAGAATTTTTCTATAACATTTGTTTGTCACTCATTTGGATCAATGGGAAATTAAAGCCAAGGATCCATACTTATAGACTATGTAAGTCTGATTTCTCAATTGTATTTGAGAATTTTTCTATAACATTTTAAAGATTAAAATTGTGTAAATTTTGTTCAGCTCTACGGGAATTTGGCTATTTGTGGGCACATTTATGTTTGTCACTCATTTGGACCAATGGGAAATTAAAGCCACGGATCCATACTTATAGACTATGTAAGTCCGATTTCTCAATTGTATTTGAGAATTTTTCTATAACATTTGTTTGTCACTCATTTGGACCAATGGGAAATTAAAGCCAAGGATCCATACTTATAGACCATGTAAGTCCGATTTCTCAAATGTATTTGAGAATTTTTCTATAAAATTTTAAAGATTAAAATTGTGTAAATTTTGTTCAGCTCTACGGGAATTTGGCTATTTGTGGGCACATTTATGTTTGTCACTCATTTGGACCAATGGGAAATTAAAGCCACGGATCCATACTTATAGACTATGTAAGTCCGATTTCTCAATTGTATTTGAGAATTTTTCTATAACATTTGTTTGTCACTCATTTGGACCAATGGGAAATTAAAGCCAAGGATCCATACTTATAGACCATGTAAGTCTGATTTCTCAATTGTATTTGAGAATTTTTCTATTAAATTTGTTTGTCACTCATTTGGACCAATGGGAAATTAAAGCCAAGGATCCATACTTATAGACTATGTAAGTCCGATTTCTCAATTGTATTTGAGAATTTTTCTATTAAATTTGTTTGTCACTCATTTGGACCAATGGGAAATTAAAGCCAAGGATCCATACTTATAGACTATGTAAGTCCGATTTCTCAATTGTATTTGAGAATTTTTCTATTAAATTTGTTTGTCACTCATTTGGACCAATGGGAAATTAAAGCCAAGGATCCATACTTATAGACTATGTAAGTCTGATTTCTCAATTGTATTTGAGAATTTTTCTATAAAATTTTAAAGATTAAAATTGTGTAAATTTTGTTCAGCTCTACGGGAATTTGGCTATTTGTGGGCACATTTGTGTTTGTCACTCATTTGGACCAATGGGAAATTAAAGCCACGGATCCATACTTATAGACTATGTAAGTCCGATTTCTCAATTGTATTTGAGAATTTTTCTATAACATTTGTTTGTCACTCATTTGGACCAATGGGAAATTAAAGCCAAGGATTCATACTTATAGACTATGTAAGTCCGATTTCTCAATTGTATTTGAGAATTTTTCTATAACATTTTAAAGATTAAAATTGTGTAAATTTTGTTCAGCTCTACGGGAATTTGGCTATTTGTGGGCACATTTATGTTTGTCACTCATTTGGACCAATGGGAAATTAAAGCCAAGGATCCATACTTATTGACTACGTAAGTCCGATTTCTCAAATGTATTTGAAATTTTTCTATTAAATTTGTTTGTCACTCATTTGGACCAATGGGAAATTAAAGCCAAGGATCCATACTTATAGACTATGTAAGTCCGATTTCTCAATTGTATTTGAGAATTTTTCTATAACATTTGTTTGTCACTCATTTGGACCAATGGGAAATTAAAGCCAAGGATTCATACTTATAGACTATGTAAGTCCGATTTCTCAATTGTATTTGAGAATTTTTCTATAACATTTTAAAGATTAAAATTGTGTAAATTTTGTTCAGCTCTACGGGAATTTGGCTATTTGTGGGCACATTTATGTTTGTCACTCATTTGGACCAATGGGAAATTAAAGCCAAGGATCCATACTTATAGACTATGTAAGTCCGATATCTCAATTGTATTTGAGAATTTTTCTATAACATTTTAAAGATTAAAATTGTGTAAATTTTGTTCAGCTCTACGGGAATTTGGCTATTTGTGGGCACATTTATGTTTGTCACTCATTTGGACCAATGGGAAATTAAAGCCAAGGATCCATACTTATTGACTACGTAAGTCCGATTTCTCAAATGTATTTGAAATTTTTCTATTAAATTTGTTTGTCACTCATTTGGACCAATGGGAAATTAAAGCCAAGGATCCATACTTATAGACTATGTAAGTCCGATTTCTCAATTGTATTTGAGAATTTTTCTATAACATTTGTTTGTCACTCATTTGGACCAATGGGAAATTAAAGCCACGGATCCATACTTATAGACTATGTAAGTCCGATTTCTCAATTGTATTTGAGAATTTTTCTATAACATTTGTTTGTCACTCATTTGGACCAATGGGAAATTAAAGCCAAGGATTCATACTTATAGACTATGTAAGTCCGATTTCTCAATTGTATTTGAGAATTTTTCTATAACATTTTAAAGATTAAAATTGTGTAAATTTTGTTCAGCTCTACGGGAATTTGGCTATTTGTGGGCACATTTATGTTTGTCACTCATTTGGACCAATGGGAAATTAAAGCCAAGGATCCATACTTATTGACTACGTAAGTCCGATTTCTCAAATGTATTTGAAATTTTTCTATTAAATTTGTTTGTCACTCATTTGGACCAATGGGAAATTAAAGCCAAGGATCCATACTTATAGACTATGTAAGTCCGATATCTCAATTGTATTTGAGAATTTTTCTATAACATTTGTTTGTCACTCATTTGGACCAATGGGAAATTAAAGCCACGGATCCATACTTATAGACTATGTAAGTCCGATTTCTCAATTGTATTTGAGAATTTTTCTATAACATTTTAAAGATTAAAATTGTGTAAATTTTGTTCAGCTCTACGGGAATTTGGCTATTTGTGGGCACATTTATGTTTGTCACTCATTTGGACCAATGGGAAATTAAAGCCAAGGATCCATACTTATTGACTACGTAAGTCCGATTTCTCAAATGTATTTGAAATTTTTCTATTAAATTTGTTTGTCACTCATTTGGACCAATGGGAAATTAAAGCCAAGGATCCATACTTATAGACTATGTAAGTCCGATTTCTCAATTGTATTTGAGAATTTTTCTATAACATTTGTTTGTCACTCATTTGGACCAATGGGAAATTAAAGCCACGGATCCATACTTATAGACTATGTAAGTCCGATTTCTCAATTGTATTTGAGAATTTTTCTATAACATTTGTTTGTCACTCATTTGGACCAATGGGAAATTAAAGCCAAGGATTCATACTTATAGACTATGTAAGTCCGATTTCTCAATTGTATTTGAGAATTTTTCTATAACATTTTAAAGATTAAAATTGTGTAAATTTTGTTCAGCTCTACGGGAATTTGGCTATTTGTGGGCACATTTATGTTTGTCACTCATTTGGACCAATGGGAAATTAAAGCCAAGGATCCATACTTATTGACTACGTAAGTCCGATTTCTCAAATGTATTTGAAATTTTTCTATTAAATTTGTTTGTCACTCATTTGGACCAATGGGAAATTAAAGCCAAGGATCCATACTTATAGACTATGTAAGTCCGATTTCTCAATTGTATTTGAGAATTTTTCTATAACATTTGTTTGTCACTCATTTGGACCAATGGGAAATTAAAGCCAAGGATCCATACTTATAGACTATGTAAGTCTGATTTCTCAATTGTATTTGAGAATTTTTCTATAACATTTTAAAGATTAAAATTGTGTAAATTTTGTTCAGCTCTACGGGAATTTGGCTATTTGTGGGCACATTTATGTTTGTCACTCATTTGGACCAATGGGAAATTAAAGCCACGGATCCATACTTATAGACTATGTAAGTCCGATTTCTCAATTGTATTTGAGAATTTTTCTATAACATTTTAAAGATTAAAATTGTGTAAATTTTGTTCAGCTCTACGGGAATTTGGCTATTTGTGGGCACATTTATGTTTGTCACTCATTTGGACCAATGGGAAATTAAAGCCAAGGATCCATACTTATTGACTACGTAAGTCCGATTTCTCAAATGTATTTGAAATTTTTCTATTAAATTTGTTTGTCACTCATTTGGACCAATGGGAAATTAAAGCCAAGGATCCATACTTATAGACTATGTAAGTCCGATTTCTCAATTGTATTTGAGAATTTTTCTATAACATTTGTTTGTCACTCATTTGGACCAATGGGAAATTAAAGCCAAGGATCCATACTTATAGACTATGTAAGTCTGATTTCTCAATTGTATTTGAGAATTTTTCTATAACATTTTAAAGATTAAAATTGTGTAAATTTTGTTCAGCTCTACGGGAATTTGGCTATTTGTGGGCACATTTATGTTTGTCACTCATTTGGACCAATGGGAAATTAAAGCCACGGATCCATACTTATAGACTATGTAAGTCTGATTTCTCAATTGTATTTGAGAATTTTTCTATAACATTTTAAAGATTAAAATTGTGTAAATTTTGTTCAGCTCTACGGGAATTTGGCTATTTGTGGGCACATTTATGTTTGTCACTCATTTGGACCAATGGGAAATTAAAGCCAAGGATCCATACTTATTGACTACGTAAGTCCGATTTCTCAAATGTATTTGAAATTTTTCTATTAAATTTGTTTGTCACTCATTTGGACCAATGGGAAATTAAAGCCAAGGATCCATACTTATAGACTATGTAAGTCCGATTTCTCAATTGTATTTGAGAATTTTTCTATAACATTTGTTTGTCACTCATTTGGACCAATGGGAAATTAAAGCCAAGGATCCATACTTATAGACTATGTAAGTCTGATTTCTCAATTGTATTTGAGAATTTTTCTATAACATTTTAAAGATTAAAATTGTGTAAATTTTGTTCAGCTCTACGGGAATTTGGCTATTTGTGGGCACATTTATGTTTGTCACTCATTTGGACCAATGGGAAATTAAAGCCACGGATCCATACTTATAGACTATGTTAGTCCGATTTCTCAATTGTATTTGAGAATTTTTCTATAACATTTGTTTGTCACTCATTTGGACCAATGGGAAATTAAAGCCAAGGATCCATACTTATAGACCATGTAAGTCCGATTTCTCAAATGTATTTGAGAATTTTTCTATAACATTTTAAAGATTAAAATTGTGTAAATTTTGTTCAGCTCTACGAGAATTTGGCTATTTGTGGGCACATTTATGTTTGTCACTCATTTGGACCAATGGGAAATTAAAGCCAAGGATCCATACTTATAGACTATGTAAGTCTGATTTCTCAATTGTATTTGAGAATTTTTCTATAACATTTTAAAGATTAAAATTGTGTAAATTTTGTTCAGCTCTACGAGAATTTGGCTATTTGTGGGCACATTTATGTTTGTCACTCATTTGGACCAATGGGAAATTAAAGCCAAGGATCCATACTTATTGACTACGTAAGTCCGATTTCTCAAATGTATTTGAAATTTTTCTATTAAATTTGTTTGTCACTCATTTGGACCAATGGGAAATTAAAGCCAAGGATCCATACTTATAGACTATGTAAGTCCGATTTCTCAATTGTATTTGAGAATTTTTCTATAACATTTGTTTGTCACTCATTTGGACCAATGGGAAATTAAAGCCAAGGATCCATACTTATAGACTATGTAAGTCTGATTTCTCAATTGTATTTGAGAATTTTTCTATAACATTTTAAAGATTAAAATTGTGTAAATTTTGTTCAGCTCTACGGGAATTTGGCTATTTGTGGGCACATTTATGTTTGTCACTCATTTGGACCAATGGGAAATTAAAGCCACGGATCCATACTTATAGACCATGTAAGTCTGATTTCTCAATTGTATTTGAGAATTTTTCTATAACATTTGTTTGTCACTCATT